>CM062817.1:649537112-650132112 GCA_031772625.1 Pinus tabuliformis
ACGTGATTCCTTCTGTCAGCTACATGTGCCACATCGTAGCTCGAACTGAAGTGCTCCAAGAGGATAAGATAAAGTTTATAGTCTAATATATTATGAGACAATATATATTTGACTTTTCTAGTTTTGACTATCAAATCTAAAAATAGACTCTGTCCATCTCATGCTATGATCCAAGAAAAGAAGTCCATTATCTTTTCCCACACAATGACCAATCATCCAATAAACACATCCTGCAACTCATAGACCATGATCCACATTTCTAAAAATAGACATAGTCTAAAAATAGACTTTGCACCATAATTTTCCCTGCGGGTCCACTTAGTGAAGGCGACTCCTTTCCACTAAACTCCATCATCTTGTTGCATTTTCAACAGGTTATGGGGTGTTATTAACTCCCATCGAATGCCTTCTGATGCACCGAAGTTCCTAAACTCATTCGACATATATTCACCACATTATTACTCCTGAGAGCCTTCACTTTCTTGCCAATGTCTTTCTCAACAAGTGCTTTAAATTCACAAAATTTGGAGAATGTGTGGTCTTTCTTCTGCATGAAGAAAATCTAACACTTACATGAGAAATCATCTAGAAATATAACATAATACCTATTCTTGGTCGTGGAGGCTATCGAGAAAGGTCCACATACATCTAAGTGAAATATTTCAAGGACTTATTGAGCTCTATTGTCCTTATCATGAAAGTTGGCTTTGGTGTACTTCCTGAGTGTACACCCTTTACGTATATCTTGTTGCTTGTGTGCACCCTTGGGAAGTCCTATAGAAATATCTTGCATGATCTTCAAGGCTCCATAGTGAAAATGGCCAAGTATCCTATTCCATAATTCATCGATGTCTCAACTTTGCACCTTATCTTTTTTCATGCTCAAAGAAACATAGTCTTCTACATCTAATTTTAAAGGTTATTCACCCAAACCCAATCCAGTTCACTTGCACCATAGAAATATGTCTAAGGAAATCCTTTCCTTTTCTAAATATCACATCGTAGCCATAGTATTCCAACATAGCAACTAAAACTAAATTCTTTTTCAGGCCCAGAACATACATGATATCTTTTAATGTGAGAGGAGAACCAGACTCCCTCTAAAAAGTAATTGTACTAATACCGGTCACGCTATACCTTCCATCATCTCCCATATCGATGTGCATATGGAGGTCCTTCTCCCCAAAGTTATTAAAAATTTCTTTGTTTCCCATCATATGGAATTAGGCTCCACTATCCAGATACCACACACTACCCATCACTAATCTCACAATGCATGCAATGAGTGTGAAATCCAACTCAAATTGTGAATCTATAGCTTCACATGTCGCTCCTCGTAAGGCCTTCTTTCCAACCTTCTTGTGCAGACACTTCATAGCATATTGTCCCAACTCATGACAGTGAAAACATTTACTCTTTGAAGAGTATTTCTTCTTTTCTGCCTAACCAAAAACTCCTTTGGATTGGGATTTCTTCCCTTTCCCTTTGCCTTTCTTTTCCTTTCCATCCAGGGCACAGTTCTCCACATCATCGTGTTGGATGAGGTTCCATCTCTAGTGTTTCACCTTATCTCTTCTTTCACCAAGGCACACCAAATTCACTCCCAATTTGGTAGCTTCTCCCTCCCATTTATTGAATCTTGGTAGTTGTGCCAGCTATTGGGAAGGCCTAGAAGTGTTATGTGAACCTGTTCAGGTACTATGGTATTATGTTTTCCTTCTCCCTCTTGATCTTCTAAAGCCCATCCTTTAGTGCCAACTTCCTCTGGTCACTCTTGTTTTTAAACAAGTCTATCAAGGCTTGCCACATTCCATATGGGGTATTCTTCTCGTGGATATTAGAGACAATATGATCTCGAACTCCTTCTACCATGTTCCTCCTCGCCTTTTTCGCACATTTCTTCCACTCTGCCAAATATTGAGCATCAGTTATTGGAGTCTTATGAATATCATCGTCTATGAATTCCATCAACCCATTATCTTCCAACATTGCCTCCATCATGTCCTTCCAAGAAATATAATTTGAGCTACCCTCAAGGGCATACTTGAGTCTGAATCCATAGAATGACATCCTGTTGCCTCTAAAGAATGATACTGCAAATTCGATTTCTTGCAAAGAAAAACTCGAATTATTTTCTTCTATTGTGAATCCTGCTCTTATACCATTTAGAAATTCCTTGTAGATTCAAACTGCATGTAATTTGCTAAAAAAATAAAGACTTGAATCTACTCTACTCATCAATGGAAACAATTAATTGATCGAGAGATCACAACATAAACATGACACAAGATTTAATAACATATGCTCAGAAATTTGTCTAAGGGGAAAGCAACTCCTCAAAACCCGTTCCTATCTCTATTGCATTAGTCAGAAAATAGAGAAGAAATATAATGATTGCTCAAGCCTGAAAAATCTCTGCACAAGTATAATCTATTCCACTACCTCCCAAGCTAACTCGGGCCAATACTTAGTCAATTTTGATTTATTCCAAGCTCCTATTTCCTTACATTGTTTCCTTGGGAATCAACCCCCTATTAATTAGGGAAATTCCCAATTATAGTTATGCAATCCTTGTAGGCCCTTCTATGACTACATGCACCATCTGTACAACTCAAAAAATTATACAACTCATAGTACACTTCCCTTGAACTCCAATCTCAACTAGCTAACTCAAATTCGATGCATGCATGACTTAATTATGGCTGACTTATTAGTTAACTGGTTAAACATTGAAGTTGCACCTCACTTTTAAACCTCCTACTAGTTCCTCCAATAGTTGGAACTATTTTAAATGACTCTAACTCAATTTAATAGAATTAAACTATTACAACTCAAATTAAACTTAACCTGGGTTCCTAAATTTTAGGAACCACTCTACATGACTCAAGTTAGGCCCTCAACTCAAATTAACTGACCCAACTAAGTGAAATTAACTTAGTTAACTCATTCTTGTTGTCTTATGTTGTGGAATTTCAATTTTCTCCCAATTAAATTCAAGGGAAAATTCTATCAGGATTTTCTTGTTGCCATTTTCAACATAAATAAACATGAAAATTACAATAATGTTATAGTTAATAAATATATTTCCTTATATTATTTTATAGTACTTTATATATATAATATATATATATATATATATATATATATATATATATATATATATATATATATATATATATATATATATATATATATATATATATATATATATATATATATATATATTTCATAAGTACTATTAGCAGTTTCTTTTGTTACTTAAATATTATTATTATTATTATTATTATTTAATAATGTATAGTTAGAAACATTTTGTTTATTAGTGGTTTTTGTAAATCATGATGCATTGCTTGGTATTCGATGAGAAGAGATTCTAAAAAAATTGTGATTGATTTAAGTAATAAAAATATAGTAATAGATGTGAATCATTAGTATAAAGTATTTTATCGAAGTATTTGATGTGAATAGATGATGCACATCGATAATATTTATCCTGGGTCTTTGAAATGTATATTTGTAGGATTCCATAAAGTGATGGCTATATTAGCTGAGAAATAATTGACTCTACATGTGCTGCTTGTATTAAAAAATGTGATCCTAATGATTAAGATGTTGTAGACATCTGTGCAAATTTGAAATTGCTCTAAATTTTGAAGTGCTAAATACTTATATATATATATGAGACAATATCCAAAAATGGACAGATTTTTTAGGATTTTAATTGAACTTTATTCGTATCCATCAATTTGGGGTCAAATTACATGTTATTTATGCGTACGTGGTAATTTAAACTTTTTGAACATTTTTAAGTTATGAAATAATATTAATGTTTTTATGTAGTAATTATGTCCATTTTATTTTCAAAACAAGTGAAAAACAATAAAACACAAATGGGAACTAAAAGGAATTAAAGAACCTTACAACCTTTGTTATTGGCAATGGTGGTAATTAATAGAATTTACTTTCTAAACACTTAAATATAATTATAAGCTTTTTCAAATATTTTTAGACACTTACATTTGACTTTTTGGTCAATCGACATTCCATATGATTGGAAGTATAACATATAATCTGTTTACATTTGAACATCTTCGACTAACGGAATTAGTTTTTAGAGAAATTTTTACTGGTATTATTTATTGTAGTTGATACTAAAAATCCTTTAAAGAGAAAAATTATTTAGATTGTTAAATCATTCTTTGACTTAATGATATATTTGGTTCAGGTGATGTGTACTAATTTCGGTGGAATCTTTTAAAAAGTAGTGTTAGACTCATGGAATGTGTAGTTGTGCAATTATCAAAATCACTACAACAACTTATAGAAGAGGAAGAGATCGATAATCACAAATTGGATTGCGTGAATACAACAAAGAACAAGAAAAACAATGGGCACTCTAAATGCAGCTTCCGTGGCAAGTGGATTAGTTGCAACTTAAATTGGTGCAAATGTTGGTGTTGTTGCATGAAGCATATTTATTAAAATCCAGAGAACACTGAATGAGTCTCAAAGGCCAACATACATCAATTTTTTTATGTGATTTAAATGATAAATTTGTTGATTCACTAGGCCTCATGTGAGAAAGAATTTTCACAAATTATAATGCTAAAATCAGAAAATATTACACGCACCTCTAAATCTCATAGTCACTTCTCCTATCTATGTCTACTTGAAATATTTATTCCAAGATGAGTGGCTATAGAAGCTTAAATTATTTCATTGTTAGTGAATTTTGGTGCAATATCTTTCACTTAAATTGACACATTCACTAAAGTACATATGGAATTCAATGTAGTAACAGCACTTTGATTACATTTGAAAGATGGTTTTTATTTGCAATTTCTTTAGTCGTGTGACTATGATGTTATTTGTTATTTATCACATAGTAGATAATTATTTCAATTGCTAACAAACAATATGATACAAATCCACAGTGGCCACCTCTGGTCTTTGTTATTTGCACAACATAGATAAAAAAATAAAAATTAACTCCTCTAAGACTAAATCCAATGTTACTTTATCTTTGTACCCAAGCCCCGTGTACCTTGCATAAATTGGTGGTTGTAGTGCTATAAATGATACTATTAATAATCAAAATAATTCTATTTTTGTAACCACTATGGTTCTCATGTAATCTCATTCTAAGTATTCCAATTTCTTAACGATCACAAATACCACTGAACTGTGTATAAGAAATCCATTAAGGCAAAGTATATAGAACTAATGTGATTAATTTTATTGTATCATAAATCATAAAGATACAATTTACATAAAATAATTCTAAAATCATATATATAGAAAAAATACTAGAATTTTTATGACAAAAATTTCCATAGGTGTTTGTGCAAAAAACAACAATGTGTGGTGTGTTTTACTAATCAAAACATGTGCAATGTTTCTTTGGTGCTTTTTGCTACATAGAGATATCAATTATTAATTTTTTTAGTTATATTTTTTTCCATTAAATTCATGCATTATTTTTGTCCACCGATTATGTCTGGGTTTTGACCCCCCATATGCACACACTAGTTATGACACTCACTCCAAATGTTATGATCTGCATATGTCAAAAGACTACAATGTTCATGTGTTAGCCATAGGTATGCTCGATCAATTGGAAGTGCATTCATTTGCACCAAGTCTTAAAGAAAAAATATTGCATTATGCTAGGAACCTAAATACTTTACATTTTATTTGATACCATAATGTCTTTATAATGCAACACTAGGTTAGTAACTTAGACATGATGCAATTGACAACTTCATAGTAATAAACTTTTGAATATGTTTATTGCTTAATAAACTTTTCAATGTGTTTATTATTTTAAATTGATTTATGCTTGTTATTTTAAATTAAAGTTGTTTATTATACAAGGCTATATTGTAATTGGTTTTTGAAACTAATGTTTGGATTGTATTTGATTTATACATTTTGAAAAGAATTTACAGAATTTGTCAAAGTTTTTTATGAAATTTTACAAATTAAATATAGTGTTTTTAAATTTGTTAAAACGATAATAACACTCTTATTGATATTATTTTAAATTTTTATATAAATATCTTTAGTTTTAAAAAAATATTTCAATTACAAAGAATTCAATATTTAAATATCCTTATGCCCACTTCCTCTACTTCTTTGTCACAGTACTACGTACTCATTTTTCGGAGTATTGCCAAACAAAAACCAAGAAAAAAGGATAGTCATAAAGACAAGAAAGATTACATAATATATATGAGATCTAGAAATGTTGTACTATGATACTTGGTAAATTGAACATTCAATGTGATCCATGCTCTTAATGCTATAAATAATTGTCACATTCGGACAATTTGTCATATTGTCTCAATAGACTTCATGAAAATGAAAAATAGTTTTGCATTGAATGGATCAAAATTGCAAGAAATTTGTCGCAAGTTATCTAGATTCAATTTACATAGATTAGATCATTTCTTCTATTATCCTTGATAGGTTTTCCGTTACACCAAAACCCGCAAGTGTTGATAAACGTTCCAAACCAATAACTAGGATCCCCAGGGTGGAAATTACGGATTCCATAGAGGTGCGGTGATTCTTCCAACACACCCCCCCCCCTCAAACGCAAATCAGGGGAATCAAACCTTGGTCCAGGCTCTGATACCATGAAGAGGTTTTCCATTACACCAAAACCCGCAAGTGTTGGTAAATGTTCCAAACCAGTAACTAGGATCCCCAGGGTGGAAATTATGGATTCCATAGAGGTGCGGTGATTCTTCCAACAATCCTGGTGACTGTCCAAATGGTTTTCAGTTCCAGTCAATTTTTTTCTATTTACAAATGGCCAAGCATATCTACGGTTCAATTCAGACATTCATGACTATCAATATAATATTTTTCTACATAACCAAAACCCTACATGTGGACATTTTGAACCACTCTTGTTACATAGCACAATAGATATTGTAGCTCCAATAGATAAAGAAATTGGCTCATGCATTTTTCCATACCAATTCTCACTTGGACACTTTGACATATTCTCAATTGAGTAAATCTTATTTCAGCAAGGCTTCTTTCTCTATTAACAAAATTTCAATGACTGCCATGACTCTTTGTTTGAATCTATTTGTACATTTTCACCATGGTTTAATATGTCTAATATGAGAAAAACAATTGCACAAACTTTTTACAATTGTTTCATTGGCAATGACATTAGAGCTACCAATTTCTTAAAAGAAAACTTGAATGCTAGAAACATTGAGCAAGAGTAATGTACCAATGATTAGCAATCTTACTTTATAAAATTTTCAATGCCATATGCATATGGACATATAGAAGGAAAAGGTTTTGCAATACAATGGATATGTGAACTACTTGATGTTAACATATATATCTAGAATACAGAAACGAAAGATATTTCCTTGAGATTTTATTCATCAAACACTTGCTCCAAAGTCTTGTACCTTATGCATCTACCAATATCCACATCACATGCACATTTCCATGCACTTCTACAAATTCAGAATGTTGAAAATATTAACCACAATGACAAGATACCACAAGTGCTCCAAAGAATCTTAGAAAGAGAAACTTGCAAGTCAATTTCAAGTGTACCTTGTAGATATCTTGTTAGCAAAGAATCTAGTTTTACTAGATCTTGTACTCAACTAAACCATTTTTTAATTGACAATACAATATCAAAAAAAAAAAAAAAATGTTGAAGTATCAAAGGATTTCACATCATCAAATTAGGACAATAATTATTTTCAATGCAAATACGAAATAAAAAAAATGTCTCTACTGCTTTTTCCAATGGATATAGTAAGTGATACACTCATTTGCATCAGTTGAAATCTGCAATGTGAGCACAAGGTGCTCTAATACAAGAAGCACAAAAGTGACATGTAAATTAAAATAAAGAAATCAAGGCATATTTGCAATCAATCCAAGAAGAGTCTACGTATGCATGTTTCATTTGTGATAGATTGTCCTTTGGAAAGGACATGCAACCTATTGACAAACTCACATTATCGAATATTTTCTCTCTAATGCCTGCATCAAAATTCAAAGCTATCAAACTCAATGAAGAAATATGAAAATTTTGTAATAATGCAACACCCCATGAAAAATTTCCTACATTTGCATCGCCTCTTCATATTCGACGAAACAAAAAATTGATCTTTGTTGCACAATTGACATATTGCGAAGAGAGATTAGGGGCACCAAGAATGGTTTTTGCACAAATAAGACAACTTGGTTATGAAAGATCACGAATTGGATTAACAGGGACAATCATAAATGTTCATTCGAGTCTAGATAAAATTCAAACAACGTTACCTTGAGATATTGATGACAACATGACAGTGGGAGTTATGCTAAAAAGAAAAATGGAATACAAAAATTCTTATTTGTCTAGAAATATTCAACCCAAAAAAGTGGTGTATGCATGACATGACTTTTGAAATACATATCTATACAAGAGTGAAAAAATAGCAATCAATGATGAATGGAAAAAACATTTTGATCAAAGTAAGAAAAATCATTAGAACGATAGTACAAAAATGAAGGAACTAGACTCACCAAATGCAAATAGTGATCTAGAGCCAGAAACTGAAACACTTGTACATGGTTTTTCAGAGGGCCACCTCATCCATGATCTTGATACAATAATAATACATATTTCACCTTATAAAATGATTCATCCCCTAGCCATTTTTTGAGACAAATTCTCTGAAGAACTGAACTCCCCGACATTATTCTTTAGATCAAGTCACCTGACCGATGTTATCGATCACTTTTCATATCAAAAAATTGCACAATGGGAACTGTTGAACATGTTTGGTGACTTTTCAACACATATTACAAACATATTTTTTAAAGCAATCTGCATTTTGATAGACCAGGTTTCTAGCTCAGCCTGGATTTTTATTCACAAAGGAGCACTGAAAGAAAAAAAACTAGTCGTTAAAGATGTCAAAAACAAAAGCAATCTTCAAAAATTATTAAAATCACCAAGTGCATATCAATGTTTAAGGATAATTCACACATCACCTCACTATTTTGAACATTTACAAAAATATATCTTTACAATGATATGATAGCTTGACCCACCAACTTTCTTTGTCACATTCACTAGTGCTGAGAATCTTTGGGATCCATTGATAAATGCACTAAAAATACAAAGCACTGACTCTATAACAAATTAGAAAAACAAATTTGATGATGGATGCATTGTCACATTGATCAAACATCTACCAGTCATTTGTAGTCAATATTATAGGCATAGAATCTCATCACTATGTTCCTTGATAACAAACAAAATGAATTATTTGGTCAGGTGCAAGATTTTTTTTTATCACAGAGTTCCAAAGTAGAGGAACAGAGCATGGCCATGGATTTCTTTGGATTCAATATGTGCCAATATATCAACATTCCCCTATTTCGATGTCATAGCTTTCATTGATCACTATTTGACTTATGATTCAACAGTTTTATCGAATCCGTTGACGGTGTTGGACCCGCCAACATGTCAAGGGATCTCCCTGGTAAGAAGTCCCAATTAGACCTAAAACCGTTTGGTGTAGGAGTCCCAACAGTGGGTCGTATGGTATTGCCTTGACCGCGATTTCGCACAGAGGCAACTAAGATGTCTCTGTTGGTAGCAAGGGTGTGACATATGTAGTAAGTCAAGGATGGTGCATGAGCAGTTCTAACACACGAAGGGTGAGGTGAGTGTGCCCCTTGGAAACCTGTGACAACATGAAGTTAAGAAGGGAACACATGAGAAAATATGCATCACAACATGGAAGGCAAGTAAGCTAGAAATCCAAAGTGATGGTTAAACCAACATCACATTTCAGTAAGATTCATACATACATATACAGAAAATAGCTACACATGCATGCGTAAGCAAACAAATACATATATCATTTAGAGTAAACAAGATAGTTGAAATACAATACGACATATGCATGAAACATGTTGGCTCTATTATATTAAGAAGTGTAAGTTCTAGTCATACAATACATCCATGTCCAACCACTAGTTCCGATAGCAGAACGTTACAATCACGGCTGCCTTCTCCTCCAAAGAGATATACTAGCTCTGCGCAATGGAGAAGCATTACAATATTGTCCAAGCTCTCTCTAAGATACTCCTATCGGAAGCTTGGATGACCAAAAGCCTTTACAATGAGTTATGAGGGACTATTTATAGCAAAGGGTGGAGTGACCCTTGACATTCCCCTTTGTGATTGTTCATCCATCCTCATGACTCTTCAACTACTATATGACTGTTACATTCAACTATCAACACTTTAACTTCCACTTGACAAGACGTTACATTACAATGCACATGTGCCCATGTGAGACAAAATGTCTTGAGCAAGCCATGCAAGACATCCTGACACTTAGACCGTTGTGGTGAGACCAACTCATTGACATCCTTGTGATGGTTGAAGGTGGTGAGTTGATGCCAATCTTGGTTGTCTGTGATGGTGTCTGTGCACTCAATGGTGACATCTTGCTAAAGAGAACTCTTGCCTCCATTGCATCTGGGTACATTGATATGGCTCCTCCGTCCAACTCATTTCATAGCATGTGCATGGTTGTCTTGGGTGTGACTGGACCGAAAATATGTTGATGCATATTGTCTGCACTGATCTTCAAGCATGTTCTGGTGGTCACATGCATCAATTTGTCAAACTACGTGTTCAGAACCAGTTGGACTTTCTCCTTGTCTTCGCCTCGGCGAGTGTGCCAAATGGGTGGGATTGCATGCATGCACACAATGACATGCATGCCGTTGAATTCCCTTGCATGCAATCAACAGCACTGCTCACCATCTTTGCTCCGTGCCAGCTGCTGGGATGGATCTATAACTTGTACTTGCATAATTTCATCCGTATGTGCATGATGTGCCCCCTGTTGTACCGGTTCCTGCTACAACTCATTATCTCATCTATGTATCTCATGTTCTCCCTTGAGTCACTGCTTCAGCACATGCAAGTCCTTCTTGGTTCCATTCTCTGCCTTCGTGAAATCTTCATGTTGCATCGTGATCTCATAGCCTTAGTCTCCAAAGTTGCTTTCATCACAAGTGGATATGCTTGACCTTGCAACTTTGTTTCGCCTTTGTGTTGTCAACAACCTTCTTGCATTCATTGCGTTCAGGTGTGTTGCCTTCTATTGCTATTGATGGTGCTTCTTATTGTGATGTTGCTGCCATATTATCTTGATGTCCTTGTCTACGAAAAAATTGATGTCTTCATAGGTAGGCGAGCTCATAGACACTTGCTTGGCTGCAAACATTGTTATGCTCTCAACAGTGTCCTTTGACTCTGCTCTCTTGAAGGCCATTGTACTTGTGTTGTTGAGAGACAGATGAAAACCTATGATTCCTCGAGACATATCAACACTCATGGCAAGCAATCTATCAGTCGGAAACCAAAAAAACCTTGAGGACTGACTTACAACATACCTATGTGATTGATCGTGAAGGTTGCGCAATTTCCGCTGGGAGGTCGGGAGACTTACTGCCAAAACTTCACAAGGCATAGTCTGGTCTGTTAGGAGGCTAACTGACTACTAGAACTACACAATGCACAGTCAAGCCTAGCCTACTTAGGACTGAAACCACGCAATGCGCAATTTCAGTCAGCAGTGACATACAACCCGCAAACTGCATTGCGTAGTTTTTGGGGCTAGCAAGACACTGCCTCCAAGAATTACTCAATGCAAGCCTAGAGGTTAGTGTTGGGCTAGACTTGCACAATTTCTAGAGGGAAGGCAGATCCTTTGCTTCCGGAAATGCGCAGTGCTAGCTGGGCAAGGCACAGTCTGGGCCAAGGCAGCCCAAACTGGCCGACGGGTGACTGAAACTATGAGAAGTCTAAATGCAGATGAGATGAGTGCAAACAAGGGTGAGTGATCGTACATCGAAATAGCAAGTGCAGGATTCAGAAAATAGGAACCATGCATGTGTGTGAAGCGAGTCGCTGCAACGGTGACTGTCCGTGCAAAAACAGTCACATGCATTCGACAGTAGTGAGATGCGAGTGAAAACTAAAATGGTGCTTCTACAAGGTAACCTACATCAAAATGATAGTAGGCATTCACTGAAATAAAGAAAAAAACACTCACACAAAGTGAAACATAAAAGGTGACAGAAACATAGTGCAAGACATGCAAAGTGGGCTTACCCCGAAACAGTTGAGCTGAATGTGCCAATGACTCCTAAATACAATGTGGGATGTCAAAGCTGCAAGTTCGATGTGAGGAATGAGCTCTGCAGTGTCCGGTTGATGACTTTTCATAAAATCGAGGTTGTGATGCACATACCACAAATCTAGGAAAAGCGACACTTGGCGAGAAGTTTCTGAAATGATCCTTGCATGTAACCTCCAGCTGCGAAAAATAGATCCCTGAATCAAGGGATGCCTTTGCATTCTGCCTGGGAGAAGCAGTCCATGCATGCAAATCAATTTTGCTCAGTCCTGGAGGGAACCGGTCAACCTGAAGGCACATGCATCAATCTACGAGCCTGGGATGAAAATCTGTGCAGTTTCTAGGCTGAGTAGAGCTAGCTATCCCAGAGGGATTGCATAATTTCTGAGAGGAACAAGTGATTGTCTCCCAGGATTACACAATTTCTATGATGAGCAGTTGTTCTGGGTTGGACCTCGCAAGTTTCTCAAGGAAGCATGTATGGCTGCATCTCGTAATTTCTAAGCTTAATAGGTATCCTAGCTGGATTTGCGCAATATTTGCTAGTTGTTGGGTTGGATTTCCCAGAGGGATTGTGCAATTTCTGGGCTGAGCAGCTGACTGTTCCACATAATTGCACAATTTCTAGGCTAACCAGTCCTGTTGGGCTAGATTGCGAAGCTTTTCTAGTGAAGGTTGATAGGTAGGATTGTGCGATTCTAGAGCCCAGCAGGCTGCCAGTCATGATTGCGCAATTTCTGGAGGAAAGGCTGGTTCCCCTCTAGAATTGCGCAATTTCTTGAAGGAGATACTCAGCCTACAGTTGGACCAAGTACGAAGGAACAACCTATGAGGGGGATGCAACAAGCTATCATGCACAGGTTGCCAATCTGCTAGAAAACCATTGAAGCTTGCGTACTTGACAGTGACAGGGCAAGACATGCTGCTGAGGATGGTTGATAGGGATGCCCCAAAACTAAGCTAAGAAAAAATTTTGGAGGGAGGTTGTAGCTACTACAACAGAATCAAATGATTCAATTTCAAACTCATCACCACACAAAAACTTGCAAAAAAACATAAAAAATTATTCTTGTAAATTTGGTTTCCCTATTGCACCAATTTATGAAACTTGTATCTTACACCCTTTTTGCAATGAAAACAATTATATCCAACGAACACAAAAGAAACTTTCATTTTTTCTACAAAACAAATCCTATTAAAAAATAAAACATTTGACATGCTTTTAGTCGATCTTGGAATTACAAAACAAGAATACATCATGCTACTATGATTTTTTATTACTTGACCAATTTTGCTACTCAAAAGAAATCCTTGTGATGTGTGGATAAATGCATTTAAAAAAAAAAATCCATTCATTCTGGTAAGAAAACACAAATGCTCAATTTATTTGAGATGCCTATGCTGCAACAACATATTGCAGCTCTTATATGACAAAAGTGGATCGTTCCATGGAAACCACCTTCAAACAAATTTGAGAAAATTTCATAATTTGTGGAGACAACAAAATTGAAACTATTCGTAAAATTTGAAACACATTGATAAATATGCAAGAAATGTCAAGTCGACAAGCATTCTACATTGCTCTATCATTTCCTTTGTATTCAACTTCTAGAAAAGCAATTTTTATTAACACTACTCCAACTCAAAAAGAAACATATGTTCTAAAAAGACCTATCTTGTTACAATAAGAACTTGATAATTCTGAAGATAGTGTTTGCATGAAAACCATTGATAGATATATGGCATGAACCGCTGCCCTTGAGTAAGTTTCTTTGGCATACTATGTTTCCTCTTATTCAATCACAAAAACAACACCAAAAAAATAAAGCATCCATGTGTCATAAGATTCATTCAATACAATGAACACATGGACCCAAAAAATCATTATAGAGAAAAAATGATGCTCTACATTCCATACAGAGAGTCCGAATATGCATTAGATAAAAATGATGAGACATGGGCTGAAGCATACTTTTGTCATAAACACATTGTCGATGTCACAAAACAAAAAACAAAAAAAACAAAAAACAAAAAAAAAAAATCTTGTTTAATCACACCATGGGGTGATATTGAAACTACTTCTACTACAATTTCATCCCAAAATGATGAAATATTTATGCTTCAATTCCCATTAGAAGATGACAATAGGGCATGCTCCAATGAAAAATATGACATTTAGCATGACCTGTAAGAGAAAATGCAATTCAAAAACACTCAAACTAAATATACAAAAAACAATGAATCCATTAAGCATCCCTTTGTTTTGGACACATCGACATATAATGAAATTATGAGACAATTAAATTGTTATGAAACTAGCTCACAAAAAGATAGAAAAGATAGATCAATGCCTTAGAATTCAGCCTCTTCGAGGGGGAAACCTCCTTTACATTACATAAATGAACAATTCTTGGATGATTCAAATGACAAAACCTCCCTTATATCTATAGGAGTCTAATGGGTCACAATATAACCAAGCCAACCTAACAATAATAATATAAAGGCACAAAAATAACAATAGAGGGATTCTATGCGGCACAGTAATAACAATATGGGGACAATAGGGGCACAATAATATTAATAAGGGATACAACTACAATATTAATGGGGGCATCATTAGTATTATAGGGACCTAACATGCCCCTCTCCTTCAAAAAACTGTTGTCCTCAATGCTTGAGTAGTTATGGATGCTTCTATATAAAATTCTCATCCTCTCATGTGGAATCTTCAGTGGATAAGTTCTTCCACTTGATGAGATACTCTGAAATGGATTGATTTCGTAGTTTTCAAGTTCTTGTTTCTATGACTGCTTCCGGTTCCAATATAATTTTTCCTTCCTCGTCAAGTTTTGGCAATATTGTTTGAACTGGGAGCTTGTCACCTATAACTTTCTTTAAACATGAAACATGGAAAATTGGGTGCACTTGGGAAGCTGCAGGAAGCTCCAATTTGTATGCCATAGTACCAATCTTTTGCAACACCTTGTACGGACCATAATACTTTGGTGGCAATTTGTTATCCTTCTTAGCTTGCTTGAGGGACATTTGTTTATATGGTTGTAGCCGTAGGAATACCCAATCACCTACATCAAAACTTATTTCACTGCGATGTTGATCTACCTGTTGTTTCATTCTATTCTGCGCCAACACAAGGTTATTCTTTAAGAGTTGGAGAACTTGTTGTTGATGCTCAATATGATGTTCCACTGCTTGAACCTTAGAATTTTCTCTTAAATATGATGTGATGGATGGTGGCTGATATCCATAAAGTGCCACAAATGGGGTCTTTTTTGTTGCAGTATGGAAGGAATTGTTATACCACCATTCAGCCAGAGGCAACCATTTGACCCATTGTGTATGTTTATCAGATACAAAGCAATGAAGATATCCTTCCAAACATTTGTTTACTATCTCCGTTTGCCCATCAGATTGAGGATGATAAGATGAGCTATGAGCTAACTGAGTACCAAGACAAGAAAATAATTTTGTCCAAAAATTTCCTGTAAAAATGGGATCTCTGTCACTTACAATAATCTTTGGGTTTCCATGTAGCTTTTGAATTATTTCCATAAATGTCGTAGAAACTATACTGGGTTTAGATGGATCTGATAATGCACAAAAGTGTGCATACTTGGTAAGTCTGTCAACTACCACCATGATGACACTCTTTCCCTCAGACTTGGGTAAACCTGTGATAAAATCCATTGAAACCTCCTCCAAACGTTGGCTTGGAATGGATAAAGGTTGTAATAGGCCTGGTGTCTTAATTATTTCAGCTTTATTTTGTTGGCATACCAAACATTCCGCCACAAACTTTTGAATATCCGATTTAAGGCCATCCCAAAAAAATTCCTTCTTAACCCTGTGGTAAGTTTTTAAAAATCCTGAGTGCCCTCCGAAGGGAGAAGCATGCAATTCCAGAAGAATCTTTTGTTTGAGTTGGGAATTCTTACAAAGGTATCAGCGATCTTTGTACCATAATGAATCATTTTTCCAGCTAAATGTATCAGATGTACCGGAATATTGTTGTAACTTTCGAATAAGTTCCCACACTTTTTGTCATTCTTCCATTCCTCCCTTGCTTCGTTTATCCAATCTGGTTGGATAATAGAAATGGTGCACATTAATGCTTCCACATCCTCATCCTTTCTTGAGAGTGCATCTGCCACAACATTTTGCTTCCCTTTTTTGTATATGATTTCAAAGTCATAACCCAACATCTTTGTGACCCATTTTTGTTGTTCTTCAGAGGGTAATCTTTGTTCTAAAATGTATTTAAGGCTATCATGATCCATTTTTACCTTGAAGTGCCTTCCCATTAGGTAGGGTTGCCATTTCTTAAGTGCATGTAGTATTGCCAACATTTCCTTCTCATAAATAGCTTTGTGTAAATTCTTTCCCTTGATTGGACGACTTTCAAAAGCAATGGGTCTTTCATCTTGCATTAAAACAGCACCAATTCCATTTCCGGAAGCATCACATTCCACAATAAAGGTTTTTGTGAAGTCTGGTGTAGCTAAGACCGGTGCTTGGAACATTGCCTCTTTAAGATATTCGAAGGCCTTTGTTGCTTCTAGAGTCCATGAAAATGCATCTTTCTTCAACAATGTTGTTAGAGGTGCTGCTATTTTCCCATAATTAATAACAAACTTGCGATAATACCCTGTCAACTTGACAAATCCTCGCAAATGCTTTATGGATGTGGGGATTTCCCATTCCTTAATGGCTTTAATTTTGCTAGGGTCTACCTTAACTCCTTCATGAGATACAATATGACCTAGATATTCCACCTCTTGTACTCCAAAGAAACATTTGGATCTTTTTGCATATAATTGTTTCTCCTCCAATAGTTGTAGCACCCTGTCAACGTGTTCAACATGATCCTTCCAAGACTTGCTATAGATTAGTATATCATCAAAAAATACTAACAAAATTTTCTAAGGGTTTGAAAATGGAATTCATGAAACCTTGAAATGTAGAAGGTGCATTGGTAAGGCCAAAAGGCATGACCAAAAACTCATAGTGACCCTCATGAGTTCTAAATGTTGTTTTCGGAATGTCTTGAGTCTTCATTATGATTTGATGATATCCTGAACGAAGATCTAACTTGGTGAAGTAAATTGATCCATACAATTCATCCAATAATTCATCAATGACAGGAATGGGAAACTTATCTTTAATAGTGAGCTTGTTGAGCTCCCTATAATCCGGTCACATGCGCCATGATCCATCCTACTTGTGCACCAATACTACTAGAGCAGAGAAGGAACTTTGGCTAGATTGAATTATACTAGCCTCAAACATTTCTGCAACCATACGTTCAATTTCACTCTTTCGGGCATAGGGATATCTATATGGCCTGATGTTTGGAGGAACACTTCCTGGAATCAAATGAATAGCATGATCATGATCACGAATAGGTGGGATACCTTTGGGAGTCTCAAATACCTTGGAATGATTGTCCAAGACTTTTTGGAGATCTCGAAAAATACATGATTTCGATGTGGAAACATCTAGCGAACATAATTGTGCAATTACACCTCGTTGTTCCTTTTTTAGAAGCTTTGTGTTGTGGGGAAAAATGCCTATGCAGGACGATCCTATCCACCTAAGGTGTGACAGTGCCTTAGCAACAAACAGATACAGCTATTCTGGTTCTTTCCTTTATGAAATGTGAAAGAGGGGAGATCAATGGACTTACCGTTGTCTTCCGTTTGTCCCTCGATCTAGATCCTCTCCTCTTTGGGTGTTCACAGCTACTTGCCTCCTCGCTTGCTCAAGAGAACAGCTACTTGATTCCCACGAGATCACAAGAGAATAGCTACCTGTGACAAGAGAACAGCTACTTGCGACAAGAGAAGAACACAACACAAAGGCAAATATTCATATTCATAAATGATTCAGGATTAGAAGTAAATCAAATACACTAATGCAATCATACAAATACACCAGTATATAGGAGAAAACCAAGATAGCTTTATTGATTGATAACAAGGTTCAGGAAGAGATACAACCCAGAGGGCTCCAATCCAGCATCTCCTTCCCAGTAGAATGGAATTCCTTCTTCAGCTCCCTTCAAAGCATTAAGCACCCAATGTTTCTAGTCTCAAACCAACAACAATTCTTTGCATTCACAAAATTCCAGCCCCCAGATCTCATGGAGGTGAGATCCATATATAGATGTTTGGAGAGAGGATGAGTCAGCTTGAGATCTGACTAGTGTCCTCTCCCTCTCTCAGTTCTTGAGTCCACTTGGAGGTTCTTGCTTCCACTTGGAGATTTGGAACCTCTTACTCATCACCAGTCGAATTCCCTGAGGCAAGTGTCATTTTGGAAGCTTCCTGAGCATTGACACATTGAGGAATGAGCCTGCCACTTGTCCAATCTCACTCAGCGCAGGTAGCCTTCGTTGGAGTTGACATTCAACGCAGGTAGACAGTGGAGCAGTTGACATTCAGCGCAGATGCTCAGTGGAGCAGTTGACATGATCCTGAATTGACTTGTTTTTGAGTGGTTTCAGGTGGAGAACTTCTGTGAATTGCTGTGGTTAGTTAGCCTTGTTCCTCTAGGGCTAGGAACAACATGCTTAGGGACTTTGGATCCCTCAGATTATGGACATTTCATGCTCAATGCTGTAAGGCACAAAAAATTCTATAACAGTTGCCCCCTAAAGTATGAGGCCGTTTATCGGGTGAAATGCTTTATCCAGGAGGGTCCGAAGTTCATCCATTTGCTGGGAGGAGACCTGTAATAGGATACAATACAATACATTATGATTCATACTACTTTCATGATCTAGCTGAGGCGGGCATTCCCATGCTCAGCTTTATAAATTCATTTTTGTACATAGAATAGATGATCGTCTGATGGTAGACTGATAATTTGGCGAAATTATCATCCTTTGAGTAGGATGATCATCTGCTGCAACGATGTACATGTCAAATGTCTTTATTTTTCCTGAATATATATCGCAGCCCGGATGGATGAAACTAGATCCGGGGTCTTCAAACTCGTTCAATCTTCACTCTAAGTACAAGTCGATCCATGTGAGAATTGCGCTGAAGTCGAACATGGAAAGACATCGCTTGATTACCGGTCAATGATGTAAACCGTTAACAAGCGCGGGAGGAATCACCGATAATGATAATGACCCTCAAGGTACTGCAGTACAATTCACGTGGCGTGAATAAAGGACTTGGCGTCGAACACCACGCAAAATCTTCTGGTCAAAGGTCATTGATGTATACCTGTCGCCAGAAGTAAGAAACTTGCCATTGAGGCATGCAAGCTTCAAAGTACTGAAGGGGGTGTTCCTAGATCAACTTCTTGGATAATGAGCTGATGTCGACAAGAAGCGATCCGTCAAAGGAGGGCCTTGATGAATCCCACATCAGTGACACGGAACGGAGTTAATGATTTTAATGGAGGTGAAAACGATCTGTGACATATGATTCAGGGTGGCGGTCATGAATGGATGAAGGATAATGTATGGCAGTGGATGGGACCCGGTTGACTCTTTCTGAACGACTTCTCTTGAACATATGGCGACACTGATGCGATGGATCGGTAGCATTACCCCAAATATGGATGGTATGGCGAGACCATGGATGTGACCGGTGAATGAAACAACCCAACCTGAATGTGGTACGGAGGAAAAGTGTCATGTTCAAGAGCGACTTGCTACCATCAAAGTTTTCTTTAGTTTCTCCCAATTTTTCCCCAGTCATTGCTGACCAGTACCTCTTTATTTTTGTCAAGCTTGAGGAGGATAACATATGCTTGTTCTATAACCTGCCCTTCGGGCAAGCCCATCGCTATGTTTTAACGAGCCTAGCGATAGTGAAACTCGTTCTCGTCTAAAGACAAGTTTGTCGCTATTTAATGATTTTAACGAGTCTAACGACAAGGATAACTCGGTCCTTTTCATTTTTAGAGAGTCTGAAAAGGTACATAAAGTTAACTCCAAAAGTCCTTTTTCGTCATCTAATCCCTTAAGTCCGAAAAAGTATAAAATAATACAGAAGGGATGAGTTTTCGATAGTTTTAACGAGCCGAACAAAACAAGCGCTCGATCTTTTTGTGCAATAATCCCCCAGGTCCAAAAATATTAAAATCTAGAGGGATAGCACTTCCGGTCGCTTTAACGAGATGGAAGGCCAAAACTCGGCAATATTTTCATATTTTACGAGTCAGATGAAAAGAGCTTAAAGAAGACTTGTCTTTTGAGGAACGAGTGATAAACAGGGTTAGCAGCTGATTCCAGGTACAGGTTGGAATTTTCCAATCACGGCAGTGTCACAAGGATGGCTAGGTGAAATCACTCTTCGCAGTTGTTCCTCAAAATGGGTAAACAATCATATGGAGGTGAACGATCGGCCAAATGAAAAGTGGAGGTGACAGGTGCAAACACGACCAAGGCTTTTATGGCAGATAAGGTTACATACACAATGGTTATTTACCGGAATAGTTCATTTTTTAACGAGCTTAAACACGGGTGGAAACTTTTGCTCGATCTTATGTTTATTTTTTAACGAGCATGAACTATGTGCTAAAACTGCTCGGATCTTGCGTTTATTTTTTAACGAGCATGAACTTTATGCTAAAACTGCTCGAATACCCAGTCATATGATAAGAGTGTCTCATCAAGATTCTATTTTTTATGGAGCTTCATCTCACTAAGCTTTGCTCCTCATCCTCTCTTTATGCAAGTTAGGAAACGGCTAACCTAAAAAACAGATAAATAACCGCTCTTTGCTTGCACTCCAAAAGGTTTGCATGCCCCCAGGTATAAAGTACGATTTCAAAGTTACCCCTACTTCAATTCCATCGAAACTTTCGTTTCACCGGGAGAGGCCTACCTCTTTCAGGTTACCCAAAGATTGTTTCGTTAATCTTTCAAACAAAACACTTCCTCGGCAATGTCTACCGAAATAAACAAAGGTGAGTGACGAGCCCCGCCCTCTCACATAACTTTGACAAAAGAATCTTATCCTAGAACAACCCCTCTTCCAACCACGGACGGGGTACGGACTAGTCATATTCTCCCGCGGAAACCTACCCTATACCCAAAGTTTTCCTGCCGAAGCAGGCCAGGACGCATGCCCCCTGGGTTCCAGTCATATCCTCCCGGATTACTCGCGCTCATCAGGAGGACGGACCATGGGTTGAGACACTTCTTGCGTGAATAGACCATTTAGGGATGGTATATGACTATTTGCGATGCGTGATCCGGGGAACGAAAGTTGGTCCACGAGCTTGACCACTCTTCCTTCATGCGGAAAACACATTACTCTAAAGAGTGAGGAGACTATAGCTCCCATGCAATATATATAGTCTCATCCAAGGAGTAGGTTATAATCCAAGGGTCCTTGAACGACCATCACGTTCATTTGAACGATCTTCCCTTTCAACGTTATAGGCACATTGGCGAGGATCCCTAAAGGTCGACTGGTTCCTTTATCAAAGCCCGATAGATTTCTCATTTCAGGCAAAAGTGCTGGCGAACCAAGTGCTTTCCAAGCAATAGAGGAAAGGATACTCACAGATGCCCCCTCATCAATGATAGTGCCATCCATTACCATTCTGTATATTTGAACGATAATTCTGAATGGTATGCTTGCTGGCAACCGGGGTCTGCCTAGTTGGTTCCAATCAAAGGACACAACCAGGTTGCTTGGTGGTGGGAGCGAATAAACGGCCGGATAGCGCTCTGATGAACTTCCTTCCTGCGATAAAGGGATGGTGGCATTGCCCCCTTGATCATCAGAGTCAGTGCTGATGAAGAGAATCTGGATGGTGTCGTCTTGATTCTCCTCTGTGATGGTGTCATTCGAAGATAGATCCTCTGAAGGCAAAACCGGGTCAACTGCCGTTTCAACCTTTAGACTTTCGTCAGGTATGGATTTAGATGGTTCATCTTCAATGACAGGTGCTTCGGCTGACCACCTAGGTGGGTCAGCAGGGTTCTCAACTAGTGAGGGACTTGGCAGGAGTCTTTGATATCCAGGAGGGAGATGCGCTCGTAAAATCGGGCGATCTTCCAGAACTCTTTTTGCCTCATCTAAGAAGGGACAACGGTGGATGGCGTGATCGCCTTCACACAGTTTGTAGGGAAATTTAGCTTTCCCGCTCTGTCCTGGGGCTTCACTCGCACTAGTTGATGGTGAGGAGTCGACATGGCTATCAGAGGTCGATGCTACCGAATTGTGCAAACGGGGGGACCAGTCTCTTAGTATCCGGGGGATACAGGGACAATCTCTATGGAAGTGGTCTCCCTTGCATATGACGCATGGTGATTTAGGCCTTGCGAGTGCTGTGTGTGGATTTTTGTTAAATGACACTTGTTTGCCCCCAGTTGCCTTAGGCTCCTTCTTCCTCTTCTCTTTCTTCTTCTTCTCCTTCTTCTCCTTAGGAACTCGGTTTTTTGATTTACCAGTCCCGTCAAGCAAAGAGGAAGGAGGAGAAGAAGACGAAGTGGAAGGCTGGGAGGCAACTCTTGTCTGATCTAACTGTTGACTCGACTGTTCAGGAATGGTGGTATTCTGAACGACATTGGTTGAAAAGAGACAGACTGGTAGGCCAATTGTCAGTCCTGGAAGCGACAATGTGGCCATGTGGGGCACACCAACATCTCCCCAAGAGGAGAAGGGACTAGGATTTCCACCAAGGGGAATTCCTTGGTTGGTGTGCTCCATCTTTTCAACCTAAAGATCAACGCGGGAATAAAGGGTGATTGTTCCGCTTAAAATAAATTGTTAACGATGCTTTAGACACAACTTGCTTTTTCACTTTTAAAGAGTCGAGAAAAAGCTAAAGATGACTCTAGTATCCTTCGATGTTTTAACGAGCCCGAAGTGACAAATGCTCGGATGGACTTTTTCTATTATAGAGTCTGAAAAGGGCCAAAAGAAACTGCTCTGGAGTTCTAGGTAGAGGGTGTGCCAAACTTTTCGCAAAACCGCAGAATACTTTTTAAGGTACGGGCGGTCGATCTTCGTGAATGTTGTGTTCACTACATTGCGATCAGTAGGGCGGCCGACACGGCTTCCTAAGGATAAAGGATATATGCCTATAGGGGTCTCCCAATATATACGCGACGGTACGTGGGACCACAATCCGTACTAGCGCTATCGTCCCTCAGGAGGAATCACCCACCTTCCACGAGATCGACAGTCACTAGGCTTAACGACGCCGGAACATGTCTCTAGCCTAGACCTCTATGTTGTGCGTTATGTTACAAAGCGTTGTTAGGTTCATTCAGTTTATTTTAAGTTGATATTTTTAAAGTTTGCCTTTCAAGGTTCACCACGAGATGTATGATACAAATTCCTAAATGCAGTCTAAAGATGATAAGCAAGCTTTATAATCTTTTCAACTTTGAAAATCCTAGCTACTAAGGGAAAAGAAAGACACTATCTTTTCTCAAAGAGCAATCAGCACACTCTAATGCACTCTTTCCTAAATCAATCATGCAAACTTATCAAAATGCAAATGCACAATGCAGGTGTTTGTTTTCCACTTTCTTAGTATAGATGCCTATAAAGAAAGCTTTTTGTACAACTTTGAATTTGCTTTTAAATGACAAATACAAACAAGTTTACTTTTTCGAAATCAGAAAGGGTAGAAGAGATTACAACACTTAACGATTTTCGAAATAAACTTTTGTTTCGACACTTAAAAAAGACAAACTCAAACCAATAAGCAAAATCAAATGTATAATCAATCTGCAAACAGCCAATGAACTCTCTTCTAAGATCACAATCAATCAGATCTGAATCAAAGGCTACAGGATGACTACTTTACTCATGCAAAGGAAAACTGTAAATGATGCCACAAACACATAAAAACACTCACAGTCTTTTTGTACAGAAGGAGGCGGAATCTAAGCAAAGAAAAGGAGTTATCAGACTGGTACCTATGCTGGTTAAAGGCTGCAAAAAACAGAGATCAAAACAGGGCAACAGAGAGTAGAGAACCCCAGCTGCACAAGGCCAAATTGGTTCAGCGCAACCTCAACACTGAGGACTTGACATTCAGCGCAGGTAGCCCTCACGGGACCTGCGTTGAAATGCAGACTGCCTTCACAGCAGTTACGCTGAAGGAGAAACTCTGGTTTCTCCTGGGTTCTGGGTCACAAAATGCTCAAAAATCAACTGTTTCAGGCCAAATCAGAAACACAAGCAAGGTATAATCAGAGGGATGCGTTGAGAGGGTACTAAAGACTATCACAAAGGATCATCAAGTCATTTGTGAGTCTATTGTTCAGATCATAGACAAAAACCCAATGAAGGATCAAGGCAGCAACAGTCTACTTTGCAGAAGCAGTTTGATTGTTGTTGTTGAGTCTATGAAGTAAACAATGATGTAAACACAAATAAAATGACTAAAACAATTCTCCCCAGTGGAGTCGCCAATTTGTTGTGGGGAAAAATGCCTATGCAGGATGATCCTATCCACCTAAGGTGTGACAGTGCCTTAGCAACAAACAGATACAGCTATTCTGGTTCTTTCCTTTATGAAATGTGAAAGAGGGGAGATCAATGGACTTACCGTTGTCTTCCGTTTGTCCCTCGATCTAGATCCTCTCCTCTTTGGGTGTTCACAGCTACTTGCCTCCTCGCTTTCTCAAGAGAACAGCTACTTGATTCCCACGAGATCACAAGAGAACAGCTACCTTTGACAAGAGAACAGCTACTTGCGACAAGAGAAGAACACAACACAAAGGCAAATATTCATATTCATAAATGATTCAGGATTAGAAGTAAATCAAATACACTAATGCAATCATACAAATACACCAGTATATAGGAGAAAACCAAGATAGCTTTATTGATTGATAACAAGGTTCAGGAAGAGATACAACCCAAAGGGCTCCAATCCAGCATCTCCTTCCCAGCAGAATGGAATTCCTTCTTCAGCTCCCTTCAAAGCATTAAGCACCCAATGTTTCCAGTCTCAAACCAACAACAATTCTTTGCATTCACAAAATTCCAGCCCCCAGATCTCATGGAGGTGAGATCCATATATAGATGTTTGGAGAGAGGATGAGTCAGCTTGAGATCTGACTAGTGTCCTCTCCCTCTCTCAGTTCTTGAGTCCACTTGGAGGTTCTTGCTTCCACTTGGAGATTTGGAACCTCTTACTCATCACCAGTCGAATTCCCTGAGGCAAGTGTCATTTTGGAAGCTTCCTGGGCATTGACACATTGAGGAATGAGCCTGCCACTTGTCCAGTCTCGCTCAGCGCAGGTAGCCTTCGTTGGAGTTGACATTCAACGTAGGTAGACAGTGGAGCAGTTGACATTCAGCGCAGATGCTCAGTGGAGCAGTTGACATGATCCTGAATTGACTTGTTTTTGAGTGGTTTCAGGTGGAGAACTTCTGTGAATTGCTGTGGTTAGTTAGCCTTGTTCCTCTAGGCGTAGGAACAACATGTTTAGGGACTTTGGATCCCTCAGATTATGGACATTTCATGCTCAATGCTGTAAGGTACAAAAATGTCTATAACACTTTGTCATACTGATAGAGCTTATTATCTTTCCCAGTTTCCCTATAATACCCCTTAATTCAACTTCCTTTCCTTCCACATAAAATTTCATGAAAATTTCTTGAAAGTTAAAAGCTATTGTACCCAAGGATTGTAGTCATTGGACTCCTAGTACAACATCAACACCTCCCATTGGAATGGAAAGCATTGGGCTTTTCAATACATATTCTCCCATGGATAGCTTGATATTATGGCACTTTCCAAAGCAATTTATCGTTCCTCCATTTGCAACCATCACTTGACACTCTGGTGCTAGATATAGGAAGCAATTCAATTCTTTTGCTATCTTACAATGAATAAAATTGTGGGTACTTCCTTAATCAATCAACACTATTACCTTTTTCTTCTTGATTTGTCCTTATATCTTGATGGTTTGAGGAGTGGTAATTCCAGCCAATGCATTACAAGATATGGTCAGATTCATTTCTTCTTTATCTAGGCTTTGTTCCTAGAGTATATCCTCTTCTTTTGACCTTTCTTGCTCCTTTTCTTCTTCCTCTTCACAATCTATGTCGAATAATTTCTTCTCAGCACACTTATGAACTTTAGTGTATTTTCTATCACAACTGTAACAAAGCCCTTTTTCTTTTTTTTCTTCCAATTGTTGTGGTGTCAACCTTATAGGTTTTGGAAGGCTAGGGGCAACAACACTTCCATCTTTATAGTTGTGAGTGGTATGCTTCCTGGTTGCCATAATTTTGCTTTCCATTTTTCTTGCTAACCTAAATGCCTTCTCTAATGAATCAGGTTCCCAAAGGCGAACATCATGTTGGATACTATCCTTTAAAGTCCCTATGAACACATCAATCCTATGCTCCTCTAGAACATTTTTTACCCTTATGTTCAATTTTTGGAACTCCTCAATGTGCTCCATTATTGAACCCTTTTGTTTGAGACTTATCAATTGGCTAAAAAAAGTGTTGCTTTTTGTATCCTCATAATGTGTTGTCAATTGTTCCGTAGAAATTTCTGTTGG
Organism: Pinus tabuliformis; assembly: GCA_031772625.1. Lineage (NCBI taxonomy): Eukaryota > Viridiplantae > Streptophyta > Pinopsida > Pinales > Pinaceae > Pinus > Pinus tabuliformis. The sequence goes on from CM062817.1 coordinate 649,563,831, forward strand.
AAATAATACTGAGAGGGGGGGGGGGTGAATCAGTATTATCAGATCAATCAAACTTTTCAATTTCATACTCAGAAACATATACGCTACTTCAATTAAGTGAACCTGCGTGTACACGCTACTGTGTCTAATGAAACTCGCGTATATCCAGAGATCTTATAATTCAGTTAGCTTAATCTTCAGTAAATGCATCAGATCATTATTAAGCATATTAACAGTAAACAGGTGCAGAATAACAGAACAGAACATCACACAAGAGCCACACACATGAACACAAAGATATAAGGTGGAAACCCAATGTGGGTGAAAACCACCTGCTGCAAGTCATCTCAATCTTCTTCTTAATAAGAAAATCCTTTTACAATATTTGTACTGGTGCAGTCTTATACCAATACGGGAGCTACAACCCCCTTTGCTCTTGTACTAGCCGATCCATTTACTAGTACGCAGGCTGCTACCTGCTACAATGCTCCAAAGATCTCCTTTAGCTTTTGTACTAGCTTAGATACTAGTACGTAGGTGCTTGCCTACAATCTTCTCACCTCCAGGTACCACGTTTCATCAATTTTCAGACAGGATACACTGAAGCACAACACATAATCTGTAAGGCCACTTTTCATCCAATTTTCATACTGGACCCATAACTGTCATTGAAGCTCAAAACAATCATCAAACTCTGAATCACTGAAACCCTGTTAACAACAGTCACCAGAACACAGAGCAGACACAGAACTCTGTAATAACCATCAGATCCATCTGCAACTTTAAATATCAAGATTTACAATGTATACGCTACTTTGATGAATCAAACCCGCGTGTATACGCGCTTTTGCCAAAGACAACACGCGTACAGATCTAAAAATAATTTCTCATAACTTGCAGCTGTACCAGACATCAGTCATACTCATAACATTTATAGAACAATACATGCGTCAGTATGTAGATCTAGAATAAGCATCATAAAGATAGTTCATTTCAAACAATTTGATCCCGATCTCTCCTTAGATCTAGTTCTCCATCAACCGGTGAGATCTCTCCTTAGCTCAGATCAAGCAATGCATCATCAACCCATAACCCTGCATACTGGATCTAATGCTTCATCAGATATTCAAGACATTTCAGATGCACTTGCCTAATGATTTCCTTCCCTTTATATAGCCTTAGGCCTTGTTCAATACCAAGAGCCAAAACCATAGAAATCCAATACCATCAACTTCAAAACTAGGGATCAACACGTCCGCCGAGACGCCAAGGTCCAAAACCATAGGCACAACTTCCAAGGAATAACCGCCATGTACCAAAGATACTTTTCCACATACACGCGCTTTTGCTGAAGCCAACCTGCGTGTACACGCGACTTGGGCTTAACGAACCTGCGTGTATGAACTTTCTCTTCTTCTTATAGTCTGATCATCAATTCCTTGCTGTTGACCTTCTGTACTATGATTTGTCATCAGTGAGGTTTGCCATCAAGGACAACACTTATCTCATAATGCCAACAATCTCCCCCTTTGGACTTGATGGCAAAGCTAACTTGTCACACTTAGAATTAGCATCTGATTCCTTTGAGCTGTCCTCCATCAGTCACATCTGATATCTCTTCTGAAGATTCATCATCTGATTCCTTTGATCTATCCTCCATCAGTCACATCTGATATCTCGTCTGAAGATTCATCCAGTTATACATAAGTCTTCCATCAGTCACATCTGATATCTCTTCTGAAGATTCATCATCTGATTCCTTTGAGCTATCCTCCATCAGTTACATCTGATATCTCGTCTGAAGATTCATCCAGTTATACATAAGTGAGATATGAGAGGGTTGCCATCAAGTACAACACATGCATCATAATGCCAACAATCTCCCCCTTTGGACTTGATGGCAACAACACCAAATCACTCTCCCCCTTTGACATCAAGGGCAAAGGGTGGACCAAGATATTCTCTTCCTTTGCTGAATCATTCCACTGTCCATACTCCCCCTGAGTACCTGCTGAAATCTCTGAATAATCTCCCCCTTTGTATATGCCAAGGTGTACCAATCTGTCAATGCTCCCCCTGAGTACATGCCAAGTCTCTGTACTGCTGAAGTGTGCTTGTTCATGCTCTTCCTGACTGTAGGCAAGATCTGCAAAAGATGTTCTTCAAGAAGAACACGACTCTATACATCATAAAGGACCTTCCTATCACTTAGGACTCATACATACATCCATCTCTCAACTAAGTGAGGATATACAAAAATTGACTCATCCACCCAACCAAGTGGGAATACATCAAAATTTTAAATATGACAACCAATCACATTGCATCAATCATCCCAGGCATAGTGGGGAAACCAAAATAGGCCGTTACATGACCTTGACACCATGAAAGAGATACCACAAAAGAGATATATGACATAGAGACGTAAGAACTAGACCAAGACTTATGAAAGTCACCAGCAGCATCTGATAATCACCATTCAGATCAACAACCAAGAGATCCTTCTGTTCTCCTTTCGCCTTTGTTCCTCCTGAAATCAACACCAAATGTGAACTAGAACCAAAAGCTTTAAGATAATGCCAACAATGCATCATTGGAAGATTATCTGCTCCCCCTGAACCTGTGCCAGATGATCTCTGTCAGACCTATATCAGACTTTCTGCAACCAACATCTGTCCCTGCTGATTTCCTTCAACTCTCCATATACGCGTCTGTATACACATAAACAAGCGTATATACGCAGATATCCCTTACGCAACACGCGTACACCATATACGCGACTATCCCCTTGTAAAACGGCGTATGCACGCGGATATCCTTTAAACAACACGCGTACACAAATTTCCATATCAGCAACCTATAAATGTCCTGTAGAGAATAGGTCATCAACCTATAACACGGTATGTCTGCATCAATTCATCCCTTTGAACAGAATTCAGAGTCATTCACATTGTACCATGTGTGAAACCACCATAGCCATTTCATCAAGCTCTACATGATCCAAGTATCATTACTTGGGAACGTCTGCATCGATTAACATATGTAAGTATAAACCTATCATCATATAGATAAGAACTCATCACCATGTCTCCAATAAAGCAACTTTGAGTAGTCATCCATGTATCAGCATTATGTATCTTGAGCTCAAGCTCATTTGACAAAACTTCTTGATATCATCAACAGCAACAATCCTTATCCACAAGAGTGCCTGCATCATAACTGTATGATTTTTATGCATATGACAACAGCAGTATATGAGTGACCCATCATCAAGTGAGGAAGATGTATATTCAAGCTTTGTACTTCTCCTTGTCCTTATGAAGATCACCATGTAAGCACCATATATGCATCATCAAAGAATCATCCATAAATCTGATCTGAACATCAACTATGTAACCCTAAGAATCATATGAGATTTTATCATAGACAACTCACAACCACATCATAGCAAGATATATCATTTAGCCATATAAGAATCATCACCAAGGATTATTAACCATAATGCCAACAATGAATTACTAAAGGCATATGCTCCCCCTCAACCAGTGCCATTTGTTAGATCTGATCATGCATATATCAGCAGAAAGCATCAAAACATCTTCATCCTCAAGTTAGGATCAAAATACTTCCAGACATCATACAAGTAACAAAACATTTCCACACATCCTCAGCAGACTGTAGCTATTAACCAATAGAGCAAATAATGGACTGAATCATATCAGATCCCTTTTCTGAGCCTGTCCCCACTGCTTTTCTTCAGACTGACATATACGCGACTTTGCAGTGTCGAACTCGCGTATATACGCGACTTCCCTTTAAGGAACTTGCGTATGAGATTCAGGACACTGAAGGTTTACACTTTCAGCTCCCCTGAGTCTGATATGTCTGTGCTGTGCTGTGTCTCAGTACATTGCGCTGACTGTACTTCCTTCTTCCTCCATATCTTCAAGTGTGATGAGGTTTTCTCCTTTTGGTGTGGTGTCCATCCTTTGTTCCTGCATTCCTTTGCTATATGTCCAAGCTTGTTACATGCATAACATCTTACATGTTTCATATTCCTCCTGTAGCAATCAGCAGCTTTGTGACCATACATATTACAAGCAAAGCAATATCCATTAAAGTACCTTGATTGAGATGACTTGTCTGCATAATGGTCTTGAACTCTTCTTCTTTTACATCTAGCTGCAACATGTCCAAGATTATGACATACATAACATTCAACATTATTCATAGGAGGAGTAAAAGATTTTCTTTGAAGACTTTCTTTCCTTGGTTGACCTTTCATCTCCTTGTTGATCATTTTGGATTTGTCTTTAGAGTTCCTTGCCTCACCTTGTGAACTAGATTCACCTTCAACAGATTCATTAAAACCAAGACCAGTCTTGATAGCAGGAGACCTTTGACTACTGAGAATATCATCCAAGGCTTTAGTACTATCTTGAAATCTCAAAAGTTTATCCTTTTCTTCTAATTTACCTTTCAAGATATTTACCTCAACTTGAAGTTGTTCCTCCTTTTCTAGACATTGCTTCTTCATGTCTTCTCCATCTTTTCTTCCTTCTTCCATTTGTTGCCTTAGATTGAGTATCTCCTTTTCTTGCTTTTCATACAGATCCTGCTGAATTTGACGAACTCTGAAGGCACATTCCAACTGTGATTTTAAGCTGATGACTTCGTTGTCTTGTTTTTCAATTGCTTGGTGTAGATCTGTATTCTGCTTCTTTGATTCTTCAAGATCTCCTTTTAGTGAGAGGATTGTAGCTTCAAGATTTTCATAGTAGCTGGATCTGTCTTTGAGTTTCTTGATGGTTGTGCTTCTTTCGTTGACTTCTTTTCTTAATGATGTCACTTCATGCTGCAATTTTTGACATTGGTCTTCCTTGTCCTTGAGAAGCTTTCTTACCTTGTTTCCTTCTTCTAGTTGGGCCTTTAGTTTGGTAACTTCTTCTTTGAAAGCACATTCCCTTTTGTTCAATAGATCTTGTTGATCTTTAACTTTGTCTGCAAACCTTCTAAACATTGCCTCTATTTGACACTTTTCTTGCTCACCCATAAAAGCATGTTCAGTAGTTTCACTATCACTTCCATCACTTTCACAAGGAAATATAGTAGGAACATCAGAGGATAACACATTCATACCTGATAATGATTCTGAATCTAATTCTGAATCTGATTCTGAATCTGAAGAACTTCTTATACCTAATCCCCAATCGACTCTCCCACTGTCATAGATCTTCTGAGATGTCTTCTTCTTCTTATGAGCTTTCTTCTTAAGCTTCTTTCCCATTGTTCCACGGATCTCCTTCAAGCGATCAAGCTTCTACCAAAGGACCTGCTCTGATACCAATTGTTGGAAATAATACTGAGAGGGGGGGGTGAATCAGTATTATCAGATCAATGAAACTTTTCAATTTCATACTCAGAAACATATACGCTACTTCAATTAAGTGAACCTGCGTGTACACGCTACTGTGTCTAATGAAACTCGCGTATATCCAGAGATCTTATAATTCAGTTAGCTTAATCTTCAGTAAATGCATCAGATCATTATTAAGCATATTAACAGTAAACAGGTGCAGAATAACAGAACAGAACATCACACAAGAGCCACACACATGAACACAAAGATATAAGGTGGAAACCCAATGTGGGTGAAAACCACCTGCTGCAAGTCATCTCAATCTTCTTCTTAATAAGAAAATCCTTTTACAATATTTGTACTGGTGCAGTCTTATACCAATACGGGAGCTACAACCCCCTTTGCTCTTGTACTAGCCGATCCATTTACTAGTACGCAGGCTGCTACCTGCTACAATGCTCCAAAGATCTCCTTTAGCTTTTGTACTAGCTTAGATACTAGTACGTAGGTGCTTGCCTACAATCTTCTCACCTCCAGGTACCACGTTTCATCAATTTTCAGACTGGATACACTGAAGCACAACACATAATCTGTAAGGCCACTTTTCATCCAATTTTCATACTGGACCCATAACTGTCATTGAAGCTCAAAACAATCATCAAACTCTGAATCACTGAAACCCTGTTAACAACAGTCACTAGAACAAAGAGCAGACACAGAACTCTGTAATAACCATCAGATCCATCTGCAACTTTAAATATCAAGCTTTACAATGTATACGCTACTTCGATGAATCAAACCCGCGTGTATACGCGCTTTTTCCAAAGACAACACGCGTACAGATCTAAAAATAATTTCTCATAACTTGCAGCTGTACCAGACATCAGTCATACTCATAACATTAATAGAACAATACATGCGTCAGTATGTAGATCTAGAATAAGCATCATAAAGATAGTTCATTTCAAACAATTTGATCCCGATCTCTCCTTAGATCTAGTTCTCCATCAACCGGTGAGATCTCTCCTTAGCTCAGATCAAGCAATGCATCATCAACCCATAACCCTGCATACTGGATCTAATGCTTCATCAGATATTCAAGACATTTCAGATGCACTTGCCTAATGATTTCCTTCCCTTTATATAGCCTTAGGCCTTGTTCAATACCAAGAGCCAAAACCATAGAAATCCAATACCATCAACTTCAAAACTAGGGATCAACACGTCCGCCGAGACGCCAAGGTCCAAAACCATAGGCACAACTTCCAAGGAATAACCGCCATGTACCAAAGATACTTTTCCACATACACGCGCTTTTGCTGAAGCCAACCTGCGTGTACACGCGACTTGGGCTTAACGAACCTGCGTGTATGAACTTTCTCTTCTTCTTATAGTCTGATCATCAATTCCTTGCTGCTGACCTTCTGTACTATGATTTGTCATCAGTGAGGTTTGCCATCAAGGACAACACTTATCTCATAATGCCAACAATCTCCCCCTTTGGACTTGATGGCAAAGCTAACTTGTCACACTTAGAATTAGCATCTGATTCCTTTGAGCTGTCCTCCATCAGTCACATCTGATATCTCTTCTGAAGATTCATCATCTGATTCCTTTGAGCTATCCTCCATCAGTCACATCTGATATCTCTTCTGAAGATTCACCCAGTTATACATCATCAGTCACATCTGATATCTCTTCTGAAGATTCATCATCTGATTCCTTTGAGCTATCCTCCATCAGTTACATCTGATATCTCGTCTGAAGATTCATCCAGTTATACATAAGTGAGATATGAGAGGGTTGCCATCAAGTACAACACATGCATCATAATGCCAACAATCTCCCCCTTTGGACTTGATGGCAACAACACCAAATCACTCTCCCCCTTTGACATCAAGGGCAAAGGGTGGACCAAGATATTCTCTTCCTTTGCTGAATCATTCCACTGTCCATACTCCCCCTGAGTACCTGCTGAAATCTCTGAATAATCTCCCCCTTTGTATATGCCAAGGTGTACCAATCTGTCAATGCTCCCCCTGAGTACATGCCAAGTCTCTGTACTGCTGAAGTGTGCTTGTTCATGCTCTTCCTGACTGTAGGCAAGATCTGCAAAAGATGTTCTTCAAGAAGAACACGACTCTATACATCATAAAGGACCTTCCTATCACTTAGGACTCATACATACATCCATCTCTCAACTAAGTGAGGATATACAAAAATTGACTCATCCACCCAACCAAGTGGGAATACATCAAAATTTTAAATATGACAACCAATCACATTGCATCAATCATCCCAGGCATAGTGGGGAAACCAAAATAGGCCGTTACATGACCTTGACACCATGAAAGAGATACCACAAAAGAGATATATGACATAGAGACGTAAGAACTAGACCAAGACTTATGAAAGTCACCAGCAGCATCTGATAATCACCATTCAGATCAACAACCAAGAGATCCTTCTGTTCTCCTTTCGCCTTTGTTCCTCCTGAAATCAACACCAAATGTGAACTAGAACCAAAAGCTTTAAGATAATGCCAACAATGCATCATTGGAAGATTATCTGCTCCCCCTGAACCTGTGCCAGATGATCTCTGTCAGACCTCATATCATATCTCCGCAAATATAGCGCAAAAAGCTCTAAAATTCAGACCCGAGGTTCAGTGCGATTTTGTATCAAATGGGTTTTTTTTTTCACTTCTGAAACATCACAGAAAAAAGTTATAGAGAAAATGCCACGATGACCTATTTGGAGCAGTGAAACCCTAGAATCCAAAGCTCTGATACCAAATGTTATGAAACCAACTCACAAAAAGATAGAAAAGATAGATCAACGCCTTATAATTCAGCCTCTGCGAGGGGGAAACCTCCTTTACATTACATAAATGAACAATTCTTGGATGAATCTAATGAAAAAACCTCCCTTCTATTTATAGGAGTCTAAGGGGTCACAATATAACCAAGCCGACCTAACAATAATAACATGAAGGCACAAAAATAACAATAGAGGGATTCTATGGGGCACAGTAATAACAATATGGGGACAATAGGGGCACAACAATATTAATAAGGGATACAACTACAATATTAATGGGGGCATCACTAGTATTATAGGGACCTAACATAAATCAAGAGAAACATTCAATAATCAAACAAATAGTTCTATGGAAAAAAGAATCCAGGTAAGCGCTTCAATTTTTTCATCACTGGAGGTGCATGTACAGGAAGTAAACAAATCTAATACTTGAAAAAAATGGGTATAATACTTGCATTTACTAGCAAAGATACGTATATTGCACATGGTATGACAATCCATTCACCTTCACATTTTCCACTTTCACCATGTCACATGCTGCCATTGGCTTCTAACACGCTTGATATATTGAGTAAAGAATACGAACAACTTAAATTTATGTTGATAGATGAAGCTTCATTAACTGGCTCTTGATTGTTATATAACATTGACAATTGACTTCGCAAAATCATGCACACTCCATCTTCCCTGTTTGGGAACCTCGACATAATATTCTGTGGTGACCTATGTCAAGCACAACCTATACTTGATTGTTGGATATTTGAGCGATTGTGTCTTAAAGGAACTACTATTCCTTACAGCTTTTGAAAAGACAACGAGAAAAATTATGAACTAAAAAAAATGCGACAAAACAATAAAGAGTTTGTGTCCATATTAAATAGAATTAGGACATGTCCACACATTGAGATGATCTTTAATTCTTGAATAAACATTGTTATAGATATTAAAGATATTAAATCCTTGTATTTGGTAAACAAATTGGAACATAACAACTTTTCCCTCAAGTACAAATTTGTTGATTTGCTAGATAGACTTGAAGAAAGTTCCTCATATCAGCTTTAATATAGCATATATCAAAGTAAAACAAATGATGACTTGGCAATATGTTCATTGAACACACGTAGTTTCTCTTTGAATTTTGAGGATATCATTGCTGACTATGATCCAAGAAAAAAACAAAAAAATTGCCTCTATCAAATCCATTTTTGTCAAACAAATATCACTACATACATCTATACCACTTACATAGAATTCTCAAATACTACACAAAAAATATTGTAGTTGACAATCATTTCACTTATACAGGAAGCCAAATTGAATCAACAATTGCAACATTCCATGTTGAAAAAAACAATTACACTTGCAAATGCATACATTGCACCAAATACAAGATTTAAAGAAATAATTAATTTCATCAAGTTCTTTTGCACACATGCAAGAGCTACCCAATTGTGCTTGTTGGTGATTTCAATTTGGACATGTCGCAAAATAGTCATCAACAAAGAAAATTACTTTCATTTATGCAAAGTAATGGCTTCAATTTTCATACCAAAAAACAACAACTGACTATAGCTCAATGCTAGACCACTTTTGGACAAACCTTTGAGTTAGTATTGTTTCTTTCCATGTCTTCAATGCTTATCAGACAGATCATTATACAATTTGTCTTAACGTGTCTCTTTTGTTGGTTTGAGTCATTTTGCCACTGTTCATGTCCTACAATTTCATTGTTCACTTGTCACATTTGCAAATGTCCACCTTAGACATATGCTTTTATTTTCAAACATTGAAAAAAAAAGGAGGTGTATAGAACAACAAACAACAAAACAACAAAAAAATGCAAATTTTTGTAAGCCTTTGAACCATCAACATAAATATGTTCAATTTGTTTTCCATAACAATAATTTTTTTTGTCATAGTTACCATGGAATTTACGCATTTTTGCTTTCACTTTGTGACATTTTGTTCTATATACTGAATACCATTATTTGCTTTATTTTATAGTTCATGTTTCATTGTTTCCTTATGAAAAAAAAACCATGTTTTTGTGGCCATAGTGATTCTCAATAAGACATTGCATAAATTAACTTTAGGTGTAATTTTTAATGAAATATATAAAACATTTTTTCTATTGTAACTTATGCACATTTACTACATAGCAACCAACAATGGCTAATAGTAGTATAAGAATAGAATACATAAAAAAATAAAAAAAAAAATTGGCTAGTGTCGATACAGAGCCATGCTCATTTTACTTTTTATTAATTCCCTTTGTTCAATTGACCATTTTCTCTACATATCCATTTGTTTTCCTTACATTCTATTTTACAAAACATAATATCTATATATATATATATATATATAGATATATATATATATATATATATATATATATATATATATATATATATATATATATGTATGTATGTATGTATACATATATATGTATGTATGTATGTATTAGCATACATTGTTTTAAAGGTTCTCTATACACTTGTCTCAGACTTAACCACTTGGATTTCCGTTTTCTAGTAACAATTGATCGTGTCATTTGCAACAACATCATGGAAACAAGTAGCTCCAACAAACAAGCATTCGAAAAAGAAATAGTCGAAGATGAGAATCCTAAGAGGTTAGATTTGTGTCACACTAGATATTTCTATAGTCAAATGACATATTTGCATTAAATCAATGTAAATGTTTTTTAAAGCATATTGTTCTTATATATATCTATATATATATATCTATATATATATATATATATATATATATATATATATATATATATATATATATATATATATATATATATATAGATATAGTATCATACAGTTTTTTAAAGGTTCTCTATACACTTGTCTTAGACTTAACCACTTGGATTTTCATTTTCTGGTAAAATTTGATCATGTCATTTGCAACAACATCATGGAAACAAGTAGCTCCAACAAACAAGAATTCGAAAAAAAAAATAGTGGAAGATGAGAATCCAAAGAGGTTAGATTTGTGTTGCACTGGATATTTGTATAGTCAAATGACATATTTGCATTAAATCAATGGAAATGTTTTTTAAATCATATTGTTCTAAATTTGCATATAAACAGACCAAAAAAAATGCAACCAATACCCTTGTCAATCATTGAAATATTCTCAGGAGCATATGCAAAGATTTTTGAAGGTGATATCTTGGTTATTTATGGGCAAGCAAAAACTAGAAGCCCCAACTCGCCTGCAAAGGTGCAGTTGCTCCATGCTGATTTGGTTGATAGCCACGGTCAACTAACTATGGTTGGAAACAGTGTTTGGAATACAAATTTTGTGATAAGAAATAAGGGAATTTATGAACAAGGAGATGAACAATGTTGTATAGTGTTACAGGACAAAATCACAGTTGAATAAATTGCATAGGTTTGCAAAAAACGTAGACTATCTCCTAATACAACAATACGTAATCTTCTTGTTTCAAGTGATACATATGCAGTTGGTTCTATTGATAATAATAACAAGAAAATTCTAAAAATAACATCAAAAAATATCCTTATTTAATTTGTCCTTGAATTAAATTGGGAATAAGACTGTAATTCCACATCTCGTGACAACCTGTAATAGTTAACTAAGTTAATTTGACTTAGTTGCCTCAGTTAATTCAAGTTTAGGGTCTAACTAGAGTCATGTAGAGTGTCTCCTACAATTAGGAGCACCAGTTCAGTTTATTTTGTGTTGTAATTATTTAATTCAGTCTAACTTAGTTAAAGCCAGTTAAACTAGTTCCAACTGATGGAGTAATTAGTGAGAGGTCTAGTAATGGGGTGTAACCTGCAGTAGTGGGGTGTTTCCTATCGAATAGTGGGGTGCCAACTTAAGTGCAATGTGGTGATACCTGTAGTGATCAACCAGTAAACTGAAGCTTCACTCATAATTAACTCATGCATGTCAGCTCAGAGAAAGAGTACCCAATTGAAATTGGAGTTCAGGGAAAGTGTATTATTAGTCGTATCATCTAAATTAAATCAATGGTGCATGAATAATTTCTTGGCTCTTTTTCCCTAGCCATGAATGGTAACAAGTCTGTGTGGTTTCTACAACTACTTGTTTTTTCTTTGCAAGCTTTTTCAATTCTTATTAATCAAAGCATATGTTAATAGTTTTGAATCTTTGGTTTGTGATAACGAATATTTAGTGAATGGTGAAGGATATATGTAATATTTGTCATCAATCATCCATTTTTTATAGCATAATGTCATTGCTATGAATAATAAATATATTATTTATTTTGAACTTTGAACTGTTGTGATAAATTTTTCATATACCTATATAATCACTTTTACTTGGACATTATGACAAATTTTACTCTTTCACTAGGATAGCATTTTTCGTAACAATATTATCTTAGGTATTCTATGTATTTATTATTTAACATATGTAATTTACTACTCCAGATATATTGTAAAAAAGACATTCATAAATTTGTAAAATAATCTCTTAATCATTGGTGAAATGAATGCTTATTTTTTATATCACATGTCATTTTAGGCTCTATGCTTTAGCTATAAAAATAGCCAATGAATATCATTGATATAAATATCAATAAAGTTCTATCTTTTGACTCGCCTACTTCAGAAATATTGCAAACCTCTTGAATTGTTGAGTGAAGTGTTTCTATCCCTTCATCTATTAAGCATAGTAGAACTATTTTCAATGTTAATTCACTTTTATTTAGCCCTAAATTTGAGGAAGAAAATGTTATCTCTATGAATGAAAGAATAAAAAAACATATGTTAAATGAACATTTTAAAACAAAGTTACAGAGTGTAACAGAGAATGTGCCAAGAATTGCTCTTCAACCAAATATTCTTCCTACTCCAATATTATCAATTAATCAATGAATTAAGCTCAATGATGATGAAAAACACGTGGACCACACTTCAAATGGTGGAGTGACTTAGCGAACAGAAAAGCATAAATTTATGAATAAATAGGTATGTGCTTTTTAGTCACCTCTTATCTATTATTTAATATTCTTGGGAAGTTTTATTAAATGCGCTTTGAGTTCACTGATCTAACATTTGATGTGTTCAATATGCTAGTATTATGCACCCAGATAATCATGACACAGTTAATAATGCAGTCATTGTTCAAGCTGAGACTAGTGTCCATGCATTGTAGATTTTAATATTTCAATGTCAATATGACAATTAATTTGGTCATAGGTTATTTTTCCTATAATTTTTTTATTTTTATTCTAAGTATTTCTTTTATCATGTGCTTTTGAAAATAACCCATTTTCCTAGCTTTTTCATATGTTGTGTATTATATTGTTGTTCTACTTATAGAATGTTACAAGCTGTCACACCCAGTCACTCAATACAGAAACTACAAAAATAGAGATGATGTGAATGTGATTTCTAGGTAAACCAACAAGTCATTAATAACATGCTTTACTCTCATCCTTTTTGAACTTTTTTTCTTTACATTCATACTAAGGTCTTTTTTCACAAGATAAAATATGATATATTGATTTTTGCACTAGATGGATACACGATCTCCCTATTTGCTTGGGCTCAATATTCAAATATTAATGATTGTCTAATTGTTTACACAATTACAGGAGTGATCAACACAATGTAAGCATTAAGTGTAACCTAGCAGTACCCTACATGTGCTCAAATAGTTTTAAGGTATGTTTTGGTTAGACTAGAAATTATTTTGATATGTAGTGCAGTCTAACTATTGTTCTTGTAATAGAGCGATAAAAAAGACAACATGCTTTCATGAACAAAGGAAAATTCTCATTGTCATATATCAATCAATCTATACATGGTTATGTTTGGTGTGTTAAATCTTATATTGTCTCAGATAGTAATCTTGGAGGAAATTTCATGGATTTCAACCATTGTAGTCATCATGTCTTTTGCATACTCTTCTACTGGGCTCACTCTTAGCATGACACAAATTGTAGCTTTGCTCTCTTTCCCATATCTCTCTTTGTATTTTGTCATCCGATTTAACTACAACTATATACATGATATGTTCCGATATAGCTATGAATGAGAAATACATTGTTTAACATAAAATCAATATAAGGATCCCTACATATAGAAAGCATGTGTATGCAACCCTAACCAGAGTCATTATTGCTAAATTTTCATTAACAAATAACACAGGGTATATCTTCCAATCATTGGGAAACATTCCATTTTCCTACTCGTTTTCCACAGTTCTAATTGAAAAAGAGGCAAGTGTTAATAGTGTTATTTCCTTTCATGTACCTAGTCAATGTTCATAAATTTCCTCTTGCTGACTTTGAAATTATGCATTGTGTAGGATACCCTCAAATCTCTGCCAACGAAGAGAAAAACAATGGAAAACATGATAACTATGATATATGTGGAAATATTAGTTATATTATTCCTTGTTCAGAGATTCAGAATCCAAAAATTTGGTTACTCATTTTCCCCTGCTATTTTGATATGGTTCTTATTTATTGCCTTCATTGGAATCTAGAATATCGCCAGGCATGATACAAGCGTCTTCAAAGCTTTCTATCCCAGAAAATATCTTTGATTACTTCGGAAGAAAATAAAAACAACGTTGGATTTTACTTGGAGGAATAGTTCTATGCATAGCAGGTATGTAGTATGCTTCCAACTCCCTGAAGAATTTGTTTAGAGATTATCAAAGGCAGTCTTCATTGGTAACGTTAACTATGTTACATGCAAACAATTATTTAGAAATTACCAAACCTAGTCTTCATTACTAGCTTCAAGTAACTAGAATGAAAAAATTTATTTAGACATTAACAAATCTAGCCTTTATTGCTAATGTTAAGTAGGTAGAATGTTATGCTCTCGACCTGTGAGAAATTACAGAATACCAAATATGCTAAGAAATACAACCCAGAACACAAAATAAAATGAGCAAAACAACAAGTATTTTATTAACCAGAGATGAAAGCTATGTTCACTTGCCTCTTCGAGGGGGAAACCACCTGTAGAACAGAGCTCGATTACAAAATAAGACTTGATGTTTCTCAATGGGGAGTCTCCAGCCTCTGTATAGGATTCATACATACAATACCATGGGTCATTACCATGGTTCTATCAATACCATATATCATATGAAACCGAATTTGTCCTATAGGCCCCACAAATCCCGAATCCGTCGTGTCCGACATGATTCTCTAGAGATTCGTGCCCTTTTTTAACACGTCGAATCCGACTGCGTGTCACGATTTTGGCAGCGTGTCACGACTTTGGGAATCGTGTCCTGTTTTCCAGGACTCGCTAGGCTCAAAAAGTGACCTGCACGAGTATCAAAAGGGTGTGTTTGCTCATCACAGCCACGCATATTTTCATTTGGCAAGTGTTTTGTGAGCTGTTGGCAAGTGGAGAAGGGTTTGCAGCAAGGAGTTAAGGGAGTAGAGCATTCAGCAAGGAGGCTCAACCACCAGGTAAGTGCATTTCACCTCCATTTTTTTGCATTTCTTACAGCAGTTTGTATATGATTTTTTGTTTACAAATTTGTGCATGTCTTGTTCATTTCTTTTACAGTATTCATGGCTCAATAATAGGCAGTAGTTAGGGGGCAAAGGAAGGGCAAGAATGTCATGGGTGGAGATGCCCCTCCTCCCCCAATATCATCAGAGTCTGTTGCAAGTAATGTTGAGGGAAGAGGACCTAAAGACAATGATAAATATCCATTATGGAAATATGTCACAAGAGAGGATGGGCCAAACACCAAGGGAAAGGGAGGAGGTAATGTCACATGGAAATGCAACTTTTGTCATCTTTCTTTCAAAAGCACATATTATCGTGTGAAATCACATTTGTTGGATTTACCTAGTTGTGGGATTGGAGCTTGTAAAGTTGTTTCTTTACAAAAGAGAAAAGAATTGGAAAAGGAAGCCAATGTTGGTATGGAACATGTGGCTTCAAAATAAAAAAAACCCAAGAATGAAGACCCCCTTCTATTTTTGAGGAAATCCACCACCAAATTTCCATTTGAGAGTTCTACTTCTACTGGGGGACAAGCATCAAAAAGAAGAGCACTTGGTCCAATGGACAAGATTTTCCAAAAAGAGAGATGGGAAGAGCTTGATCTCACCATTGCCTTCTTCTTCTATCAAAACTTCATATCATTTAATGTTGCACGTTCACCTCTATTTATTGAGAGGTGTCGAGCTCTAACTCAAGGGGCTCCAACAGGGTATGTGCCTCCTGGGTCAGAGAAGCTGACAACCACATTGTTGATGAAGGCAAAGAAAGAGGTCCAAAAAATGCTTGAGCCTATTGTAGCATCATGGCCAACATCTGGGGTTAGCATTGTTTCTGATGGATGGACAGATCCAGCACGACACCCACTCATCAACTTCATGGTGTCTTCCTTGAGTGGTCCATTTTTCATGAAAGCAGTGGATACACTTGGCGAATACAAGGATGCATAGTTTAATGGTGAGTTATTTATTAAAGTTATTGAAGATGTAGGTGTTGATTCTTGTGTGTAAATCATTACAGATAATGCACCTGTTTGCAAGGTTGCTGGCATGATTGTGGAAGCTAAATATCTACAAGTGTTCTGGACACCTTGCATTGTCCATTCATTGAACTTAGCATTGAAATCCATTGCTTCTGATGTGCTTTGGATTGGAAGCATTATTGAGGATGCAAGACATATCCGTAACTTTGTGAAAAATCATACAAATGCCCTCACTATCTACAAGGAGTACAGCAATCTATCATTGTTGAAGATTGTTGATACACTGTTTGCATCTTCATTCATGATGTTGAAGAGGTTGAGGGAGGTCAAGTTCGCTCTTGGGTCCATGGTTATTTCTGAGTTTTGGTCTTTTTGGAGAAAGGCAGATCAGGTAGCCTCTAAAAGAGTGAAGGACACCGTGCTAGATGATGCTTGGTGGGAGAGGGTAGATCTAATTATTCGAATCATGGACCCTATCATTTCTTTGCTTTGATTTGCAGATACAGACAAACCCATCCTAGGAGAGGTTTATGAGGGATGGGATTCCATGATTGAGTCTGTGAGGAGCATTATTCTACAGAGTGAGTGCCCCGAGTATAAGACATCACCAAAGGCCTTCTATGATACCATACATGATATTCTTGTCAGCGGATGGGACAAGAATTGTACACCTTTACATTGTTTGGCTCACTCATTGAACCCCAAATACTATAGCCATGAGTGGCTGAATGGTGGACCTTTCTGTAGATTCCCTCCTCACATGGATGGTGAAATCTCACAGGGGAGGAAAGAGGCATTCAGGTGGATTTATCAGGATAGTGCATTGCTTACTGAGGTGGAGGATGCCTTTGCAGAGTTTTCCACTGGCAGTGGTCGATTTGGAGGTTATGATGTGATTAGAGACAGGGGGGCTAAGAAGCCCTATTCTTGGTGGGAAAATCATGGGGAAACAAGCCCTCCTCTTCAGCAGTTAGCCATGAGGCTTCTCTCTCAGGTGACTTCATCCTCTTGTTGCGAGAGGAATTGGAGCACATATGGGAATTTGTATAGTGTGAAGAAGAGCAGGCTTGAGCATTCCAGGGCAGAGACAATGGTGTATGTACACACCAACCTTCGTCTTATTTACAGGTAGAGGGAAGAGTGATTGAGGGGAAAGACAAAGATGTGGTATGTCTTTCCTGATGATCTGGGTCTGGACACCAGTGTTGAGTTGGCATTGGCCAACATGGATCTCAATGATCCAGTGCTAGAGCCTGTTAGATTTGATGACTTAGAGGGGTCAACCTCCACACCAGCAGATGCAGAGGCGACTATGGATACAGGGGAGGAGGAGGATGCAGAGGAGAGCAGTGGGGACCATAATGATGAGGAAAATGATGTTGATTCAAATGTTGATTGATGCCTTGAGGCTTGTATACCTGTAGTTGTTTTATATTTTAAATTTCTATTTTCCATTGGCATTGCACCAGCACTACCTATGTAACACATTTTGATTTGATGACTTAATGAGAAAACTACAGTTGTCAGTGTGTTTATCTTACTACCTTATAGTTGTAAGTTGTCTTTCAATTATGAATTATGAATCATGATTTAATAGATTTATCATTTATGTGACCAGTACCACTGACATTTATTTGAATTTTGTATGTACTAGGCATGCTAATAGCTATAGATGAAGATCTATGTTTGAAATCAATAAATTTGTATCATTAATTAAAATTTGTGTAAGAAATATCTAATTTTTAATATATATATATATATATATATATATCTATATATATATATATATATATATATATATATATATATATATATATATATATATTAATTAAATAATATATAACAAATCCTACGTGTCCTGTTCTAGGGGGTCAATGTGTCCGAATCTGACACCACAAATCCCGAATCCTATGAATCTCGAATCCCCGTGTCAGGTGACTTAGCATATATCTAATACCATGGCCCATTTGTAACTAACTATGGTCCCTTTCTTAAATGCGGTTCAACCACTTACAATTATTAATACCGGCATTATTGACTCTTTTAACTAACTATGACTATGACTCGACCCTATTGGGTTCATTACATAAATAAAGGGGTTACGTTTGGACCCTAACATGCCCTCCCCCAACAAAAGCAACCTTGTCCTCAAGGCTAAAGCTGCAAAAACTTCTGAAGAATAGTGAGAGGTTCCTAGGTCACATCTTCTAGAGAGGTGTCTTTCCACTTGATGAGGACTTCCTTGATCGTGCGGTTGCGCAGATGTCTCTCATGAATATCGAGGACCTGTTCAGATTGGTGCCAAAGTGAACCTTCCTCATCCAATTTCGGGTAGACTGGTTTGAATTCTAAAATTGTTCCCCACCACTTTCTTGAGGCATGATACATGGAAGACTGGATGGATTTTTGAAGTTGGTGGCAAGGCCAGCTTGTAGGCTATTGCTCCAATGCATTGAATTATTTGATAAGGTCCATAGGATTTGGGAGCTAATTTATGGCAGCCCTTTTATTTGAGCAATGTTTGCTTATATGGTTGCAGCTGTAGGAATACCTAATCCCCTTCTTTAAATGTGTGTTCTGAACAATGCTGGCATGCTCGTTGCTTCATTCGATTCTGAGCTTGATAGAGATTATCTTTGAGACAAGCTATGATAGCGACATGGTTCTGTAGGAGTTGACCAACTGCTTGCACCTTAGAGCATCCAGGGATATAATAAATAGGTGAAGGTGAGAGTTGGACATACACTACTTCATATGGATTCATCTTGGTGTCTTCATGATAGTTAGTATTATACCACCATTCAGCTAAACTTAGCCATTGTACCCATTGATGTTGCTTTTCTAAAGTGAAGCACCTTAGGTATGTCTCCAAACATTTGTTGGCTAGTTTAGTTTGACCATCAATTTGGGGATGATAGGTAGTACTTAGTTGGAGCTGGGTGCCTTGTATCTTGAAAATTTCTTGCCAAAATTTGCTAGTGAAAGTTGGGTCACGATCAGACACAATGGAAGTTGGCATGCCATGCATTTTGAAGATCTAGTCCATGAAAGATTGAGCCACCAAAGTGGGGGTAAATGGGTAGGGTAGAGTGCAAAAATGAGCATATATAGAATGTCTGTCCACAACCACCATGATGACTAATTTGTTGCCTGACTTTGGTAGACCAGTAATGAAATCCATAGAAACATTCGTACACACGGAGGCAGGGATTGGCAATGGTTGTAAGGTTCTTGGTGACTTGACTATTTCTCCTTTATGGCGTTGACGCACATCACATTTAGCTACAAAGGTAAGAATTTCATTCTTCATGCATGTCCAAAAGAAATAACGACGAGTGTGAGCATAAGTCTTTTGAAATCTTGCATGCCTGGCAGTGGGAGATGAGTGCAACTCTGCCAAAATGTAAGTTTTGAGGGTGGATGTCGACGATATCACTACTCGATCCTTGTAGAGAAGAATATCATCCTTCCAACAGTAGCCAACTGAGTAATTAGGATATTCTATCAAGTTATTAATGAGTTGGGGGAGAGAGGGTTGTGAAAACCATTCCTTGTGGGCTTCTTCAATCCAATGTGGTATGGGAAGAGATATTGATAGCAGGGTACATTCATCCTGAAATTGGTGCGACAAAGCGTCCACTACTATATTGTCGCACCCTTTCTTGTAAATTATCTCATAATCATATCCCAACATTTTGGCCAGCCATTTGTTTTGTTGTGGTGATGATAGACGTTTCTCCAAAAAATATTTGAGGCTTTGATGGTTTGTGTGAATTTGGAAACGTCGTCCCAATAAGTATGGTCGTCAAGTATCTACTGCATGTTGGCTCATGAAAGCCAAGGGTCAACCTTCCTACATTAATACAGCACCAATACTAGTAACTGAAGCATCACATTCAATCACAAAAGATTTGGTGAAGTCGGGTAGTGCCAATACTGGAGTGGAACACATGGCTTGTTTGAGAGCCACAAATTCCTGTTGTGTTGCATTAGTCCAGAGGAATGAATTTTTCTTGAGAAGGTTAGTGAGGGGTCTAGCAATGTGACCATAATTGTTGACAAATTTGCAATAGTAGCCAGTGAGACCCAAGAATCCCCTCGGACTCTTCAAGGTTTTTGGTTGGGGCCAATCTTGCATTGCCTGTATATTTTTGGGATCAACCCTGACACCTTCACGACCCATAATGTGTCCCAAATACTCAACTTCTTCCACGCCAAAAGAGCACTTAGACACTTTGACAAATAATTTGCTATTCCAAAGCAGTTACAAGATCAAGTCTACATGATGGAGATGTTTTTCCCAGGTTAGCCTGTAGATGAGAATGTCATCAAAGAACACGAGGACAAATTTTCAGAGATATGGTTTCAGCAGATGATTCATGAGGCTTTGAAAAGTGAATGGAGCATTACAAAGACCAAATGTCATGACCAAGAATTAATAATGCCCTTCATGAGTGTGGAAATCAGTCTTGGGAATGTCTACTTCCTTCATGCGGATTTGGATATAGCCAGAGTGTTGGCTTGGTGGGGCCTAACCCAGGTTCAACATTAGTTAGTCAAACAAATCCCTACACTACTGGCCCTTTCGGCATCAGCCCGCAGAGTGCAGACCGAAGTCTCACCCGAAGCAATATGGGGGGATGTTGGAACCAAGTTTTTGTACCCTGAGATGGTCGTGATGTCGGTTTATTCCTCCTATTCCTTCTTTCGCGCAGGTTGTTAAGTTCAAGGGCTCAGTCTGTCTAGCCCTTTATTCCGCCCTTCAGTACCTCTATGAAGGGGTATGATTGGCCTTCGCATAGCCCTAACCTATGGTTCAGGTACTTTCGCGCTGCTAAAGCAGCATATAGAATAGGTTTCCAAGTTATCCTTAAGTGTTTAATTATCTTACTAAACAATCACAGTTAGCACGATAAAACAGATATTCTTACTTGCGTTCAATTAACCAACATAATTACATATATTCACGCATCACATAAGCATTGTAAATGAAATCCATACACAATATGACAAGATGCATTAACAGGAAACAAAGACATATAATTTGTAGAATACTTCTCTTTATTGATATCTTCAGATGATTACAGACTCTATCTGCCCTGCACACACAGCTGCAGGGGTCCGCACACTCAGCTGCAGACTTCCACCCTAGGTCTCTGCGCACTCAACTGCAAATCCTCTACCTACACTACGACCCGAAACTTAGACTTCTCTCCTTATCGCTCAAGACTTCTTCTTCTATCAAACTTTTCTATGACTACTCATAACTTCTTAGAGCTTACTTACTTAGCTCTTTTTATACAATCTCCCTAGTCTGCCGACCATGGGTAGATCTTTTACAGCTAACTTTACTTTACAAAATAAGGGAAGACAACCCTTTATGACTCATGACACCTCCATGCTCCGCGACCACAAAATGCGGAGCCTTTACAACTTTATTACAAAATTTGACCCAAAACATGGGCTTTTAGCCCCAAAACTGTCCTTGGGGGATCCCATTCCCAACAGGACCCCAACACAAAAATCGTGACTCGCCCTTGAGTCACTCAGCAGGTGTGCAGATCTTAGCATGAAGATCTCCCAGCTTGACCCTTATGACGGCAACCTCGGCAATGCAATGTGCAGCTACCTTCTTCGCGTCTTCCACCATTTGCTCAGTCACTTCTCCTAAACTGTTGGCCTAAAGCTTTTTTTGAGTTGCTTGCAAAGTCGCCAGCTTTCCTTCAATAGAGGTTGTGACCGTGTAACCCTCATCCAGCCAGGGCTTCAGTCACGCCTTCAACACTGCTTCCTTGTGCAACGCTGCATCCACCTATTCTTCCAGCTGCTTGGCTTTTTGTAGCTTTGCCAATATTTGTGTGACCATGACGGTTTGTGTTGTGCCTTTGACCTCATCATAGCACTGTTGTAGCTCGTGCGCTTCTGTCTCCAACCATTGTACATTAGGGTCCTCCTATAATCTTGCCAGGACCTCGAACGACTGCACAAAAAGTTGTGTGCAGTCTGCTACTACATTGTCAATTGCCACTATTGCCTCTGTGATAGTGGTTGCATGCTACTCCTTCACTTCTAGCAGTGTTGAAGGCTGAGCCTTGACATGTAACTTTGTGATCTGTAGGTTCAACTCCAACTGAACCCTTACCATCTCTGTACTAGTGCCGCACACCCCTGTAGCCAGTTTGCAAATGTGCACGTCGAGTGGTTCTTCCCTAGGAATGGCCAACTCTAGGACCATTCGGCATGCCTCCTTGACAACTTGCATTATACACTTGTTTTGGTTGGTCGCCTCGGTCATAGCTGTGATGGCAGAGTCTCGCTGTAGTTTCATCTGTTCATTGTTAATCCGCTGCTCGCTAATCACTTGTAGGGCATGGTGCTCATGGGCCCTCAGCTCTGCAATTGCTCCATCCTGCAAGAGGTGGAGCGCATCCAGATTCAACCCTACTCCCTTCAGGGCATT
The DNA here is from genome assembly GCA_031772625.1 of Pinus tabuliformis. Taxonomy (NCBI): domain Eukaryota; kingdom Viridiplantae; phylum Streptophyta; class Pinopsida; order Pinales; family Pinaceae; genus Pinus; species Pinus tabuliformis. The sequence continues at coordinate 649,586,921 of CM062817.1, forward strand.
GAGAGTGGGCCTATCAGCTTCATTCTCCATGGTCAATGCTCCATTAGGTAGCACTATCGTGCTAGAGGCCTTCACGTGCAACATCTCAGCAACTTCTGAAGTGCCGATAGCAAGGTTGGTGGACATCGTGCCAGCCTATGACGTGCAAGTTTGCAGCTCCTGCAGACCTATCTGGATAGCCCCCAGGATTAGTTGTTACTGCTGCTCAAACTGTTGTAGGGCCTCCGCAGTGACAGCCCACACTGTGTCATCGATGTCATGCAAATCACCCTCTGTGAGGGTGATTAGGTCCAGTGATGTCTTAGTAGCCTTAGATTTCTTCCTGGACCCTCTCTTCTCTTGCTCCCTTGGACACTTGATGCGGGCGAACCTCGCCTATTTTTCTGCACCGTGCAGCTCTGTCTACTCATCCATCTCTTCTTCTATCTCGGGTGAACGCGACCTCACGCCTTTGTCACAGCCCCACTCTGTTCCTCTTATTTTCTTCTCCATCTACTGAGTGGCATCGCGCTCTACCTGGGCCTTGTCAGCGGCCTCCTTTCTCTTTTCGGCCAGTTGTGTCATGTTGAGCTTGGCCTCCTCCTTCTTTCTTTACGTGGCGGACTTGCTCCCTCCCACCGCCAAGTTTGTTGTAGTGTGTCATTATTCTGGCCAACAATCAAGTACTACATCTATGGCATCATCTGTTGCCAGGTAAGGCAAGTCATACCATGTCTGCGTAGGGTCCTTCAGCGCCCTGATGGACACATGGTGAAAATCTTCTTTAAAATCTGCATAGCCCTACAGGTTGGAAAATATCGTAGGTGACAACCACAGTTTTTTATTAATGGCCATGTGGATGTTCATATCCATCAAGATCCAGAAGATCTTGCTGTCCTTGATGCATTTCGCATCCTTGATCGCCCACAGCAAAGCGTACTTCATTGCTTCTAGTAGGTCTGGCTCGACCGAAGGGAATTGATTGTCCTCTGGCAACTCCCATGCTACCAGCACAATAAACAGCAAGAGCCACATGTAATGGAACATCTTGCTGAGCTCCTATGCTTTGTGGCAGTTTTCTAGGAACTCTCCACGAAGATAGTCCGACCAATTGAATTAGACTCCTTCGGCGCACTAGGCTGATAGCAATACAACAAGTGCTGGCACCTCATCGGCACGACACTTCCTCATCACCTTCCTTGCTAAAATCTGAATAGCCACCTTTACAGCAGGGTCAAAGATGATGGATATGGCATATCCATGCCGCTTCTTCACCAACTTAAACTTCTCCTTCATGGCCTCTGCAAGGGCCTGCTCACCACCTTTTCCGCCAAATATCATGGCTAGATTTTCTCCTATATAGGGCAACTGCGTGATCCTATGGATCAATCTGTCAGTGATGGGTATTAGCTCCTCCAGCGACAGACACCCATCATGCACCAAGCATAGCAACTGCCTAATGAACAAGACTATAATCAGGGTGTGGTTGTAGTGCGACACCCATAACATATTGAGCCAGCCTGCCTTGTCTACACCTCTAAACCACCTCTGCAGCTCCCATGCGTTCATCCCCATGGTTGTATCAATAATGCGATGCATCAGCTGCTCGATCGCCAAGTGTGGGAACTTCTCATGGTCAGCCAAGTCCTAGTCTTCAAGTTTCAACAAAGAACCCCCGCCAAGTGCAGTCCTTCAAAAACAATTTCATCTAACAGCAGAGGGTTTTGCAAGGGGACCTAGCTCTCATCGATATCTTTCGGTACCTTGGCCTTGCCTTTGCACGGAGGGACGTACTCAGGCAACCGAGTGATAGGGTCAGCACCCTAGACTTCAACCTCCTCCACGTCTATTCCCACATCCTCATCATCCATCGGGATGTCTTCGATTTCTTCCTCCTTCGGCTCCAAATTGATGGCTTTGCCCTTTTCCTATGTGGTGGGCTTGTCCTTTGGAGGATTTATTCTCAGCAATGTGCGCACCGATGTTGCAAGTTGCTTGCCCTTCTTATCCTTCGCGCTCTCCTTGGTTGGGGTGGGCTTTCGTCTTGGTGTCCTTGGTGATTTGGGGACTTCCGCTAATACTTTGGCAACCTCTGGAGCAGCTACTTTTGCCTTTCTAAACACTTCCGTCATATCCTCGTCAGTCATCACTACTTCAATGTCCATGGTTGTGGCAAGTGTCAACATAATGCTCCTCAGCAATCTTCGTGACGTCTCTATTAAGTTCTCAAACGCTAGATTTGCTATCAGAGCATCGAAGAATTCTCGATTCATGTGCGCCTGAGAGCTCAACAAATCAATTCTCAAAATGCCAAGTGTTTTTGTTGGGAAGCCACCTATAATTTATAGGGCATTTTGAGTTCAAATCCGACTGTTCCCCCCAAAATCAGTTCATTAATGCTGGATTGGCGGAAGATTTTCAAGGATCTGACCCATAAATGTCTTCTTAAATGTCAACCACCTACTCCATTTGGCTGCATTTCTACCATAAAATCATGAACAATGGCTTTAATGGTCACTTTTCGGCCAACCTGCGCGATTTCATCCTAGGTAGCGCAGCTCCCTTCGCGCTACCGCAAACCCTGTGACACTTCCTTGCTTTGCACAATCCTCCAATCGCATAGCTCCCCAACCCGAGCAGTGTATTTTATAGTCCCACACCTCCTTTCAGCTGCCTAGAGCGCTAAGACTATGCTACCTTCATATAGTCACATGGCCAGACTGCTGGTGTATGGCTGCAATCGACTACCATTCACCTTTCCTGGGAAGGGATCTCCATCAATTTGACCAGCTGTACCGCTCCTCCGTCAGTAATCTCCTTAATGACATAGGGCCCTAACCAATGCATACTGAATTTCCTTGGAAATTTATCAAACTTGTTGTCATATAACAAAACCAAGTCATTTACCTTAAATGTGCGCAGCTTAATGTGCCGATCATGCCATGCTTTTTCGCGCTGCTTTTGGAATTGTTGGTGAAATCTAGATAGAAATCTTTCTTCCTCAAGTTCAGCCAGCTACGCAAGCCTCTCCTCCAAGGCTCTGCAATCTGTCATACCCATGAGTGCCACTATGTGAAAACTAGGCACAATGTATTCCATGGGAATCACTGCTTCAACACCATATACAAGCCTAAAGGGCATTTGTCAAGTTAACTTCTTGCATGTTGTTTGATAGGCCCATAGTACTGTGGGTATGCATAGGTCCCAATCACTTCACTGAGCATTGAAAACCTTGGTCAATGAATTCTCCAGCACTTTATTGAATGCTTCCACCATCCCATTAACCTGCGGGTGATAAGGCATGCTCTTCTGGTGATATACCTGAAATTCCTTCGTCAGCGCACTGATCGTTTCATTCAAAAAGTGCGTACTGCGATCACTCATCACGAATCGCATCAGTACATACTCAAAGAGGAAATTTGCAGTGGTCGTGCCTGTGCAATCCTTCACTGGCTATGCCTTTGCTCATCAAGTCAAATACTCTATCACAGTGATAATGTATCCTGCTCTCATCTTCTTCCCTTGGGGCTAAATGGGTCCACAAAATCTATCACCCATTTCTCAAAGGGTTGTAACCTCATTTGTGGATTCAAAGGCAGCTCATCCCTCCGCGATGGCCTGCCAATCCTTTGACATACATCACATGCTTTGCAATAAGATTTTGAATCCTGATGGAGGGTTGGCCACCACAACCCTGCGCATAGAATATTATGCCCAGTTTCTCTTCCCGCATAATGTCCTCCTACAGCGTGCCCATGAGCATCTGTGAGGATAATGCTCCTTTTAAACTCTGGTACATACCGTCGCAATATTTCATCAAACCCCATTTTGTACAGGTGCCCATTAATGACAGAAAAATCTGTCATGCGCACCACTAACTCCTTCTTCTACTGGATGGTGTATCCTTCCAGGGCAGTTCTCGTCGTTAGGAAGTGTATGATATCTTCAAACTGACCATCCACAACACACACTACAAATAGCTGCGCGTCGAGCAATCCCTCCTCCAAATTAGTGGCCTCTTCCCCTATTTCGATCCACGACAGATGGTCTAGTCCCACGTTCAGTCATCCAGGCTTCACAATAACTTCAAAATCATACTCTTGGAACAATAACAACCACCTGCATATTCTCCCCCCCAACACAGGCTTATTTACCAAGTATTTCAACGTAGAATGATCCATATACATCTTAAAATGGCCACCCAGCAGATAGTGTCTAAACTTCTAGAGCGCGTATACCATGGCTAACCCTTCGCGCTCGGTGGTGGAATAGTTCTTCTCCGCCTTGGATAACCTTCTGCTTGCGAACACTATAGGATGGTCCAAGTCTCCTCCACTAGCCTATGTCAGTACTTCTCCCAGCACTATACATGACGTGTCAACATGTACATGAAACTCCTTCTTCCAATCCAGGAAGACTAAAATTGGCGCGGTGACCATATTTTCCTTCAATACATCCAAGCTTTTCTTACAGTCCTCATTCTAGTAGAATGTGACATCCTTTTTCAACAACTTCTCCATAGGCGCGGTGATCTGGGCATAGCCTTTGATAAACTTTTTGTAATATCCAATATGTCCTAGGGTAGCGTGGAGCTGTTTCACACTCCTCGGCGCTTCGAAGTTAAGTATCACCGCAATCTTCATGGGATCTACCATCAGTCCCTATCTAAAAACCACATGAACCAGCCGCATCCCAAATGGAACATAAAATTGGCACTTCTTTAGATTAAGTGTGATCTGGTATCTTCAACAGTTATCCAACATTAGGCGCAAGCTTGCTACAGTGTACTGAAAACACCCCCACTCAGTCGTGAAGGTCATCTTGCTCCTATCCTCTGGCACGATTTTGATGTGATGGTACCCAAAGAACCCATCAGTGAAGGAATATGCTTCCTGGCCACCTACATTGTCTAACACCTCATTAGTAAATGGAGTCGAGAAAGGATCATGTACACAAGCGTCATTGAACTTCCTGAGATCTATGCATATCTTTATTTCATCCTTCTGTTTCTTTTCCTGTACCACTAGTGGGCTTACCTAATCAGATTCTTCTCCAGGCTCAATGACGCCTGCCATGAGCATCTTGTCTAGCTCTAAGTGGACCTTTTCATTATACTTTGGGTTGAGATGGTAAGGTCTTTGCTTAACCAGTTTCACGTCGAGTTTCAATGTGATCTTCATAACACCTAGGTCTCCTATTATCCCTTTTAGATCTGTAAACTTTGTAGGGAACAATTCTTCATATTCGTGAAGCAATTCAGCAACCTTATCCACCATCGCATCATCCCAGTAATCTCCAATCTTCTTGAATTTGGGTTCTACCTTCGTACCAATATTTACCTGTTTTGTCTTTAGTGGCACGGTTATATCAGGATTCTCAATCTACGGTCCTTCAACTTCGCGGTGACCTTCTTTTTTAGGAATGTTAATCTTTTGAGGATCCTCATCTTCTTCCTCAGTGGTCACGTTATAGCATTCCAGCGCGTGACTTAGCTGAGTAGTCCAATCAAGTTGAATTAGGTCCAAAGGATCATGCGGTATCCTAAACATCGTTGCTTCGTCATAGGATCTTGTAGTGCTTCGTCAATACAGTCAAACCTGTCTTCAAAGATGAATTTCATTATGAATCCTTCACGTAGAATATCCCATTCACCTATACCATGATAGAGTTCTATTTCTAAGTATCAGTTCATCAGGATAACATCCAGGGTGTGACAGAACAAGTGCACCCATTCAGGTTGGGGATTCACTCCATAAGCCTCGGCCCATTTGGCTAACTGTGCACGCAGATCATCCATCCCGTCATATTTTTCTGTCATTTGTACCTTCGGCCAAAGCGTGTCCTCATCATCTTTCTACACTCGCGCCAATCATCAAAGCTACCCTTGTGCGTACCCCACCACCTTGTGGGCGTAGTGCCCAGTCCAAAGCCTGGAAGCGCTACTTTTCTGGTACCTCCCTCTCAAATGCATCTAAAAATATATCTACACCATTCACATCATCATAAGTGGGCATATTTCTCACCTCTGACGACACAGAGCATAGCGACTGGGTCATCATGTTACAGCTTAGTGTGGTTACTTCATGTAATCGATTTTGCTAGCGCTCTAATTCTTCATCAGAATCTGAGGTGTAGGAACTCTCGTGATCCCATGTAATTCGTCCATCCACTGTTGGATTCACCCAATCTTAGTCTCGAGTTGTTATCTGATATATGCAGTCCAAATCGTCATCGCTCTCATAATCGCGGACTGGTTCAGTATAGAACGATCCTTCAGTAGGACCTAGGGGTACTATTATGCAGAGTGATTTCTTCTCAAATATCATCTTTTGCTTCTTTAGGTTGATTACCCCAATCATATCAGTATCCCAATCAATGCCAAGGAGTGTAGGGTAGGGGTTGTTTTCATCTACGATTTCTATTACTTCAAAGTCGGCCAACGCGCTTGCACCTTCAATATCTACAATCACCCCTTGCAACCGCCCCATGGGAATGATCTTCTGTTGATTTTCCATCCTTAATTGAATCGGAGACCATTGCAGTGTGGGTCTTCCCATCTGTTCCCAAGTCTACTTTGGTAGGACATTCATGTCTGACCCCAGGTCCAAAATAACCTGATCCATTTCATACTCTCCTATCTGCGCGGTCAGCCTCATCTCTCATCCTATCCTTGTTTTATGCTTACCAATCTTTCATACCACACGCAATTCACCCGGAGTGTTTCCGGCACATCTATTTATAAGCTCTTATAATCCCTTCATAGCCTTGCTATCACGCAACAACTTCATGTAGGTCTCTAGAAAGGTCGTAAGCATAGAAGGGTCCATTTCTTGATCAGGCTTATCCTTGCTCCGTGAGTTGGAGGCCTCAACGAAGCTCTTCTTTGCTTCCATGAGCATTTCATGTGCATGCTCCAAATCAAATTCAACTTCCTTCACCAAAGCTTTGCAAACCAATGTGATGTCTTCGAGTTGTTTCCCCTTATCATCCCTTGTTGCAACTCCACTTCGAAGCGTTATATTCACATTCAGATCCTCTTCATGAGGCTCAAACCTCATCATTTGCAAGTTCTAAGTCAGTTGAGGTGGTACTACCCCTTTGTCACATATCCTCGCTATCAACGTAGGACACTCCTTCGCTTCATGATAAAAAAGGGTGCAATATTTGCATGACAGACGCATTGGGTTAGAGCAATCGCGGGCATAGTGTCCTGGTCCTCCGTAATTGTAGCAGATTAGCTATCCCTGACCTCTACCAGGTCCTCCTCCACCTCAGCCTTGTTTGCGCCCCTGAAAGCCTATTCGTGCCATCCCCGCGCTCTAGTCAGGGGGGCGTGTCTTTGCCTAAACCCTATAGGTGGGTGTTCTATCCATCAATAATTCATAATGTAGAATTTCCTACAAATTCTCTACAAATCTACCTCTGATATCTATGTAGAAAATCTGACTGTAGATTAACTCGATAATGAAATATACCAAAGAAAAATACTATAATCTACTTCTACTATCAAACTTGTGGAAGCTTAAAAGATTGAGCAAGATCGAGATGAACACATATAACCAAAAGAAGAAGAATCAATGCACATGAAACATAAAAAATACTTAGGGGAAAGCCTCAGCTAAAAACCCCACTGTCTGTATTATCATACAAGGTGGAAATATATTAGAATTACACAAAGCCTTAGCTCTCACTGCTAGCCAGCTCTCAGTACAATCCTTCTGGATGCTCATAGGAAAACAAGGCTTCTCACAAACCATCTCCTCTGCCCTCCAAGCCTCCTATTTCCTTGTGTTGTTTCTCCTCGGTGATCCTCCTGTTACCAAGTGTAACACTAATCACTCACATTGATCTCACACCCTATAAAACTGTGCAATCCTCAAGGAACCTTACCTTGACTGCATGGATGAGTTTCATTTATAGGAAAACACATGCAACTGATAGTAACCTGTCCTTGACATTTAGCTCAACTGGGTCTTTCTCAGAATAGACATGCATGAGTTTCTGATGAGAGAATCTTCAGTTATCTGGAGTACACTTGTTTAGTGCATGCATGCATCAACTGAATGATTAGTCACAATTAGTTCCTCAAACAGTTTGGAACTAATTTAACTAGACTTAACTCAGTAAACTGAGCTAACTAATTACAACTCAATCTTATCTCCTTAATTAAGGGATAATCTCCTTAATTTAAGGGATAACTCTTGCATGACTTCAAAAAGACTTCTAACTTGAATTTATCCAACTAATTAATCCATAATGAATTAATTAATTATTTCCAAGCAACTGGTGAGACTAAATTCAAATTTAATTCACAATTTTAATTCAAGGACAAATTAAAATTGGAATATTCTGGATTCTATTTTTATCATTTCTTGTTGCTATTTTCAACACTCCCTCTCAACAAGAAAGGAATTCAAATCAATCCCGGTCGTGAACCTTTGGAATGTTATGCATACAACACTTCTCTCTAGTGTTGTTGCTCCAGCGACTCTAGAAACAAAAAACATCCAACCTGAATTAGTATGATGCATCTGTCATCAAAGTCTCTGACTGTTATTGCCCCTATCAACTGAAAACTTTGCGCTTCTGTTGACTTAGCCTTTCTGCATTGTTTTCAATCATTCTCTATGCTCTTCAGTATCTAATTGCTCTAGCCTCTGTCGCTTTGACCTCTGACTGCATCAATCCCACTAATTCCTCTCGCTACTATGTACTTTGGGCTCCTGCAGCAAGGTACAATCCATGAGATAAAACCTCTCAATGGACCCTGCCCAATTTCAGCCTTCTTGAGACTATCACTTCACATCACCCCACCTCACACCTATAGGTATGGCTGCATGTGATCCCTCTGATGAATTGGCTCGAAATTTCCCCCAACTAGAGGTCTCTACATGAGTGGATGCCTCCACTCGGTCTCCTCTCAGTATCTCCAATTGTGGCTCCTCCACAATTGTCTGAGACTTCTTCTGGGACTGTATGTTGAGAGGTAATTTACTCTCCCTCTCAACCACCAATTCTCTAACATTTGCCTTACTCCTCAAGGCTTTGCATGCATCTTGAACCTCAAGAGCATACAGGTTCTTGACTCGTGAACCGATATGTTTCACCTGTCTCATGGTGATGTGTCTAAGGAAAACCTTTCCGTTACTAAAGACAACATCTTAGCCTTTGTCCTCCAACATCGTGACTGATACCAAGTTCTTCTTCAGTCCAAGCACATACTTCACATATGTCAAGGTGATAAGAGCTCTATGTTCCTTCTTAAAAGAAACCATGCCCACTCGTGAAACATTATACCTTTCATCGTCACCCATCTCTATGCGCATTTTTAGGTCTTTCTCCTCCAAGGTACTAAATAAACTTTTATCGTCATTCGTGTGGAATGAGGCTCCACTGTCAAGAAATCAACCACAACCTATCATCGATGACACCATGCATGTGATGAGGGTAAAGTCCATCTTGAACTAAGAGGCTAATGCCTCACCTTCTGATCCCTCCGATCCTTCCGAGGATCCTTTCTTGGACTTCTTCGATGGGAAATTAGTCGCATAATGACCCATCTCGTGACAATTAAAGCATCTCACTTTAGACTTGTCAACCTTCTTCCCTCCATGAGAAAAATTCGATTCGGTATGGGATGCCATCAAAAACTTCAGCATGTACTCAGGGAGAGTATGGACAGCAGTATGGACAGCAGAAGGTATACCAAAGAAGAAAATATCTTGGTCCGCCCTTTGCCCTTGATGTCAAAGGGGGAGAGTGACTTGGTGTGGTGGTTGCCATCAAGTCCAAAGGGGGAGATTGTTGGCATTATGAGACAAGTGTTGTCCTTGATGGCAAATCACACTGATGACAAATCATAGTGCAGAAGGATAGCAGCAAGGAATTGATGATCAGACTACAAGTATGAAGAGAAAATATATACACGCTGGTTCACTATATACCAAGTCGCGTATACAAGAAGGTTCACTATATACCAAGTCGCGTATACGCAGGTTCGCTATATAGCAAGTCGCGTGTACACGCTGGTTGGTTTCAGTAAAAGAGCGTGTATGTGGAAAATTTATCTTTGGTCCGTGGCGGTTATTCCTTGGAAGTTGTGCCTATAGTTTTGGACCATGGTGTCTCGACGGACGTGTTGATCCCTAGTTTTTGAAGCTGATGGTATTGTGTTACTATGGTTTTGGACCGTGGTATTGTAAAGGGCCTAAGGCTATATAAGGAGAAGATCATTAAGCAAGTTGGAGTAAGCAAGGTGTGTCTGACGAAGTGAGACGATCTGGTATTGCTGTTTATCTGTTCGGGACGCTTGGAAAGGGTCGGATCTGACAGCGAAGGCATAAATAATTATTTCTAGATCTGCACGCGGGTTGCCTTTGGAGAAAGCGCATATACACGCGGTTTTGGTACAGTGAAGTAGCGTATGCATAATAAGATTTGATATTTCAGGTTGCTGTTGATTCTGGTGGTTGTTGCAGAGTTCTGGGCTCTGGTTTGGGTTCTGTGTTCTTGATGACAGGGTTTCAGTGATTCAGTATTGGGTTGTTTAATGAATCATGATGCAAGTATAAGTTGATGATTGTATTGCTGCAATGTTTGTTTTGTACTCTTGGATCCAGTCTGAAAATTGATGAAACGTAGTCCTTGAAGGAAAGAAGGTTGTAGGGTCAGCACCTATGTACTAGTAAATGGATCGGCTAGTACAAGAGCTGAGGGGGTTGTAGCTCCCTTCCAGAAGTAGTTGGAAAACGAGAGAGGGTTGTAGCCCTCTATAGGTTGTAGCCTGTGTACTGGTAAAGGACTGCACAAGTACATTGTAAAAGAAGTTTCTTATTAAAGAAGAAAGAGACGAATTGCAGCAGGTGGTTTTCACCCACATTGGGTTTCCACCTTATATCATGGTGTTCATGTGTGTGGCTCTTGTGTGATGTTCTGTTCTGTTATACTGCACCTGTTTACTGTTAATATGCTTAATAATGTTCTGATGTATTTACTGAAGATTAAGCTAACTGAATTATAAGATCTCTAGATATACGCTGGTTGCATTAGACACAGTAGCGTGTACACGCGGGTTCACTTAATTGAAGTAGCGTATATGTTTCTGAGTATGAAATTGGAAAGGTTTTACTGATCTGATAATACTGATTCACCCCCCCCCCCCCCCCCCCCCCCCCCCCCCCCTCTCAGTATTATTTCCAACAATTGGTATCAGAGCAGGTCCTTCAAAGGAAGCTTGATCGCTTGAAGGAAAAGATCCATCATAATGGCTAATCCAGAAAGAGAGGCACACATCAGGCCACCAGTCTTTGACGGGAACAATTTTACTCACTGGAAGATAAGAACCACTGCATATCTACAATCACTTGGAGCAGAAATTTGGGGAATCGTAGAAGGAGGATACAAATTCCCATCAGCAACTCCTACAGATCCAGCAGAGAAAAAGCAATATGAGCTCAATGCCAAAGTTGTTACTGTCCTATTGAGTAGCTTGACACAATCAGAATTTATGAAGATCATGCATTTCAAATCAGCTAAGGAAATATGGGACAAAATCGTCACAAGCTACGAAGGAGATGATCAGGTAAAAAGAGCAAAGCTTCAAACTCACAGAATCCGGTATGAAACTCTTAAGATGCATAGTAATGAAAGCATAGCTAATTATTTCCTACGTATGGATGAGATTGTGAACTGTATGAGGGATCTGGGTGAAGAATTTGAGGAAGTTGTCTTAGTTGAAAAGGTTTTGAGATCCCTGTCTGCTAAATTTGATTCTAAAGTGTCTGCCATAGAAGAAAAGGAGAATGTGCAGAAAATCACCATGTCACAGCTTCACGGGATCTTAACTACTTTTGAAATGCGACAAGAGGTACCACCAGAAGCCGCATTCGAAGTGTCAGAGGAAGAAGATGAGGTAAATTTTGTCAAGAATCTTGAACGGGGAACTGGACGGTTCAAAGGTAAGCTACCTTTCAAATGTTTTCTATGTGGTAGAGTTGGTCACTATGCTGCTAGATGCCCTCATAACAAAGGAAAGATATCTGAAGAAGATGGTAGAAGCTATTATACCCATATTACAAGTTCATTCAATGATAGTGAAGATATTAGAAGTCTCATGGCACATGAAAAGAAGAATGCTTCATCCAATAATAGCAAAGATATTAAAAGTCTCATGGCACATGAAAAGAAGAATGCAGAAACTGAAGAAGTTACCAAATTAAATGAACAATTGGAGACAGTAACCAGGGTAAGGGAGCAATTGCAGGATGTAGTAAAGGATCAGAGCATAACTATTCAAAGGCTTGAATCAAAGATCCTCTCTCTAAAAGAAGATCTTAAAAAATCAAGAGAACAGAACAGAGAAGCTCTTGAAGATCAAGAACATGAAGTGATCAAACTAAAGCGACAAGTGGAAGAAGGAAGAAAAGCTGAAGAAGACCTAAGGAATCAGTATCTGAAAAAGGAAGAACAACATCAAGTTGAGGTAAATATCTTGAAAGGTAAACTAGAAGAAAAGGATAAGCTTTTACGATTTCAAGATAGTACTAAAGTCTTGGATGATATTCTTAATAGCCAAAGGTCTCCTGCTATCAAAACTGGTCTTGGTTTTCATGAATATGTTGAAGGTGAATCTAGTTCACAAGGTGAGGCAAGAAATTCTAAGGAGAAATCTGAAATGCGCAACAAGGAACAACCAAGGAAAGAAATTCCTCAAGGAAGAGCCTCTAATCCTAACTATGGACGTGATAGACGATTATCTCCTCCACTGAATAATGTTGAATGTCATGTATGTCATAATCTTGGACATGTTGCAGCCAGATGTAGAAGTAGAATGGTTCAACACCATTACAAAAGATCATTGCATCACAGGTATTTCAGAGGATATTGCTTTGCCTGCAATGCATATGGACACAAAGCAATTGATTGTGATAGAAGGAACATGAAATATGTAAGATGTTATACATGCAACAAATATGGACATAAAGCAAGGGAATGCAGGAGCAGATTTCAAAATTCAAAACAAGAGGACCATACATCATCACAGTTCCAGGAATTGAAGAAGACAGAGACAGAAAAGTGTGGCATAATTCAGTTAGCTGACATAACAGACACAGGGGAATCTGAAAGTGATGAATTTCAGTATTCCTTGCATACGCTAATATAATGAAGACAAGTCGCATATATACGCGAGTTACAGGCTGCAAAGTCGCGTATATGAAGAAAGGGCAGCAGAACAGACCCAGGTTAAGTCATGGTTGGCTCAGGCTCAGGGGGAGCAGAACAGACTCAGGAAATGGTTGGCTCACACTCAGGGGGAGCATATACTTCAAATAATTCATTGTTGGCATTATGGTTAGAAGTTGCTAATGAAACTAAATGATACATCTTGTTGTTTGATCAAAGGAATAGTATTGCAGACTGATGCTTATGGTACAGATCTGAATGGTTGGTCTTAGAACCTGCATCTGCTCAGGGGGAGCATGGATAGATTGGTACACTTTGGCATAAACAAAGGGGGAGCCAAATCAGAAACTTCAGCATGTACTCAGGGAGAGTATGGACAGCAGTATGGATAGCAGAAGGTATACCAAAGAAGAAAATATCTTGGTCCGCCCTTTGCCCTTGATGTCAAAGGGGGAGAGTGACTTGGTGTGGTGGTTGCCATCAAGTCCAAAGGGGGAGATTGTTAGCATTATGAGACAAGTGTTGTCCTTGATGGCAACTCACACTGATGACAAATCATAGTGCAGAAGGATAGCAGCAAGGAATTGATGATCAGACTACAAGTATGAAGAGAAAATATATACACGCTGGTTCACTATATACCAAGTCGCGTATACAAGCAGGTTCACTATATACCAAGTCGCTTATACGCAGGTTCGCTATATACCAAGTCGCGTGTACACGCTGGTTGGTTTCAGTAAAAGAGCGTGTATGTGGAAAACTTATCTTTGGTCCGTGGCGGTTATTCCTTGGAAGTTGTGCCTATAGTTTTGGACCATGGTGTCTCGACGGACGTGTTGATCCCTAGTTTTTGAAGCTGATGGTATTGTGTTACTATGGTTTTGGACCGTGGTATTGTAAAGGGCCTAAGGCTATATAAGGAGAAGATCATTAGGCAAGTTGGAGTAAGCAAGGTGTGTCTGACGAAGTGAGACGATCTGGTATTGCTGTTTATCTGTTCGGGACGCTTGGCAAGGGTCGGATCTGATAGCGAAGGCATAAATAATTATTTCTAGATCTGCACGCGGGTTGCCTTTGGAGAAAGCGCGTATACACGCGGTTTTGGTACAGTGAAGTAGCATATGCATAATAAGATTTGATATTTCAGGTTGCTGTTGATTCTGGTGGTTGTTGCAGAGTTTTGGGCTCTGGTTTGGGTTCTGTGTTCTTGATGACAGGGTTTCAGTGATTCAGTATTGGGTTGTTTAATGAATCATGATGCAAGTATAAGTTGATGATTGTATTGCTGTAATGTTTGTTTTGTACTCTTGGATCCAGTCTGAAAATTGATGAAACGTGGTCCTTGAAGGAAAGAAGGTTGTAGGGTCAGCACCTACGTACTAGTAAATGGATCGGCTAGTACAAGAGCTGAGGGGGTTGTAGCTCCCTTCCAGAAGTAGTTGGAAAATGAGAGAGGGTTGTAGCCCTCTGCAGGTTGTAGCCTGCGTACTGGTAAAGGACTGCACCAGTACATTGTAAAAGAAGTTTCTTATTAAGGAAGAAAGAGACGAATTGCAGCAGGTGGTTTTCACCCACATTGGGTTTCCACCTTATATCATGGTGTTCATGTGTGTGGCTCTTGTGTGATGTTATGTTCTGTTATACTGCACCTGTTTACTGTTAATATGCTTAATAATGTTCTGATGCATTTACTGAAGATTAAGCTAACTGAATTATAAGATCTCTAGATATACGCTGGTTGCATTAGACACAGTAGCGTGTACACGCAGGTTCACTTAATTGAAGTAGCGTATATGTTTCTGAGTATGAAATTGGAAAGGTTTTACTGATCTGATAATACTGATTCACCCCCCCTCTCAGTATTATTTCCAACAGAGGAAACTTGGAAGTTACGGTATCCGAACAGCTCCCAGCCCCTCACAGTGTTACTAGAAACTTCCCATCTTTGCTTGGATGCAGCTAAGGCTTCTTCTTTAATATCCTGGAAGTATTTCTTTCCAGCCTGAATGATATCAGTATGGATTGGCCCCAATTTTCCTACGACACCATTTTTCTTCATAAACTACTTATGTCGGATAGATAGGAGTAGTGGCTGTGTAGGTTCTCCTCGAACCCATAGGTCAATTCCATATTCACGCCTTTTGAATGTGTTGTAAGCCTTGGCTCACTTTAGTTGATTAGCAGCAAAGGAAAGGAATGCCTGAAATTGAATGTCTCCTATGAAAGTAGCAGGGTGGCTATCCTTGTCATCCTCTAGAACAAAATTATGCATATAGAGCTCACAAAGGAGGCGCTAAATCTTCTCATTGTGTTCTCTGAAACACTTAATAAAATCAGGAGTGATTTTAATTTCTGCTGATTTACCCACCTTAATGGCCTTAACCTTTAACAGGAGATATCTCTCCATAAGGAATAAAGCATAATTAGTAGTGGGAGCTTGACAAGATAGAGTTTCTGAATAGAGAGAAAAAACAATCTCCATTTGTTCTCTTGCTTTCTACAATTGACCCTTCAAATTTCAGCCTTCTTTTGCTCAGCCTTGTATTGAGAAAAAGTCTCGTCCTCTATCGTGGTAAGTACCTCAAATTTCTTCTTTAGCCCTTGGTGTTCGTGAAAAGGGATCACCTTCTCCTTGTGCTAAGCTAGCTCTTGATGAAATGTTAAAAGCTCATTCTTTAATTTTCTAATAACGGCTTCTCTAACCAAGGGGGTGTAAAGAGGAATTTCATCTGTTTGGACTTCTGCATCTTAGGTCTCCTCAGGGTCAGTCTGCATAGCAGATTCAACTGTTTCCAGAATTATATCTTGAATATTTTCTTATAACTCGGTCTGGACAGCAGTGTCTGCAGTGGGGTAGGTCATTTGAGTTCCCTGTAAAAAGATACAGGGCTCCTCTATTTGTATGGCAGTGTCTTATCTCATAGCAGTCTCAGTCTGGGTTTCTCTTGGGCAATGCTTAAGAAACTATGTCTGAGTCTTTGCATCCTTCACGGAACATTGTTCTATTTGTGTCCCTACATTCTCCATTTCTGCTTTCAATTTCCTCATCATAGTTGCTTCTTTTAACCAATGTTTCAACTACCTGATTACTTGCTTCTGTTTTCTGTACACCTTTTAAGTTTAACTTTGTAGGGCTCTTTTACTCTAGGGCTCCCATGTGGGGTTTCATTATCTTCAGCCACTTGCATAGGTTGCATTATGTTAACATCAAGAATGTTTCCAGTTGGAGCTGTGCTTGCTGAAGGATTTCTCCTTCCAACTCATAATTATTATTCATTCGTGTTTAAGAGATCCCAATGCAATGGTATCTCTTGAACAATCATCATTCTCATGGTCTTCTTCTTGGTAGGCCTCGTCCACGAAGGACTTTGGAAAGAGAATATCACTTGGTTGATTGGCATCCTCCAAGTTTTCGCCTTCAAGGTTTCTTTCTATTGGGGTTTCTTCATGCTCCTCGGCTTCGTGGGGTGTTTCCATATCAGGAATTAACTCTCTCTACTCCTCCATGGGATTAGTGCATGGCTAGGTTTGTTCATGAGATGAATTTTCAGCAGGGACCGACTGATCAGGAGCACAGTTCTATCTTTCAGTGTTCCCTAGTTTCTCCCTGCCCTCAGTAAACATTTCCATGCTTCCCAAAACCCTTGCCTCTTCCTCCTCATAGTCTTGCAATGGAGCGTCTTGAGGGCTAAGAGGAGGTGTGCGGGATGGTCTAGCTTCTTCTGCCTGGATTGGAATGTGTTGTTGGGCTTTTACTCTCACCGAGCTTCTTCGCTTCGCTGATTCTAGGTGTGCAGTGGGGTTCTTTGGTTTTAATATTTTCTTTGGGCCTGGGGTTCTTGGCCCTTACTACTCTATTTCCTCATTTTCTGGGGGTGGAGCCAAGGTAGGATTTATGATACTATCCCATGTTAATTGTTGTTGTGCCAATCTATTTGTGATGATTAACTTAATTAACCCATGATAGTTGACTACACTATGTGGGTCCTTGGTTGTCCTTACCCGTCAGGCAACATCATGTAACAGGGAATTTAAATAAAATGTTAAATTAACTAAAATTTTTGCTTTAAAATGGCTAGGAGTTTCAGTTGTTGAGGCTTTACCACGTCATGCCGACCATCGCAAGTGATATATATTTGGATGATGACCACCAGCTCTTGCCATGGTTGCTGCAATGCCGAAGGATGAATTCCTTTCCCCGTTCATACCACTCGTTCGCCTAGGTCCTGGAAGGCTTCAATTGTGCTGTATAAAAGGACACGTTTGTTTTCCCATTTTGCCCCTTCCACCGGAAGTTGAGTGACTTCAGCCATGACTTCTTCTGAAACTATAATGCTTATGCCTTTGACCACTGTACTACCATTCTGTAGATTTTGCAGAAACTCTAGCGTTAGCTCTTCATGGAATCCCTGCACTCTCTTTAAGTATTGTAACTAGCGAGCATGTTTAAGTATTTCGCGAGCTTGATCCAACACCATCAGTACTGGAGGCTCACTCTGAATTTCTCTTCCACCCATAGTTGCTACAATTGGGTCTGGTTCTTCTGAAGACAACTGTGTTTTACCCCTATAATGCAACAGAGCAGCGATGTATATCACAGAAATTATAAAAGAAATGACTCTACTTGGATAAGAATTATTGTGTTTAGTTAATTCGTCCATCCTGTCAGCCATACTTAACACAAAATCGTATGTTTTCATGCCCGCCATAACGGTTTCCAATCTTCGACCAATGAAAATTTGCTAATTATTACATATCCCTGCACATCATGCAAACGTACTCTGGAGATAATCCGAATGATTATCACACATTTATTCATAACTGGAATACGTGCTATCCATATGCAGGCCATCCCCCCCTCTGATGAGAGAAGGGCATCCACGTCCTTTTAGCACATGGAAAACAAGAAAATAACCAATGCGAAATAAATGTTGGCAACCAATCTAAAAAAAACACAGCACACAAATCAATAAAGCATTTAAGCAACATGCACTGTCAGACGTGAATTGGCCAAAAATAAAAACAGCAATATCAAGTCATTATGTCAAATATTTTACCGTAAGCGGGATTAATCATATCAGCATAATCAGCGGTTTATAATTAATGGTTGTCTTTTAATACATGGACATATGGAATATGATAAATATAGATAAAAATTACCATGCTATGCAGCTTGTAAAAGTGCTCCCAAACAGAGTTTTTCATTTAGAAATAAGGTCATAGGTGATAAGAGGTAGATGTCATATGGCAATATAAGATAATACTTCAATACCACAACAGAGCCACTACTGCCAGCAAGCATTCATAGCCTCGGCAGGGTTGCTTTTTAACCCTCCCAAATGAGCCAGAGTCCTTTTCACAATTTAATTTTTCTTTCTTTTGTCACAAAGAGACCACTATGCTAGCATGGTGACCAGATAACCATAGTGCCACTCACCAGGGTGAAACAGAGATGATCAGGCTGGCTCGTGATGAGACCCCCTATTCTTCTGACAAATTATTTATCAAGAAGATCATTACCTTGGTGTGGTAGCCAAATTGGAATGTCACCTATTACATTCTTATGATCATGGTGGGTTGGCTCATGATGAGACCCCCTATCCTCTTTGGACAATATTGTAAGCATTTTGCTATTTTTTTTTTTTATTTTGCAATTTTTCTTGTAAAAATGGAGGCTCATTTGCTCCTTAAGAGTCAGGGATGGTGTAAGAAGTAAGAAGATGCCAATGGGAGTATTATACTCTTACCCCTTAACATTATATCGATGAGTTTTATCCATTTGGAAGTATAAACATAAGCCAGCATGGATTAGAGGTAATGAATCATTTCCTAATGTGTCCCAAAATAAAAGATGTTCAGACAACCATTATAAAGATACGCCATATTATCTTGATAAATAAAGATAACCAACAAAAGGATTTTAGAAGATATAATGACATTGTTATTACCATATATCTTTAGAAGAGACACGAATGCACATGACGCTTATTTGCAATATAAAATAAGAATATCATGGTATAATGATTAAGAAAAAAAATGAGAAAAATTCAACATTTAGCTTGTGGTTCACTCTGCAAAATAAAAATAAAAAATAAAAAAATGAAAATAAATAAGGAGAAATGTGTTGTTCAATCAATTGAACGGCAGGCATTCAATAGTTTGAACAACAAAAGAAAATAAGAAAAATAGTGATGTTCAATCAACTGAATGACAATTGTTCAATCATTTGAATAGTGAAAACTAATGAATGGAAAATGTGTCGTTCAATCAATTGAATGGAAGTCGTGAGAATACAAAAAAAGGTGTTATTCAATGAATTGAATGGCAGTCATCCAATTGTTTGAACAATGAAAACAAAATAAGAAAAATAGTATTGTTCAACCAAGTGAACAACAAACGTCTGCTAGTTTGAATAACGAAAACAAAAAAAAAAAAAATGTTTTGTTCAATCAATTGTATGGCAAGTGTGCACTTGTTTGAACGGCAAGCGTTCGCTTGTTTGAACAACAAAAATCAAAAATAAAATGTGTTGTTCAATCAATTGAACGACAAGCGTTCGCTTGTTTGGCAAAAATAAAAAACAATAATGTGTTGTTCAATCAATTGAACAGCAAGCGTTCGCTTGTTTGAACAACAAAAAAATCAAAAACAAAAATGTGTTGTTCAATCAATTGAACAGCAAACGTCCAATTGTTTGAACAACAAAAATGAAAAAATGTGTTGTTCAATCAATTAAACAACAAACGTTCGCTTGTTTGAACAACGAAAAATGAAAAAAATGTGTTGTTCAATCAATTGAATAGCAAACATCCAATTGCTTGAACAACAAAAACAATCAAAAATGTGTTGTTCAATCAATTGAACGGAAAATTTTCAATTGTTTGAACAAGGAAAAATGAAAAAATGTGTTGTTTAATCAATTGAACAGTAAACGTCCAATTGTTTGAACAACGAAAACAAACAAAAATGTGTTGTTCAATCAATTGAACAGCAAATGTCCAATTGTTTGAACAACACAATATGTCAAAGAAAAACTACTATGTTCGATCAATTGAATGGCGAGTTATAGAAAAATAAATGTCATTTAATCAATTGACCACGAGGCGTTCAATTGTTTGAACAACAAAAACAAAAAAAATCCATATTTACATGGTAATGCCTACAAAGGTATGTACATTATTTACAATTTTTCAAGCAATTTCAATTTTTTAAAGAAAAAGTTGTTGGGTTATCATTCCCTGCAGCTAGAATTTGCATGGAGGGGTCCTCGCGTACCTGCTTGTAGAAAGATTCTTTGGTAAGTAGTTGATGATAGAGGCGCACTCGATGCCCATTTACCTTAAAGGAATGGTTGGATCCGTCTATGGTAGTCAAGGTAAGAGTACCATTGTTATGCACTTCTTGAATCTCATAAGGGCTGAGCCATCTTGTTTGCAACTTGCCTGGGAAGTCTTGGAACCTGGAATCATACAGAAGTGCCCAATCCTCTTTTTGAAACGTTTTCTTCTTGATAAGGTTGTCATGCCATTTTTCCCTTTGCTACTGTATTATTACAGTTTGTTGCGAAGCATAATTCGTTAATCTGTTGAAGACACTTGGTTTGATCTTCTATTAAATACAGAACCACTTCCTAAGCCGTCCTTAGATTCTTTATTTCAAATTTGATTGGAAAAATTGGTTCTTTACCGAACATAAGTTGGTAGGGAGAGTATCCAGTAGTATTCCTCCAAGTCGTACGATAGGCCCATAAGGCCTATGGAAGTCTAGTAGTCCAATCTCATCGGTGCATTGAGACTGTTTTAGTCAAAATTGCTTCTATAACCTTGTTGGTGCTTTCTACCTGCCCGTTCGCCTGCGGGTGATACGGAGAAGTGATCATGTGCGTGATATGATGGTTTTTGAGGGTGGTAGTAATCTTTTTACCTGTGAATTGCTTTCCCCCATCTGTGACCACTTCTCGTGGTAATCCATACTGCACAAATAGCCCAAAAAGGAAGTTAATCACTACTTCCTTTATGACTCTTGGTAAATCTATTACTTCCGCCCATTTTGTCACATAACCCGTGGCTACCAGTATGTAGGCCTTCTAATTGGAAGGTGGATGGAATGGACCTACGAAGTCTAATGCCCAACGCTCAAAGGGTTCTATGATAAATTATGGCCGCAGAGGCATTTCATCAGATTGACCAGGCCGGCCCATCCTTTGGCAACTGTCGCAGGCCTGGGTATATTTTTTAGTATCCTTAAAAATAGTGGGCCAGTAATAGCCCATTTGTAATACCTTATGTCCTATCCTTCGGTCTGCGAAATGTCCCCCACAGGGTTTGTCATGGCAAGCCTTTAGGATGTCATGGATATCATCCTCGCAAATACATCTGTGTATACACATGTCGGCCCCCGTATGAAAAATATTTCCACCTATCCAAGAGAACCGGGCACTACACTGAATAATCAATTTTCTTTCCCTTGTTGTTAAATGTTTGGGTAGCTTCCCTACTGCCAAATAATTTTCCACATCTATGTACCATGGCGTCTTAACCGTCACAGTAAATAGGTGCTCATCCGGTAATTGGTCATCTACTGCTAGTGGATCATTAACCTTCGGAATTCGAGATAGAGAATCAGCAATAGGATTCTCCTTTCCTGGACGATCTTTAATGGTAATGTCGAACTCCTACAAAAGAAATAACCATCATGATACTTGTCCATTTGTGATAGGTTTATTAGCTATATATCTAATGGAAGAGTAATCAGTGTACACAAAGACTTGGTAGGCAGTTATATAGTGTCTATATTTGTTTATTACATAAATAACTGCTAAGAATTCTTTCGTTGTCATTGTGTAATTGAGTTTTGCAAGGGTGAGATTTTTGATAATGTAATATATAGCATAAGGTTTCTTGTCCTCCTCTTGGCCGAGGACAGCACCTATGGCTACATCTGATGTGTCCATGGAAATATGAAAAGGCAGCTCCCAGTTTGGTCCACGTAATAATGGTGCTATTGAGACTAGTTTCTTTAATCCTGCAAAAGCTATGTCACATTTGTCAAACCAACTGAAATCAATGTTTCTAGTTAGAGCGTATAAGGGTGCCGCAATTTGTGAAAAATTCTTGATAAATTTGCGATAATAACCTTCATATCCTAGGAAACTACGTACCTCTGTTTGGGTGCAGTGGGTAGGCAGTAAAAGAATTACTTGTATTTTTGCTGGGTCTACCTATATTCCTGCTGCAGAGATGTAATGCCCTAGGATCAATCCCTTGGTCATTATCATTTGACACTTGACATTGCTTAAACATAACTTGGTAGCGATGCATCATTCTAAGACTTTTTCTAGCGTTCGTAATGCTTGATCAAAATCATCCCCATATGGAGTAAAATCATCCATATATACCTCTAGTCCTTCATTTATTAGATCAACAAAGATGCTTAGTATAGCTCTCTGAAACGTGGTCAGGGTGTTGCACAAGCCAAATGGTAATACTCTGTATGTGAATGTGCCCCGGAGACAGGTGAAGGTCGTTTTGTCCTGGCCTTTAGGGGCAATCTGAATTTGATTGTACCCACTGAAGCCGTCTAGAAAGGAGAAGAACTACTTCCCTACCAATTTAACGAGGACCTGATCAATGAATGGGAAGGGAAAATGGTTTTTCTGTGTTGCCTTATTTAGTTTTCGATATTCTACAAAAATATGCCATTTCCCGTTTTTCTCAGGGATGAACACCAAAGGGGAGACCCATTTACTATCTGAGATTGGATAAATAAAGTTTACATCCAGTAGCTTCCGTAATTCCTCTTTCACAATATCTTTAAGGTGGGGGTTCAACCCCCATTGAGGCTGGTGGATGGGTCATGCATCCTTCTCTATATAAATGTGGTGTGTACATAACTGCAGATCTATCCCTTTCATATCAGGATAATCCTAAGCAAAAACCCCTTTATTTTTCTGCAATACCTAGATAAGCTTTTTCTTATGTTCACTCTCCACATTAGCATTGATATTTAGAACTTTGCCTGGTTCAATATCAAGTGGTTTGTTGTTCTAAACAGAAGTTGTCTGAATATGCTAGTCGTCTGTGTCCTTCAGGGGATCTTCCATGGCTTCATTATCAAGAATTGCTTTCAACATCTAACACTCCATATTGGTTGGTTTATTTATAAAACTGTTGATAACATCATCTTCAGTTTGATTTTTAAATTCTAGCACTTCCGCTATTGTGAGTGGTGAACGGATGCTCTCTTCCAGGTATGTTGGTGGCTGCTTACATGTTTTTACAATGGGAAAACTTGACCTGACAGGATGGGTATTGTAGGTTTTAACCCCGTACAGAAATTACCTGCATACAAATTCTAAAACACATAAAATAAACAATGTGAGAGCATAACACATAAAACACATATACACAGAGATTTTCCCATTGGATCCCAAAACCGGGACTACCAGCTTGATTTTTCATTATGTTCCTTTCAATGTTACAATACATATTTATACATGCCGAAGCATCCAATACCATGGACCAAAAACCATCGCATCCAAAAAACATGTGCAAAAATCACGCACAAAACCATAGGTGGGTCTGCCCAACCTAACATAGGTTCCAAAACCAAAATTTTCCAGGGTGCTACCCTAGACCCCATACAGTGGGGTTACGGGTACGCCTCAAACCCCATGTGACCCCCCCTCTAACCCCCAGTTAACTACGTGGGCTAGTCGTGGAAAGAATATAACACAACCCAACATTCTCCCACTTGTTGTTTTCTTTCCACAGGGGGTCAGAAGAGAGCTTAGTCATTTTTCAGTCTTGAAACGCCCATTGTCTCTCTACACCAAGAGAACTTCTCAGAGCTCACAGATTTGTCAATGCATCTACAGTATTCTTCAAAGTGTCCACCTTTATGAGCAACACCTTTTTGTCTTCTATCATATCCCTCACAAAGTGATACTGAACATTAATGTGCTTTGTCTTTGAATGATATGCGGGGTTATTTGCCAAGAAAATTGCACTTTGGTTGCCACAGTCTATCCTTATAGCCTCCTATACTAACCCCATACTTAAACACAATCTCTGCAACCAAACTGCTTCCTTGCTTGCATGAGTGGCTGCCATGTATTATGCCTCTATAGTTGATAGTGCCACTACAGATTGTTTCTTACTCATCCAACTAACTACACCTCCAAATAGGCTAAACACATACCCACTTGTAGATCTTCTCTGATCCAGATATCTCGCCCAGTTTGCATCAACAAAGCCATGAATATCCAACACTCTGTCTAATCCTAGTCTTCCTTGGAAGCACAAACCATAATCACTAGTGCCACGCAAATACCTGAAAACCTGTTTCACTGCTATCTAATGCTCCTTCCCTGGTTTTGACATAAACCTGCTCAATACTCCCACTGCATGTGCAATGTCTGGTCTAGTACAGACCATTGCATACATCAGGATACCGAATGCACTTGCATATGGAACACGAGACATGTCCTCTTCCTCTTCTTGTGTCTTGGGACACTGTTCAGCAGATAACCTCACACCTACAGCAATAGGAACCTTCACCGGTTTACTATCCTGCATATTAAACCTCTGCAGTATTTTCTCGACATACTTCCTCTGGTTTAACCAGAGCTTCCTCTTTTCCCGATCTCTTTTAATTTCCATGCCCAAAATCTAGTTTGCAACACCAATATCTTTCTTGTCAAATTTGGAGGAAAATTGGGTCTTCAAATCCTAGATAATTTCTTTGTCATTTCCAACTAGCAACATATCATCCACATACAAGACTAGATAAATAACACAGTCACCAATTAATTTAAAATACACACAGTGATCTCCTTTTATTTTGGTGAAGCCAAGTCCCCGTATAAATGTATCAAATTTCTGATACCACATCCTTGGTGACTATTTTAACCCATATAGAGAATTCTTTAACTTGCATACTAGTTCTTTCTTACCTTTCACCACAAATCCTTCAGGTTACTTCATGTAGATCTCCTCTTCCAGATCCCCATGAAGAAATGTTGTCTTCACATCCATCTGTTCTACCTCAAAATCAAAAGCAGCAGCAACAGATAAAAGTAATATAATAGAAGTTACCTTGGCAACAGGAGAAAAAATATCACCAAAATCAATTCCTGACACCTGGGAATAACCTTTTGCTACCAATCGAGCTTTGTATTTCTCCACTTTTCCTTCTACATTTGTCTTATTCTTGAACACCCATTTGTTGCCAATGGGTTTCCTTCCAACCGACAACTCCACTAGATCCCAAGCCTCATTTTTGTGCAAAGATGCCATTTCATTAGCCATGGCCTCTTTCCAGAGTTTTCCATCCTCTGAATCTACTACTTCCTTCATAGTTCTAGGATCATCATCCGTAATAGATAAAGCAAATTTTGAACAGAAAGTAGATGGACTATACCTTTCTAGTTGCCTTCTTTCTCGAACTGATCTTCTCACAGCTGAAGTTTGTGGCTCTTCATCTTCTAATTCCTCCTATGTTGTAGAGTCTGATTCTTCCTCCTTTAGCTCAAACTATATCTTCTCAAGTTCCTTTGGTTGGACTTCATGTTTATTAACATCTTTCACCTCTCTGAACACCACATCTCAGCTATACACAACCTTCGTTGTTACTGGGTTCCAAAGCTTATAACCCTTTAAACCATCCTTATACCCAATAAAGATGCACTTTTCATATTTACTATCCAACTTGGTTCGTTTCTCCTTTGGAACATGTACATATGCATCACATCCAAATACCCTCAAATGTGAAAGAGAGGGTTTCTTACCAGTCCATACCTCTTGTGGAGTCTTATCCTCCAATGCTAATGAAGGTGACCTATTGATCAGGTAACATGCAGTGTCCACCGCCTCTGCCCAGAATTCTTGTCCTAACCTGGCACCACTGAGCATGCTTCTTTCCCTTTCCATCAACGTCTTGTTCATTCTTTCTGCAACTCCATTTTGGTGAGGTGTATATGGAGTAGTATTCTATCGTGCTATACCACACTTCTTATAGAATTCTTCAAATTCCTTGCTGCAAAACTCTCCACCATTATCTGTCCTTAGCACCTTTATCTTCTTCTCTGTCTGATTTTCCATGAGAGCCTTAAATTCTTTAAACCTGTTAAAGACTTCAGATTTCTTCTTAACGATATCCATGTATTCCTTGAGAAGTCATCTATAAATGATACATAGTACATAGACTTACCCAGTGATGGAACCTTCACAGGTCCAAACACATCACTGTGCACAAGCTCTAATATCTGTTTCACCCTCTTACCACCAAAGGGGAAACTCACCCGATTCTGCTTCCCATATACACAATTTTCACAGAAATAAAAATCCAGAGAGCTATTACTCATACCTTCTACCATACCTTTACCATGAAGTATTCGAAGGCCTTTCTCTCCAATATGTCCAAGCCTTTCATGCCACAGCATGGTCTTCTCTCCAGAGACCACTAGATTTTCTGCTCCACTTCAGGAACCACTAAACTGTTGCACCCATCAACAACTGTGATACCTTGCAACTTGTACAGAGTTCCAATCCGAACTCCCCACATCAATACCAGTGCTCCCCGAACCATCTTTCAAGTATCCTTCTCGAACACTATTTTTACACCTGCATCTTCCAGCTTGCTTACAGAAATTAGATTTATGGCCAATGCAGGAATATGTAGAACACCCGGAAGTATTTTAACTCCTCCACCTTGCAACTTCAACTTTACCTTTCTGTGGCCAATGATTTTAACCTTCCTGTCATCCCCCAAGAAGACATCACCACCATCATATTTCTCATACTCGCAAAACCACTCTCTATGGGGAGTGAAGTGAAAGGATGCACCTGAGTCAATCAACCATGCCTCATGATCTACATGTGTACTTGAAGAAGCCAAGTACACATCCCCACCTTCATCTGAGGTGGTTTTCGCCTCTACAGAAGGAGCCTCATCAGATCCCTTTCCTTTATCAGGAGCTTTAGATTTACAGTCCCTTTTGAAGTGGCCTTCCTTTCCGCATTTCCAGCACACCACCCTTACAGGTTTCCTAGAGATTTAGATCTCCCACTCGATGACTTATTTTTGTTTCTATTCTGGGACCGTCCTCGTACAAACAAGGCATCACCATTCTGGCTCTCCATATTTTTTCGTATCATCTCCTTCGTCAGCAAGGCTGAGACTATTTCATCAAACTTCAAGGCAGTTGCAATGCTACCTATTGCAATAACCAGACTATCCCATGAATCTGGTAGAGAACACAACAAACTGATGCACTTATCTTCATCTCAAATTTTAATATCAACAGATGCTAACTGACTTACCACAGTATTAAATGTATTCAGATGCTCTATCACCGAGTCTCCATCTTTCATCCTCAGGTTATACAGCTTTTTCCGCAGGAACAATTTATTCACCAGAGACTTAGATTGGTACAAAGTCCCTAACTTGTCCCACAAAGCCTTTGTCGTAGCTTCCCCTGATACATTCAACAATACTGAATCCAAGACACACAATCATATTGTGTTCTTTGCCTTCCGATCCAACTTCTTCCATTCTTCATCGGACACTCCCGTTGGTTTAGTACCTCGATCTACCATGATCCACTGATCTTTATCCACCAAAAGATCCTCCATCTTGAGTTTCCACAACTCAAAACTCTGACCATTAAATTTCTCGATCTCTATCTTTCCACTACTCGCCATCTTATTTCACCACTAGAATCGATCTCGCAGATCTCCCACTGAATAGGGTCTACCACAGGCCCAAGCGAAACCCATCAGCAACAAAGGCATCCCCTTGAAGCCAAAACAGCTCTAACACCAAATGTAGGTTTTAACCCCATACAGAAATTACCTGCATACAAATTCTAAAACACATAAAATAAACAATGTGAGAGAATAACACATAAAACACATATACACAGAGATTTTCCCCTGGATCCTAAAACCAGGACTACTAGCTTGATTTTTCATTATGTTCCTCTCAATGTTAAAATACATATTTATACATGCTGAAGCATCCAATACCATGGACCAAAAACCATCGCGTCCAAAAAACATGTGCAAAAATCATGCACAAAACCATAAGTGGGTCTGCCCAACCTAACATGGGTTCCAAAACCAAAATTTTCTATGGCGCTGCCCCGGACCCCATGAAGTGGGGTTATGGGTACACCTCAAAGCCCATGTGACCCCCCCTATAACCCCCCCGTTAACTACGTGGGCTAGTCATGGAAAGAATATAACACAACCCAACAGGAATAACACTATATTTTTTACAGCATCTCCCTTTGTGATAGTCATGCTACCTTCTTGGCAACCAATATATGCATCAGCTGTTGCCAGCCAAGGTCATCCCAGAATCAAAGGATGCCCATCCAACCTACTCCTTGGGTTTATAACCAAGAAGTCTACTGGATATTCCCATGAGTCAATAGAAACTGTAATATCTTGTAAAGTCCCTTCTGGTCTTACCACCGACCGATCAACAAGCTCTAATAAAGTGGTGGTTGGTTCTAAGGCTGTAATACCAAGTGCTTGACAAGTTTCTATTGTTAATATGTTAATGGTAGCTCCTAGATCAACTAGTGTGTTTGGAAAAGAGCGGCCATATATCTGAACTGTTACTATGGGATTTCCAGGGTCTTCGTATTTTATAGGAGTTTCCTCTCCCAAGAGTAAATCGGATAAGGTTCCTATGACATGAATAGTGGGTGAGGTTTTTACCTTCCTCACAGGCCTTTTTACACATAATTCTTTGATGGTTTTGGCATAGATGGGAATGTCTTGAATAGCCTGGAGGAGGGGAATCTTAATACACAAATTTTTTAGTTCCCCTACAAGATCAAAATCAGGATAAGTGATCAGTTTAGGTATCACTAGCCTTTTGGGGAACGGAGGAGAAGTGACCATAAGTTTTTCAGGGTCATCATGTTGATCTGTTTCTTCCCCTTGCTTTGATTCAGTATTATTTACAAGTGGTGGAACATGTACAGATGATGGAATATGTATAGGTGGAGTTACAATTTCAATTGAAGGCTGGTCCCTGTTTTCCTCAAGGGTTATGACCCGACCTGACCTCAATCTAAGCTCATTACATTCTTTCTGCTCAATCTCATATTCTAGATTTTCAATAACCTGTACCAACTGGACTGGCCTATTATTAGGATTCAGGTTTGGCTGAGCTGGTAATTGTGGCTGTAGAAGAGGTTGAGAATTCTGTTGTAATGTATAAGGAGCTGACAATGCGGTCTGAGGCTGGGGGCCTATTCCCATAGGTATATTGGATATCCCTAGAGGTCGCTACCAGTTTGTAGACCAATTCGGGTTTTGAGAGGTGGAGGCAGGCCACTGGGATTGATAGGGATTGCCTTGCCAGATAAGAGTAAAAGGAGAATTCGGCCAGCCATTTCCCAGGAAAGATTTTGCTAGCCAGGATGTCATAGGGAATGGTGGACTTTTCCAGTTTGGGTAGGGTGATTGGCCTTGCCAAGCTGCCCCAAGGTTCTGTTGTTGGTTAAACTACGATGAAGGAAAAAATTGGGATGCATCTTGCGACATACCTGTAGGTTTGGCTTGCCATTGTCGACGCTGGTTCATCAAATATACCAGTTTTTTTTCCTCATCTGCTTCTTTGAATACCACTTTTAGGGTGGGTAATGATGGACATTGTTCAGTATCGTGATCTTTAGTACAAATGGCACACATATGAACCATGTCCAATGGCCATTCCCGTTGGTTGTTCTTCTTTCGACAACATGGGTAGAAGATGGCCAAATTTTATTCTGCTAAAGCTTGTTTTCGTTTGGCTTGTAGAACATCTAGCTGTGTTGTAAGAGTGCCCAGGATATCCATCTTAAAATCTTCTAGGAGGTTTCTAATCTCCATCTGTGTTATACCTCCACTATGTGGTTTACTTCCTCTGCTCATTGGATCTCGGCTAGCTGCTCCTGTACGTGTGCTTCCTCGCAAACACCAGATACACAAATGAATGATTTCATCATATTCTTCGTGAGAAATATCTCCTTGTCCCATTAAGTTTAGATTTTCTATCCATTCTTCTTTCATTCCTTTAATCAATATAGCTCTTAGGACTTCTTTTTGTAGGGTAGTGTGTGGAGATCTCTACAAATTATAATTAAATCATTCTACATATTCTTCTAGTGTTTCGTTATCTTTTGCAGTCATCTTGAAAATCTCATCTTTCAGTTCCCTAGTTTTATAAAAGTCCTGGTATGTTTTAAGGAGGAAGGTTTTCATCTCATCCCAAGGATTGATGGTTTGCCCACCTAGACCAATAAACCATCTTAAATCTGCCCCTTTCAAAGTGGAAGGGAATAATTTTAGTTTTTGGGGGTCGGTGGTATAGTTGTACCCTCTACAAAGGACATCAAACTCAAACAGGAAAGCATTAGGATCCTCTGTGATCATCCCATGAAAGGTTGGGATGTTCTACAGAGGAATAGCCTTCATAGGTGCATTGGCCACTTGGTAAACTATGGGGTATTCTAATGTCAAGGTTTGACCTTGGGGTGGATGTTCTGCCATTTGATCAAAGATATGCCAATAGTCTTCAAGGATTTCAAGGGGTGCTTTCGTAATAAACAGAGAGTTAGCAACTCGAGCCGGTTTTATAGCACTCCCTAGGTCTGGAATCTTAGGATATCCTTGTTTAGACAATTGTGGTTCTGCTCCAGCAGCCCCACTAGTTTCTCCTTTTCCTTCTTGTAAATTACAGGATTTTCCCTCCTGTAGAGGATCAAAGGGTAGGCTTATTATAGCTTGAAAACTCTGTTCCAGTCCTCCTACTTGGCTTTGAATCTCAGCATGAGCTGCAGATGGTGGGCCTACTACTTGAGGGATGGCAATAGAACTTTTTCCAAGTATAGCCTGGAATCCTACTGATGCTTGAGACTCTGCTCTTCTTATGATTTCGTCTATAAAGGTCGTTCTCCTAAGGTTCACTGATCCTTTGGGTTTTGTGGATTTTAGTAGAGGATTCTGTTCTTTCTCGATATTTTTATTTCTAGTCATTCATAAAACAAATTCCTACTTAACCTCTAAAATTTTGTTGTAAAGTGGGCAGGTAAGCAAGCACTTTACTTGCTAGGTACGCAGGTTCTTACCTTCCATTTTTAAAACCTAGTTCTCTCACAACAAAGGAATAGAATTAATCACTTTGAACACTCTCCCCGGCAATGGTGCCAAAATGTTGGCTCACTAAGATGTCTTTTTACAGGCAATCTTAATCCCTACATTAGTTATCAACCCAAGGTAAGTCTTTCTATTTCAAGAGTGTCAACACAGTATGTACAGTGAAGTTAGAGATTATCTAATGGTGAATTGTTGCAATCATTAAAGTCCAATTCTTCAATCCAATTCACACAACTCTGCAAAGAAACTATCTATGAAAGGAATGCTCACAACACCCTATGTAATTCTATACAACTTGTTCCAAAACCAATTGGAACTTGAATGCAAATGAGAATTACACAGATAATTACTCAAATAAGCTTGAGACTAATCACACTTTAACCAAGTAAAGCAACTATGATTATCGAATGACACTAACACTCAAATCGATCTGCATTATTAAATAGAAACAACAATCGGCAACTGAACAGCAATCAGTAAGTGAACAGCAACAGCTATAGAAGATTCCTAAATGATAAACATTCTATATTGCAATCCATAGAAGTTACTCAGTCTTGTCTCTCAAGATCTATGATAACATTCATTCAATCTAAACAGAAATCAACCATACATTCACTCATTCCAATCAAAGCGCTTACTTAAGTCTATCTCGCAATTTCAGTATAAAGCTAAGTGAACAGCAGTATAGATCAATGTCACCAATATTCAAGATAAGAAAAAGAACTAAACATTAAATCAAATACAAGGACTGAATGTAAACTATAACACAAAGGAGCAGTAGAACTTCTTGTGACTAGGCCCAGAGTCGCCAAAAGCCTCTGCTTAATAAAAACTCAGAATACGGAATTGTATCAAGCACAACCTTCTTTCATTACTTCAAAGTAACAGCTGACAGAGTCACTGAATCAACAACGTTTTTACTTCAAAGAGAATAATTACATATCAAAAGTCTGAACTATCATCTAGTTGCCTTTCGACCTTATATAACATAAAAGGGAAACTTGGATAACAGTGAATCCTAAGGATCAGGGGATCCTAAGGATTTCGCAATATAAAATCTGATTATATGATAAAACAGGAGTACTCGATCTAAACTTCCACTTCCTTGTCTACCCCAGACACCATGGCTTTTCCCCTTTTATGGCCTCGTGTTGTCCTTCCAACTGAACAACTTTTTCCCAATTGCATCTCTGCATACAAAAATAGCAAAGAATCAATTTTTCGTACTAAATTCGCCTATTCTATCACCAACTAGTTTCTTCCAACTTTAACTGATATTTTCCTCATTTTATTCTATAAACAGAGATAATATTATAAGGATGATTGATAAATGAAGCATTAAGTGAAGAGAAATCATACCTTTTTCTCGTCCCAACAGTCATCAAGCAGATCATCAACAACTGGGATAGGTAATGTTTCTTTGACAGTGAGCTTGTTGAGGACCCGAAAGTCCGGACACATGTGCCATTCCCCATCTTTCGTGAGCACCATGACCACTGGTGATGAATAAGGGCTGATGCTAGGATGAATAACACCTACTTCAAGGAGTTCCTTGATGATTTTTTCAATGTCATTCTTTTGGGTGAAAGGATATTGATATGGGTGTACAGTAGGTGGTTGGGACCATAGGACCAAAGTGATGCTACGATCATGTTCCCCTCTAGAGGGTGGAAGCTCTTTAGGTTTGTCAAATATCGGCTGGTGGTGGTTTAAGACTCATTGCATCTCAGGATGAATATGAAGAGTAGTGGGTTCTATGGCCTGGATAGCATCAAACTGAGTGATAACTCTATGATGGCCCTTCTTCAACAACTTTTCCATTCAATGCAAGCTGATGATAGAAGGAGCACTTGCCTGGAGTCCACAAAGGGTATGCATGTGATCATTCTTCTTAAAGCTCATATATAACTCCTGGAAATCCATTTTGATTGGGCCTAGTGTGCAAAGCCATTCAGCACCCAAGACAATGTCACAACCACCCATGTTAATCACAAACATGTGGGTCTTTAGGTGGTAGTTTCCCATCTGAAGTTTAATATTTTCGCAACGACCTTCACATTTCATTGTCCCCCCATTAGTAATCAGGACCTGGAAATTAGAGACTACCCTTACAAAAAAATGAACAGCTTCGGCGACTCGCTGATGGATAAAGTTATGAGTGCTGCCACTATCAATCAATACTACTACAGGGCGATGTTTAATAAAGCCTCTAATTTTGAGAGTTTGGGGCACAGAAATGCCCACCAAAGCATGTAGTGAGATAACTAGTTCCTCTGGCATAGTTGTGAGCTCATTGTCCTGCTGGGTTTCCTCAACTTTGTCCTTTGGTCCCCCAAGTAGTGGGGCTTCCTCAGATGAGCTGTGATCAGTAACATTAATTTGAAAGATTTTTAGTTCCTTGCACTTATGCACTAGGGAGTATTTGTCATCACAGTAGTAGCACAATCCTTGTTTTTTTCTTTTAGCCATTTCTGTTGGAAACACCTTTAGAACCTTAAGTGTTTGGGTATGGCCCTGAGCCTAGGTGGGGCGTCCCTTGGCTATGAAATTTGGCCAAGGAGATTGGGCAGCTTAAGCACATTCCACTTTGATAGCCTTTGTGCAAGTGTCTATCCATGTAAGTGGGTGGTGCATCCTGACATTGTTGTTGGGAAAAGTATCCAATACGGAATGACCCTATCCCACTCTAAGGGTGATAGTACCTCAGCAACAATCAAAGCAAAGCTATCTAAGATTTCTTCTTTATGAAAGTAAAATAGGGGAGAAAGAGGTCCACTAACCGATGTCTTTTGCTAATGGTTGATCCAATCTTCTCTCCTTGCTGCTTGCTCCCAGCTCCTTGCTCTTTCACTGGCCCAGCTACACCAAGATCCTGCAAAATGGCAAGAGAGGGAAACTACAAGAAGCATACATTCATAATTGATTCAAGGATTAAAATAAATCAAATACACAAGTATAGCAACACATCATTGAGACACATGTATATAGAATAACCTCAAATGCTTTATTAATGGAAGAAGTAAAGTTCAGGAAGTGATACAACCATAAGAGGCCCAATCCAGTATCACCTCCCAGCAGAAAGAAATCTCCTCTTCACCTCCTTCAAAGCAAATCACCCAATAGTACTATACTCAAACCAACATCACTTCCTTACATTCACAAGATTCCAGCCTCCATAGACCTCATGAGAGAGCTCTATATATAGGAGTTTTGGAGAAAGGATGAGTCAGCTTGAGGCTGGCATGAAGCTGACTAGTGTCCTCTCTCACTTCAGTTATTCTTCAGTTCTTGAGTCCACTTGGAGGTTCTTGCTTCCACTTGGAGATCTAGACCCTCTTACTCATCACCAGTCGAATTCCTTGATCCAAGTGTCATTTTGGAAGCTTCCTGGGCATTGACACCTTGAGGAATGACTGTGCCACATGTCCCAACTCTCCCAGCGCAGGTAGCCTTCTTTGCAGTTGACATTCAGCGCAGGTAGACAGTGGAGCACTTGACATTCAGCGCAGATGCTCAGTGGAGCAGTTGACATGATCCAGAATTGCCTTGTTTTTTAGTGTTTTCAGGTGGAGAACTGATATTCAGTGCTATGGTTTGCTGACCTTGTTCCTCTAGGGGTAGGAACAATATGTTTAGGGACTTTGGATCCCTTAGATTATGGACATTTCATGCTTCATGTTGTAAGGCACAAAAATGTCTATAACAGTTGCCCCCTAAAGTATGAGGTCGTTTATCGGGTGAAATGCTTTATCAGGAGGATCCAAAGTTCATTCAATCGCTGAGAGGTGACCTGTAATAAGATACAATACAATACATTATTTTTCATTCTGCTTTCATGATCTAGCTGAGGCGGGCATTCCCATGCTCAGCTTTATAAATTCATTTTGGTACATAGAACAGACGATCGTCTGATGGTAGACTGATAATTCTCTGTTGAAATTATCATCCTTTGAGTAGGATGATCATCTGCTGCAATGATGTACATGTCAAATGTCTTTATATTTCCTGAATATATATCGTAGCCCGGATGGATGAAACTAGATCCGGGGTCTTCAGACTCGTTCGATCTTCACTCTAAGTACAAGTCGATCCATGTGAGAATTGCGCTGAAGTCGAACATGGAAAGACATCGCTTGATTACCGGTTAATGATGTAAACCGTTAACAAGCGCGAGAGGAATCACCGATAATGATAATGACCCTCAAGGTACTGCAGTACAATTTACGTGGTGTGAATAAAGGACTTGGCGTCGAACACCACGCAAAATCTTTCGGTCAAAGGTCATTGATGTATACCTGTTGCCGGAAGTGAGAAACTTGCCATTGAGGCATGCAAGCTTCAAAGTACTGAGGGGGGGTGTTCCTAGATCAATTTCTTGGATAATGAGTTGAAGTCAACAAGAAGCGATCCGTCAAAGGAGGGCCTTAATGAATCCCACATCAGTGACACGGAACGGAGCTAATGATTTTAATGGAGGTGAAAACAATCTGTGACATATGATTTAGGGTGGCAAGCATGGATGGATGAAGGATAATGTATGGCAGTGGATGGGACACGGTTGACTCTTTCTGAACAACATCTCTTGAACATATAACGACACTGATGCGATGGATCGGTAGCATTACCCCAAATGTGGATGGTTTGGCGAGACCATGGTGATGAGACCGGTGAATGAAACAACCCAACCCGATGTGATACGGAGGAAAAGTGTCATGTTCAAGAGCGACTTGCTACCATTACAGCTTTGAGGTTATCCCAATTTTTCCCCAGTCATTTCTGACCAGTACCTCTTTATTTTTGTCAAGCTTGAGGAGGATAACATATGCTTGTTCTATAACCTGCCCTTCGGGCAAGCCCATCGCTATGTTTTAACGAGCCTAGCGATAGGGAAACTCGTTCTCGTCTAAAGACAAGTTTGTCGCTATTTAATCATTTTAACGAGTCTAACGACAAGGAAAACTTGGTCCTTTTCATTTTTAGAGAGTCTGAAATGGTACATAAAGTCAACTCCACAATTCCTTTTTCGTCATCTAATCCCTTAAGTCCGAAAAAGTATAAAACAATACGAAAGGGATGAGTTTTCGATAACTTTAACGAGCCGAATAAAACAAGCGCTCGACCTTTTTGTGCAATAATCCCTCAGGTACAAAAAGATTAAAATCTAGAGGAGGGATAGCTCTTTCGGTCTTTTAACGAGCTGGAAGGCCAAAACTCGGCAAACTTTTCATATTTTATGAGTCAGTTGAAAAGAGCTCAAAGAAGACTCGTCTTTTGAGGAACGAGTGATAAACAGGGATAGCAGCAGATTCCAGGTACAGGTTGGAATTTTCCAATCACGGCAGTGTGACAAGGATGGCTAGGTGAAATCACTCTTCGCAGCTGTTCCTCAAAATAGGTAAACAATCAAGCGGATGTGAATGATCGGCCAAATGAAAAGTGGAGGTGACGGTGCAAACACGACCAAGGCTTTTATGGCTGATGAATTTACTGTCTCAAATGGTTATTTACCGGTACTGGGTTCATTTTTTAAAGAGCTTGAATGCGCCAAAACACTGCTCAATCTTATGTTTATTTTTTAATGAGCATGAACTATGTGCTAAAACCGCTCGGATCTTCGCTTTTCTATTTTTTAACGAGCATAAATTCCGCGGTAAAACTGCTCGAATCTTGCGTTTATTTTTTTTAACGAGCATGAACTTTATGCTAAAACTGCTCGTATCTTGCGTTTATTTTTTAACGAGCATGAACTTTATGCTAAAACTGCTCGATGATAAGTTTGCATGCCCCCAGCATAATAACGCAAATCGAGGTGCATGCCCCCCAAGCTTCATTGCATTCAACTTGGTGGTTGGAATGAAGGTTTACCTTTGAGATTTGGAAAGGGGGTTCGTTTCATTTTTTAATGAGGTTGACACAGTAAAAGAACTATCCTCATGACTCCTTGTTTCATTTTTTAACGAGGTTGACACGAGATAAGAACCGTCCTCGGAGTTTTAGATCCATTAAAAATAGAAGGTTTCATATTCCACTATGGCCATTTCCGCCGGATTACTGGGAGGCGGTAGGGCAAAAGTACCCATTAAAGTGGGGTCTTTTAGGAAAATTACTCTGATATTTTGGAGAGAATGATTGCTTCTATGGATCATTGGAATGCTTCCCGTCATAAATGGTGGCACAACTTCTGTCGAAGTTGTCGTCGAACTGCTTGGTTGATCTTTTTCCTTGCCGTTCGACAACTGCGGGTTCCCGTAATCTTTGTTCTTTGTCGAAATCAAAGCATCTTTCTGTTGCTTGGAGGTCGACAACATTAGCACCCGGCACGGGGAAGCATTTCCACTATCAACCAGATTTTGACCTGGATTCAGAAACAGATCAGTTAACACAGCTGGGGTTTGTGAATTCTTTAAGAATCTTTTTAGCTCAGCTTTGTATGGGCAGTCTGCTGTCCAATGATCCTCGTCACATATAAAACATGGACTTTTTGGTTTTCCTTTCCCGGGAGGGTTTGAAGAAGATCTTTTAGGAGATGATTCACCCTGTTTCTTCTTCTTCCCTTGGTTTTGCTTCTTCTTGCTTCCTGGTTGATTGGTTTCTTTGCCCTTATCTACTGATACGACATTTACTTCCGAAGCAAGAATTTCTTCTTTTGCATTTTGATCCGAATTCTTACGGGCTTTCTTAGATGAAGCCTTTATCGATTTCGTGTTTTCCGTGCCAATCACGCCATTACCGGCATGAGAGTCACTATTGGATTTAGGACGGGGAGGAATTGAAAATTCCGGTCTAGGAGCGTCAGGTATTTTGTCGTAGAGCGTGCCGGACTAAGTATAAACTAAGTCCAAATACTGTGCACGAGCGATAACTTGCTCCTCTGTTACGACTCCTCCCTTGGCCACATCTTCAGTTATAGCAGGAAGTAACGACTTTATAAACCATTCAGCTAACAGCTGATCGGGAACGTATGTTTTCACCATCCTACGACGGCGACGCCACTCATGTATATGATCAGATATATGGGTGGCAGTTGTCTGCTTGAAGTTGGTCAATATTTCTGTTCCCGTTTCATACCTTATCGGTAATTGAAAATGGGTTAAGAAAGTCGTGGCTAGGGAACTAAAATTGTCGAAAGAGGCTCTAGGTAATTCAATATACCATTTAGCCACTGGACCTGTCAATGTCCTCTAAAAAAGGCGAAGCCTTATCGAATCGTCGTTCAGGGTGTTCGACGAACACCACAGATGGAAAGTCATCACGTGATTCGATGGGTCTTCACCTGGATTTCCATTGAATTTAGGAATGTCAGATGGAAGTTTATGAGGAATCGCTGGCCACCAAGGGGCATAAGCAATCGGATCGTTGGTTAACCGGTGTAAATCGGGTAACACTAAAGTCGCCACGAATGGTAACTGTTGATTCAGGTTAGGCGAAGCATAACCAGGGTACGATGGAATCACTTGAGCAGTGGGCCTTTGCATACCAGCATAATGTAATTGATGTTGGTATGACTGATACGGTTGGTGGACTTGACCACTGTAAAGTGGTTGGTTTTGACCGTTTTGGATATACGGTTGTCCACTGTTCGCGAAGATCTGCTGCTCAGAACCTTGGTACACCTGCTGGGATTGTGGTTGTTGGTATTTCACTAGCCATGGTTGTGAAGCCATGTTCTGTTGTGCTATGCTAACTGTTGGACCAAGGTGTGGGGTAATTATACCCGTTTGGACCTGTGTCGCCCCACCAGTTGGCGATTGTGGTTGTGACCCATGGTCAAGTGGCTGTTGCATTACAACCTGAGAAATCTGAGGTTGACATGCAATAGGTATCGCTTGAACTTGTGACACTGTTACAATAGCCAGTGTGGTTGGGATGTTCGTCATAGGTACACACTGTTGCATAGAATATACAACCCTTGGTTGTTGAGGTAGCATAGGTACCCAACTACTTGATGGAATTCCAATATAACCTGAATACTGTTGTGAACTCCCGTATGGGTACCCTCCCAGAGGGGGTAATGAAAGGGCATACTGCCCCCCATACGGTAGCAATCCGGAACTCAAGGGGATTGATTGTCCTTGGGGACTGGATTGCCCAAATTGACCTCCAAATGGATCAATTTGGCGAGTCTCAACATAAGAGTTGCCGGGTATTACTCCGGATGAACAAACTGGAACAGACCATACTGTCGAAATAGTCCCTTGGTGGACTCCTTCTAGCGGTTGAGAGCTAGTCAGGACAGCTGGTATGCCGGCAAACATTGTCGGAGTGACAGCAGGGGCTTCTGTTGTCATTGTGTCATTCGACACAGTCCTAGATGATGACGGTTGTTCAGACATTTTAAGTCTATCCAATAGATTGCCTAGTGATTCTACAGGAACCTCCACTTGTGGTGGATTAACTTCTGATGAAGGAAATAGAGTGACCCCGACTCCAAAATGGGTTGGAGTGCTTGCTTGCGGATCCTCTGCAATTTCCTCTATCGCAATCAAACCCGGTGGAAGAGGAAGACCGTCAGGTCCGTAAAATATTTCTGGTGCCGAAGAAGGGGTTGTTTCTACAGTGACAGTTGTTTGAGGAACAAAACTTTCTGGACCGGTTACAGATGGAACTGGTTCAGTTACACAAGTATTTGCCCCCAGACTAGG
Source organism: Pinus tabuliformis (assembly GCA_031772625.1). Lineage (NCBI taxonomy): Eukaryota > Viridiplantae > Streptophyta > Pinopsida > Pinales > Pinaceae > Pinus > Pinus tabuliformis. Next base: position 649,626,876 of record CM062817.1, read on the forward strand.
ATCAGTATTACTGTCCTTCTGTGGTTGTTGAACTTCTTCTATAGAGGTAGGGTTTCCAGAAATGTTTGGAGTAACCGGAACCTCAGATGTAGTTGGAACACTAGTTCTAACCTTTATAGGAGATTTTGAATCGGTTAAACGAGTTCGCTTTGTCCGTACTGTTTTCGATTCCAGAGACAAAGACGGTTGACTCGTAAACCTCTGCGAATGACGGGGTTTCAATTGACTTTCTTCCACGATTGCGGATTACTCAATCAACCAAAATATTAAAAAGGGGAAATTTGTGTTTCCGAATTGAATGAATTTTATTAGACGCCTTTAGACACAACTTGCTTTTTCACTTTTTAAGAGTCGAGAAAAAGCTAAAGATGACTCTAATCTCCTTCGATGTTTTAACGAGCCCGAAGTGACAAATGCTCGGATGGACTTTTTCAGTTGAGTTTGAAAAAGGGCAAAAGAAACTACTGTGGAGTTCTAGGCAGAGGGTGTGCCAAACTTTTCGCAAAACCACAGAATACGTTTTACGGTACGAGTGGTCGATCTTCGTGAATGTTGTGTTCACTGCATTGCGATCAGTAGGGCGGTCGACATGGCTTCCTATGGATAAAGGCTTTGTTCCTATAGGGGTCTCCCAATATATACGTGACGGTACGTGGGAGCACAAGTCCGTATTAGTGCCACCGACTCTCAGGAGGAATCACCCACCTTCTTCGAGATCGACAGTCACTATGTTTAACGACGCCGGAACACGTCTCTACCTAGACCTCTATGTGTTTGCGTTATGTTTCAAAGAGTTGTTAGGTTCATTCAATATATTTTAAGTTGATCTTTTTAAAGTTTGCCTTTCAAGGTTCACCACGAGATGTATGATACAAATTCCTAAATGCAGTCTAAGATGATAAGCAAGCTTTTTCAATCTTTTTGACTTATGAAAATCTTAACTACTGAGGGAAAAGAAAGACATCATCTTTTCACACAGATCAAAGAGCACACACTAATGCACTTTTTCCTAAATCAACATGCAAACTTATCAAATGTAAAATGCACAATGCAGGTATTTCTTTTCTCTTTCTTAATGTTGATGTATTACAAAAAGAAAGCTGTTGTATAACTTTTGAATTCAATTTCAAGTGGAAGCAAACAAGCTTTTGTCCAAAATCAAAAGACACCTTAAGATTTACTTGTTTCAACACTATAAATGTATAAATTCAAACCATATGACGAAAGCAAAAGCTCAATCAGCTATGAACAGCAAAGAAACTAACTCTTAAGATCAGAACGACACTTATCACAGGTCTAGATCTAAGAGGTCACAGCAAGACTAGTTCACTTTCGTCATGGGAAAATGCAAATGATGTAAGAAATACACAAAGAACAAACACATTTTCTTTATACAACCGAGGCGGAATAGTGGCAAGGAAAGGTGGTTTCAGATAGGTACATTGACTGATAACAGGCTGCAAAAACAGGGATGAAAACAGGGCAACAAACAGCAGGGAACCCCAGTTGCACAAGGCAAAACTGGTTCAGCGCAGGTAGTACACTGTCAGTTTGACATTCAGCGCAGGTAGCCCCTTTGGGACCTACGATGAAATGTAGACTGCCTTCACAGTGCCTGCAATGAACAGAGAAACTCTCGTTTCTCTTGGTTTCCGGGTCACAGATTGCTCAAAAATTCATAGTTTTTGGCCAAATCAAAAGCTATCAATCAAGTACACACTAAAGGGTAATTAGGAGGATGAAAAGCTATCACTAAGATTTGTTCAGAGTCCTTGTGGATCAGCTCTTCAAATCATAAACATGCCCAGAAACTGAGCTAGAGTAGCTGCCCTCTACTTTGCATTTGAAAGATCCAAATGCAGTTCGATTCGGTACTCCCTGTGTTTATGAAATGAATAGCAAAAAACACAAACAACCAACAATATACGATCCCCAGCGGAGTCGCCAATTTGTTGTTGGGAAAAGTATCCAATACGGAATGACCCTATCCCACTCTAAGGGTGATAGTACCTCAGCAACAATCAAAGCAAAGCTATCTAAGATTTCTTCTTTATGAAAGTAAAATAGGGGAGAAAGAGGTCCACTAACCGATGTCTTTCGCTAATGGTTGATCCAATCTTCTCTCCTTGTTGCTTGCTCCCAGCTCCTTGCTCTTTCACTGGCCCAGCTACACCAAGATCCTGCAAAATGGCAAGAGAGGGAAACTACAAGAAGCATACATTCATAATTGATTCAAGGATTAGAATAAATCAAATACACAAGTATAGCAACACATCATTGAGACACATGTATATAGAAGAACCTCAAATGCTTTATTAATGGAAGAAGTAAAGTTCAGGAAGTGATACAACCATAAGAGGCCCAATCTAGCATCACCTCCCAGCAGAAAGAAATCTCCTCTTCACCTCCTTCAAAGCAAATCACCCAATAGTACTATACTCAAACCAACAGCACTTCCTTACATTCACAAGATTCCAGCCTCCATAGACCTCATGAGAGAGCTCTATATATAGGAGTTTTGGAGAAAGGATGAGTCAGCTTGAGGCTGGCATGAAGCTGACTAGTGTCCTCTCTCACTTCAGTTATTCTTCAGTTCTTGAGTCCACTTGGAGGTTCTTGCTTCCACTTGGAGATCTAGACCCTCTTACTCATCACCAGTCGAATTCCTTGATCCAAGTGTCATTTTGGAAGCTTCCTGGGCATTGACACCTTGAGGAATGACTGTGCCACATGTCCCAACTCGCCCAGCGCAAGTAGCCTTCTTTTCAGTTGACATTCAGCGCAGGTAGATAGTGGAGCACTTGACATTCAGCGCAGATGCTCAGTGGAGCAGTTGACATGATCTAGAATTGCCTTGTTTTTGAGTGTTTTCAGGTGGAGAACTGATATTCAGTGCTGTGGTTTGCTGACCTTGTTCCTCTAGGGGTAGGAACAATATGTTTAGGGACTTTGGATCGCTTAGATTATAGACATTTCATGCTTCATGCTGTAAGGCACAAAAATGTCTATAACAGACATGTTCTTGGATGGCTTCTTTGAGGCCACTTATAAAACATTCCAAGTAGAATTCATCTCCTAGACCTTTTGTATGAGTGCCCAATGTCTCAAAGGTTGCAATGTAGTCTTTTATTATGCCTATCTGTCGAATCTTAGTAAGACAACCCAAAAAATTAGATTCTCTGTCAAAGCAGTCACAAAGAGATTTTGAGAACACCTACCACCATTGCCATCTCTCTTGGTCCAAGTAAAGGGCTCCCACATGTAGTTTAGTTTGATCATCTCGGATATCATTTAGAATGAAATATTGTTCCATTTGAGCTATCCATACTTCCGGATTAGTGCCATCAAATGTATACATGTCCAACTTGGGTGGTCGAGGGTGGGAATGTTGGTGATTTCCATGGAAGTGAATATGATGGCTATATTATCCTTCAAGGTCTTCATTAATACCATGTGCCTCCGGATGCAACCCTGGCGTGCTCATATTGAATTGTGCCATGAATTTCTGCATTTGTTCCTCGAAAGAAGCCAACTTTTGTTCAAGGTGCTCAATCTTCTCATTAGCCATGACTTGAGCTCTGGTATCTACCATACACAGATATTTGGTCACTTGACGACACTTTGAAAAAATTTGGGACCTCCTGAAAATTGAAGCTGACAAGTGAATGGTACCACTACGATTAGCTCATCGTCTTGAATTTTTTTTACTCTGAACAGAGTTTTACTCCCGACTGATCAATACTACAATGGCCAAATTCTAGAAAACTTGATCCTGCCCAATGTCCTACAAAAATTGGGCCCAGACAATAGGAGCCACAAGTCTCACTGTGTAGATGGTCAAATCTGCCTGCGAAACCCCAATTGCTGAATGTGAGTTGGACTGCGACAGCGACAGAACCCCAACTACTAGATCTGGATGGTATTGTGGTGGTAGAACCTCAACTAGCGGATTTGATTATTGCAGCGGTCATAGAACCCCAACTGCTAGATCTGAATCGTATTGCGGCTGTAGAACGCAAAATGGTGGATCTGATCTAGCAAATAAGATAATGGGCAATCTTCAGAGAGTCGAGGGAACTATGGTCTCCAAGGATTGTTAGGTGGTATAGATCGCAATATACATAAGGGTCCAACAATAGTACTCAGCCCAATATTTCAGGGAACTAACTAAGGAGGATCAACCATACCCTTAGTTGTACTACCCAACTACCCTATCGTACACGCGAGTAATCTCCACGAGTGTTGTTCTCAGTGTACTATAGAAGCAAGACAGCTGATGGCTTATCTAGGGTGAGGTTTTAGGTGAGCCTATGAGGCTTCTGATATACCCAGAGGGTATGTGGAAGGCAGTCCATGTGTGGTTCTAGCTAATGTGCTACTACTCGAAGGGGTACCCACAGGGGTTACAAGGGAGTCCAACAAGCGTGACCACCTCTTGTATTTTTTGCGTGCATGCCTCCCGAAATCCGCAGGTTTATGCGCTCAATGACAGATCCCGTGGTTTAAAGATGCTAGAACACGTCTCTAGCGTAATTTTTTTTTCCAAAAATGGAGGTACCACTAGCCCTGGAAAGTGCTCTGATACCACTTGTTATTCTCTTTACCTGCGAGAAATTCCAGAATACCAAATATGCGAAGAAATACAATCTAGAACACATAATAAAATGATAAAAACAACAAGTATTTTATTATTCAGGGGTGAAAGCAATGTTCACTTGCCTCTTCGAGGGGGTAACCTCCAGCAGAGCAGATCTCGATTACAAAATAAGACTCGATGTTTCTCAATGGGGAGTCTCTAGCCTCTATATAGGATTGATACATACAATACCATGGGTCATTACCATGGTTCTATCAATACCATATATCTAATACCATGGCCTGTTTGCAACTAATTGTGGTCCCTTTCTTAAATGCGGGTCAACCACTTACAATTATTAATACGGGCTTTATTGACTCTTTTAACTAACCATTACTATGACTCTACCCTATTGGGTTTATTACATAAATAAAGGGGTTAAGGTTGGACCCTAACATAGCACGCAAGAACTGACACTATGATTACATATCTGAGCCATTTTTCACTCTCATATGTACTTGAAACATTAACATAAATTGATTGAACCCAATAGGGATAAATGAATTTGTGTTATTTCTAGTGTTGTTTCTACTTCAAAATAAAAATCCAATGCTCATTCATTCCATGACCCATGTTGTGGTATTTTTTGATATGAAACATTTAATTTAAAAATTCATGGAATAATTTGCATTCCTGTTGTCAGGTTTACAAGAACCCTTTTTCCTTTTGTGTATCGCAAAGTCAATAAAAACAAAAGACCCTAAATATTTTTTTTGAAGGCTTAAGTCAGAGGTTGGATCCATAAAGATTTTGTAAATAAAATTATAACCTCCTGACTACCAGACCTTCTGAGCACCTGACTAGCAAGTTTGACCGACTACGAATTTTTTTATAAATAATTCTCCTGACTGCCCGACCGCACGATTTCCCAACTGTCTAACTAACCGACCTAATGACAACACCCCACTATGGTATAGTCGAGGTTGGGAGACAATAAGTCAATCATAAAAATAAAAGAATTTCCTACTACCCAACCTCCCGACTATACGATCATCCCAATAAAATATTATTTTTCTTGATTTGCGTGTAATGCAGATTTTTCTATAAATTTTCAAATTTTCTCGTTTCATGTTTAATTGATTCTTTGTTAAATCAATAATATATTTCCTTGTGCTTTCTTGATTCATGAAAATAAAAACAGTTGGCTTGCTTATGAGAAATTAATGAACACATTTAGTTGTGATTTTCTCGTATTTTTAAACAAAATTTTAAGATTTTAGAGTGTTCTCCCTACATGTTGTTTTCTTAAGTCTAGTTCAAAGAAACATTGAATTAAGGAAATATAGTACCAGTTTCAAAACATTTTGTATAACCAAAATATCATTTTACAAATTCCTAAATTCAATTTCAAATTTTAAATAAGGAAAACATATATATATTTTGTTACTGTTCACAAACCATTAAATGCCAAAAAACAAAAAATCTCTAGCAGCAAGGCAACAAATGGAGCAAATTAGGTAAAAGATTAACGAGATGGATGATCCTCTACTAGGGAAAGTCAGCTTGAACCCATAGAGAATTTGTTGTTGGTAACCTAGTTCTCAAATGGGATAAAAGTCATAAAGAGAAAGCTAAGCATTCTAAGTTTCAAAATCTTTGGATAGGTCCTTTTCAAATGTTATCAAAGCTTGGTGCATAAACTTATATTCTTCAAACATTAGAAGGCCAAGTAGAAAATTTCACAGTAAATGGGAAAATCTTGAAAAGATAATTTTAATAAATGAAAATATCCCAATAACACATGTAAATATTCCATTTTAACAAGGATGTTGGTATCCTTTAAAAATATTTTTTTATTACTTTTATTTTTATTTTTGTTTTAAAAATTTTAAACATATTATTTCTTTAAATTTATATGGTTAGTTGTAGAATTACAACTATAGTTACATACTTGAAGAATAATATTTTTACCATATATTATCTTATATTATAAAATAAGTTGAAGTTAAAGGACAAAGGATTCTTAAAATATCATAATTCCAAAAATACTTAATGTTATTTTAACTCTTGCTTAAATTTCCAATAGTATGGAAAATGATAGATTAGCTATTTTATGTTATAAAAGTTCCATCATCTTCAAATTATTTGAAGAAATAAACCAAATTGTCTAAAAAAATGAATAATATGATACATAATTTGAGTTTATTTTAATCCATCAAAGTATTTGCTATCAAAGAAAGTGTCTTAAAAAACCCCACTTCTGTGACTTCACTATATATGATAAATGTCAAAATCAATTATAAGCTAAAAAGTGAGAACATGAAGTTTTACCTTAAAATAAAAATGAACAAACCCATCAGAGCTATGAACGCTTGCTAGCAGTGGGTCGATGTTTCTAATCCAACTAAAATGGATATTTGCATTCACCAAAAGTGATGCAATTTAAAGTTTCAAAGAGAGATGATTATAACGCAAAGTACATAAAACTTTGACCAATATTAAAATGCTAAACTTAGTGTTTATAATTTCATATGATGATTGAATTAGAAGATTCTAAGAAATACAAATAAATTCATTATTTGACTCTTATTGCATACAAGTTTCATTCTCTTCATTAGTACTTCTAGTCCAATTGTTGGTACCATTGGCACTTTATCAAGTATCTCAGTGATAGATCATAATTTAGAAGAAATTTCTAAAAACTTCATTTAATCTTAAATTATTAATTTAAACTTGACAGACATAACTGCTTATTCGAGTGTGTCACCATTTGTTCTCAGATTTACAACAAACCTCTTTTGTTTTGTACATAAGAAAATGAATAAAAATGAAAGGCCTTAAATAAAATTTTCTTTTTTTGAAATCTTAACTCAGAAGTCGGATTTGTAAATATTTTGTAAATAAAATTATAACCTCCTAGTTACCCTATATTCCCACCACCCAACTAGCAAGTACATTCGACTACCATATTTTTTATAAATAGTCCACCCGACCGTACATGTCCAACTACCCCACTGCCCGACTACCTAACCTAAAGACAAGACCCGACTATGGTATAATTGGAGTTGGGATACAACAAATCAATCGTAAAATAAAAAAACGCCTGACCCCCCAACTGTATGATCACCCGAATAAGATACTATTTTTCTTGATTTGTTTGCAATCCGCATTTTGATAAGGATTTTCAAATTTTTCTGTTTCACATTCAATTGATTATTTGTTAAATCAATAATAAATTTTCTAATGCTTTCTCCATTCAAGAAAAGAAAAATAGTTGGCCTGTTTACAGGGAAATTAATGAACACGTTCAATTGTGATTTTCTCATAATTCTAAAGAAAATTTCAAGATTTTAGGGTCTTCTGCCTACATGCTCTTATCTAAATTCTTGTTCGAAGAAGAATTGAATTAAGAAAACTTTAGAAATTCCCACTGTAGATCAGCTAGCTCTGATACCATGTAGAAATTCTCACTGTAGATCAATAGATTATGCAATATACTAAAGCAAAATACAAGATCTACTTCTACAACAAACTTGCGGAAGCTTAATCGAATTGAGCAAGATCAAATAGAACACATATAACAGAGAATGAGAAAACAATCACACATGAAACACAAAAGAATACTCTGGGGAAAGCCTCAGCTAAAAACCCCGATCTCTGTATTATCATACAAGTGGAAATATGTCCGGATTACACAAAGCTTTAGCTCACAAGCTATCCAGCTCTCAGTACAATCCCTCTACTACTCATAGACAGTTAAAGGCTTCTCACAAACCTTCTCCTCTGCCCTCCAAGCCTCCTATTTCCTTGCGTAGTTTCTCCTAGGGTCCAATGCTGCCACCTGTGTGAATTCACCTCTCACACTGCTCACTAAACTCAGAAGTAACTACACAATCCTGAAGGAGATAATTCCTTCTGCATGGATGAGTTTCCTATATAGGAAAATTCCTCCAACTGATAGTACAATGTCCCTTCCTCTGATCTCAACTGGGTCTTTGTCTAAACTGACATGCATGAGTTATTTATGAGAGAATATTCAGTTATTTGAAGTGTAGCAGTTACATGCATGCATGCATTAAATAACTGAACTCACAATTAGTTCAACAAACTATTTGAACTAATCTAACTCGACTTAACTCAGTTAACTTAGCTAACTAATTACAACTCAAAGTACAACTCATCCTGATCTCCTTTAATCAAGGGATAACTTCCTCAATCAATGGAGAAACTGTTGAATGTCCCCACATAGACTTCATGTTTGATTTTCTACAACTAATTAACTCAAGATGAATTAATTAATTATTTTACAAACAGTTGCTAAGATCAAATTCGAATTTTACTTCTCAATTTTAGTTCAGGGACTAGCTAAAATTGGAATCTATCCTGAAATGCTATTTTTAGTACTTCCATTTTTCATTCCTTGTTGTTATGTCCAACACTGGTACCTGAGATGCTATTTATAGAATTTCTATTTTTATCATTTCGTGTTGCCATTTCCAACACTCCCTCTCAACAAGAAAGGCATTCAACTCGAACCTAATCCTGAACCTTTGGAATGTTCTGCATGCAACACTTCTCCCAAGTGTTGTTGCTCCAGCAACTCTAGAAACAAAAAAATCTCCCAACTGACCTCTCGGTTGGGCTAGAAACATCCTCTGATGTTGAAGCTTCCTTTGTTGCTGACAAGTGCTCCCTCTGTGACCTCTGAGCTACTACAACACTCCATGCATCTCGCACCATTGCACACCTCTCTGTGCCATCCTGCACTGGTGCAACACTCTTGTGCCTCTCGCATTGTTGCAGCCTGCTAGCTCTGCACTATCTTGGGATTCCTTCACTATAGCTCTCTTTGCCGCTCCATCCACATATGTCTCTACCCACTCATCCAATCCTGCTACTCCTCATCGGGGCTCCCATAGCAAGGTCTAACCAAAGAGGTTGGGTACCTCAATTATCCTGCCCCTATTCCAGCCTTCTTGGGACTGTCACTCCACATCACCCCACCTCCTACCTGGAGGTATGGAAGCATGTGATCCCTCTGCCCACTTGGCTCAAAATTTCCCCCTACTAGAGGTCTCTACATGAGTAGATGCCTCCACTCGGTCTCCTCTCAAATTTTCTAGTTGTGGCTGCTCCACTACCTCTTGAAGTTGCTTCACCAATTGTGGCTCCTCCACAATTGTCTAAGACTTCTTCTGGCGCTGCATGTTGAGAGTTAATGTACTCTCCCTCTCAACCACCAAGTCTCCATCAGTTGCCTTGCTCCTCAAGGCTTTGCATGCATCTTGAACCTCAAGAGCATACAGGTTCTTGACTCGTGAACCGATATGCTTCACCTGTCTCGTGGTGACGTGTCTAAGGAAAACCTTTCCCTTACTGAAGACTACATCATAGCCTTTTTCTTCTAGCATTGCGATCGATACCAAATTTTTCTTCAATCCTACCACATACTTCACACCAGTCAAGGTAATGTGAGCTCCATGCTCCCTCTGAAAAACAACGGTGCCTACTCCTGAGACACTATACTTTTCATCATTACCCATCGCTATGAGTATCTGGAAATCTTTCTCCTCCAAGGTACTAAACAAACTCTTATCGTCGGTCATGTGGAATGAAGCTCCACTATCAAGAAACCAACCACATCCCACCATGGATGAAACCATGCATGTGAAGAGGGTGAAATCCAACTCAATCTGTGAGGCCAATGCCTCACCTTCAGATCCTTCCTTGGATCCCATCTTAGATTTATTCAATGGAAAATTTGTTGCAAAATGGCCCACTTCATGACAATGAAAGCATCGCAGTTTCGATTTTTCAAACTTCTTCCCACCATGGGAAGAACTGGATTTGGAATGGGACGCCTTCCCTTTCCCCTTTCTCGCCTTACTTGCTAAGGCTAGATTTTCCTCATCATCTTGCTTTGATGAGGATCCATCTCTGGTGCTTCTTCTTATCTCCTCCTACGTCAAATCTGACCAAAGTTGTTCCCAATCTGGCACTTTTTCTCTTCCATTTACCGAGTCTTGGTAGCTATGCCAGCTCTTAGGAAGACCGAGGAGAGCAAGACTCACCATGTCATCATTGGCTGTCGTGATCCCTACACTTCCAAGCTCTTCCCTGTACGTGGTGAGCTTGTTCAGATATGTAGATATCGTGTCACACTTTTCACACTTGATTTTTTGAAGCTTGTCTTTCAGTGCTAGCTTCCTCTGATCATTGTTGTTCTGATATAGATCTTTCAATGTTTTCCACATTGGAAACGGTGTCTCCTTCCCATGGAGGCTCGAGACAATGTGGTCTCGAACTCCCTCCAGGAGGATTCTCCTCGCTCTAGCATTAGTTGTTGTTGGCTTGGGGACTTCTTGATCAGTAAAGTCCTTCAAACTGTTGTCCTCTAATACTGCTTCCATGCGATCCTTCTAGGATATATAATTTAAGCTACCATCAAGGGCATACTCAAGTATTAAACCATTGAACGCCATTGGTGAAATTTGAGATGTGATAATAATTTGAATTCTATAATTAGGAACTTCAACTTCAAACTTCTCCCTTATTTGTATATTGTTCTTCACTTTGATCACCTTTACTCCAATACCATGTAGAAATTCCCACTATATATCAGCTAGCTCTGATACCATGTAGAAATTACCACTGTAGATCAACAAATTATGCAATATACTAAAGCAAAATACAAAATCTACTTCTACAACAAACTTGCGGAAGCTTAATCGAATTGAGAAAGATCAAATAGAACACATATAATAGAGAATGAGAAATCAATCACACATGAAACACAGAAGAATACTCTAGGGAAAGCCTCAGCTAAAAACCTCGATCTTTGTATTATCATACAAGTGGAAATATGTCTGGATTACACAAAGCTTTAGCTCACAAGCTATCCAGCTCTCAGTACAATCCCTCTGCTGCTCATAGACAGTCAAAGGCTTCTCACAAACCTTCTCCTCTGCCCTCCAAGCCTCCTATTTCCTTGCACAGTTTCTCCTAGGGTCCAATGCTGCCACCTATGTGAATTCACCTCTCACACTACTCACTAAACTCAAAAGTAACTGCACAATCTTGAAGGAGATAATTCCTTCTACATGGATGAGTTTCCTATATAGGAAAATTCCTCCAACTGATAGTACATTGTCCCTTCCTCTGATCTCAACTGGGTCTCTGTCTGAACTGACATGCATGAGTTATTTATGAGAGAATATTCAGTTATCTGAAGTGCAGCAGTTACATGCATGCATGCATTAACTAACTAAACTCACAATTAGTTCAACAAACTATTTGAACTAATCTAACTCGACTTAACTTAGTTAACTAAGCTAACTAATTACAACTCAAAGTACAACTCATCATGATCTCCTTTAATCAAGGGATAACTTCCCCAACCAATGGAGAAATTGTTGCATGTCCCCACATAGACTTCGTGTTTGATTTTCTACAACTAATTAACTCAAGATGAATTAATTAATTATTTTACAAAAAGCTACTAAGATCAAATTCGAATTTTACTTCTCAATTTTAGTTCAGGGACTCACTAAAATTGGAATCTATCCTGAAATGCTATTTTTAGCACTTCCATTTTTCATTCCTTGTTGCTATGTCCAACACTAGTACCTGAGATGTTATTTATAGCAATGCTATTTATAGCATTTCTATTTTTAGCATTTCTTGTTGCCATTTTCAACAAAAACACAGTACTAGATTCAAAAAAAATTGTGTAAGCATAATGTTATTTTAGAAATTCCTAAATTTAATTTCAATTTTTAAATAAGGAAAACTTATGTATGCTTTGTTACTGTTTACAGGTCATAAAATGGTAAAAAAGGGAAAATCTCTAGAAAAAAAGAAAAAAATGGAGAAAATTAGGTAAAATATTAAGGAGATGGATGATACTCTACGAGAGAAACTCAACTTCAATGCATTCCTCATCTCATATTCAACTTACAAAACACAAAAAGTAGGTACACTGAGTTAGGAGGAGATATTTTAATTCTTTGAGAAAAGTGAATGGTTAAAAAACACAAGAACTACTCAAACAAAGAACAAACAGTTTGAAGTGATCGGAGCAACAGAGTTACATAAAGTAGTAGCTAGAGCCAAATAAATTCCCTATTATGACATGATTTCATGGATTTCCTCTCACACTGATATTTAAACCTGAACAATATCAGACCATCAAGAAATTGTCATAGCCTCCTAGAAATTTGAAGTCTTATCGGCCATATACAAGCTTAGTCCCCTGGAAATCCACCTTAATGTTGACTTCGTTAATAAGTTTCAAAGTATTGCCTTGAAGAAATGTAAAGAGAATTATGATATAGAAATTGAAGATTGGTTGAGAGAAGAAGAGCAAGGTTTCAAGCTTAAAGAAAAAACGGAATATCCCATAGTTATTTTTAAGAAACATGTTAGATTGTTATTAAAATTCTAACCAAATTATCTGGGGAATAAGATCCTAAGCATTGCAAAATTAAATGGATCCCAATAATCCATAACATTTTGAATGAGGGGAAACATGTTCATTAAAATTGTCATTATCATCTCTTCCCAGGTTCAAACATCTTATCTGTATGACTATCTATTTGACAGATGTTGTTATTGCCTTAGTTCAATTCCCACTCATGAAATGGAATTACCCATCTAACCAACAACTATCCATTCAAAATTATGCTCCCATTCAATGGGAATATAATTTTAAGTACCAATTTTATGATATTTTCCATTATGTTTTGATTAATTTCCATGAAATCATTTTTGAAACAATACCTCCCATAATAAGTCAAAGTTTGAAACAATGCCTAGAATCAATAGGTCACTAGTTTGTTGAGGAATTATTTTCCTACATCAAAGTTTTCGGAAGTGAAATTGGTCCCCACCTTCTGCCCCGATATATGCCGAAAATATTTTCTTTAAGAGAAGTGGCTAATCAATCTGTTTTTTATGGGCAAGACAAGAAGTTGAGTAGGCCGCAAAAGAAAATATGGCCTGTTTTTCCAATCAAGTTTGGTGACACCAATATTTGAGACAAAGGGCATAGATTCAAAGAAGTTGAATGTCTTCATGAAGTTTGGTTATTTCCTTTGCCTCATTATGAATATGATCCTAGTGGAATCATTAGAATTCATTATATAACAGTCAGCTATATAAAAAATTATTCATTAGAAACCCCCTTTTGATGAGATTTTTATAAACATTGATGATTTTTAGTAGCCTATTGAAAGAGGCAAACTCTTAAATAGTGAAACAAGACAACAATCACAAGAGTTTAGGGAAAATTTGTTTGAAATTTTCCTAAAGGAAAAGTCTCTCCATCTCAACATTTCATTCGAACAATTAAATTCTATTTAATTTTTCCATTTTAATTTTAACCAACTTAGTTCAGATCATTCTATTGTTTCTCAAAATGAACAAGGGGTATAAATTGAAAAAATAGAAGATTTTTTTATCACGGGTAAAGATGTTGAAGTCACAGCAATAAAATATCTAAAAGAGAAGCATGAGAGTACATGAATATCAAATCTCCAGAAAAGGAAAAACAAACTGAACATAAGATTATTGTGATTAATTATCCTAAGGAAATAGAGAAAAAGAAACCAAAAACTACAGAAGTCAAAGAAATGGAAGTAGATAAGGAGAAACAAAAATAATTATCTAGTTAAACCACCACCAACGAAAATGAGGAAAAATGGAATCATATAACAAGATCGGTACTATATCTACCACATATCCTCAAGAATTAGTAACACCCATTTCTACTAAGATTCCATGGGAATCATTTTTGTTTAAACCGATTTCTGAGTTAGAGCCAGTTGTAGATACAATCCCTTCTTTGACAAATTATTATTTTAATACTCAAACAAAATCAATTGTCAAAAGAACAAATAAAAGGAAACATGATACTCTGGAAACTGTATCCGAATTCAGCTAGCAGGCTCAGGGAGATGTACAAGAAAAAGCTCAAGAATCCTCTCAAGCTTTAGGATCTTTCGTTAATTACAATCAATATCATTTGAATGAGGCTGCAAGTTTATATAATGATAGTATGCAAAAAATTAAAGTTTTGGAGGAAAAAATGAATAAAAAAGAATTGTTCAATGAAGAAAATTGGCAGAGGAATTCTGCCACTTTAGTTCAAGGGTTTGTTGTAGAAAGGGAAAATCTACAACAAAAAAATTCAGAAAGAATTGAAAGAAGAAAATGCAAAACATGAACAAGAAATTTAGGAATTGAGAAATTACATGAAGATCAAACCCACATTTGGAAGCAAGAAGCAGAAAACAATTTTGAGATTATGGTCACAACCTTGAAAGAGAAAATTGAATCTCTTAAGAGTCAACTGAATCAGAATCAACAAGCACCACAGAGTTTACAAGTTTTCATGGAACAAGCTTTACAAATTCGTCTAATTTCAAGGAATAATTGATCAAACTTCTATAAAAAGATGAATAAAATATCAAGATTTTATCAAGAAATTACAAATTTAAATGAAACAATTGATTCATTGGTAGAAGAAGACAAATCAATTAAAAAAAAATTAGTTGTTCTTAACTAGGAAAATGAATTTCAATTAAATGAAATTATAAAACTTTCTAAGACCGATAAAATATTGATACTTGCATCCTTAAGTCACAGAAAGAAAGAGGAAAAGAAATCAGAACATGCATACAAAAAGCATATGAGAAATGTTTAACAATTTTAGAAAAAGGAACAAACTTTATAGAAGAATTTAACCTATCAGGTCCCAATTCAATAAACGAAAAACATTAAAGTTTGGAAAAAAAAACTTTCCAAAAAAATTTGCAACTACCTTTTGAACAAATCAAGCTTATTTCCTAGTTTGAGGTCAAATATCAGAAGAAGAAGAAGAAAAAGGTCCAAGGATTGATTATCAGTTGTTAACTCAACATCAATCAGTGTCCTTTCATTTATTTCTCTACAGTGCAGCAAATATATTCACAATGGGCAACTTATATCCAAGTACATGTACCTCACTTGCTACTTAGTCTCAATTACGAAGATTTTGAAGATGAGAAAAATATCCCTACTTCTTTGTCAGATATCCATTGAATAGCATAAAACATTTATCTTTAGAATTGAGTATTTACTTTCATAAAATTTGTTGATTTTCTTGTTTCAAGGCTTATTTTATTATTTTTTAGTATTTATAAACCCTTATGCATTGGTGAAAAAGTTCGAGAACTAGTGAAGACTACAAACTTGAATGTTTTTAATCAATTTTGAATTACCATCTTTTTTGAAAACCATTTTCAATGTTAATGTGTGATGAGCTATAAGATTTATGTCAATACATCATTTTAATCACTTAATAAATTCCTCTGATATTTCTCTATGACTTATGTTATTTGATTCTGAATGAATATTTGATAATTGTGTTTAAGACTCCTTATGACAATGTTGCAATTTACATCCTTTTATCATCAGGAATTAGAAAATTGTTAATTTAGTTATTACTGATTGATCATTGCAATCTAGTATTCAAATATAGGCATATTTTCTCTCGTCTATGAGATACAAATTTTTATTTGTTTACTTTAGATTGTGCATGCATACATATTTCACAAAATACCAAAAACATTGTTTGAATAGAATCAAAACCTGAAAATATTTTTGAAGTTTCTATTTAAATGTTCAGTCAAAACTTATATGTTTGACATTTTGAATTCAATTGCAATTAGGGTTTTAAATCTCATGATATTTTGTGTGGTATTATGCTCATTTAAATCGTTTAATTGCTGCTCTTTAGATTGGTTAAATCATTGTAGCAGACTGTGTCTATATTCTATGAATTATTAGAATATATTACATATTTTTTCTTAAATTAATTATAGTTTTTCTTAGTTTAAATTTAGTTTTAGATAGGCAACCAGACCTTTGTTACATGGGCTATACAACCATACCAAACAAAAAACTCTAAATGGAACTTTGATTGGCCAAATACTCACTTGTTGCACGAGGATTTTTTTCCACCTATCAAGAATTCCTTATGTAAATTGGATGCAAGCATAGCGGTTCTTGGAGTCATAATTGTCACTTGATCCTTGTTGACATTGATAATTCTTATAATATAGCAGACTCATCTATTTCTTGTTATAATGTTTGTCATTGTATATGGCCCAATGAAGTTACTATTCTTTTCAACAGTGTTCTACAAGTTTCCCCAAGAAGGTACATTCCATTAGTTTTTGTTGCAGCATTGTTACTTGTAATGTATGTGTGTCATTATGTCCATGAAAACAATTATGCCTATCAAATGAAGCAGAACATGACACCTAATTTCATGTTCAACCTGGGTTCGACACTGGGTGTGCCCAAAGTTCCAGGAAAATAGTTCTTATACATAAAACTAGCACAAGGAGTTGGGACAATATTTTCACATTTCGTCAAAAACTTCCCTGCCATTCACTATGTTCTTGTATTCATCTATGTCAAGTATTTAGCTATGAATACAGCTGCAACTAGAGAACTCTTCTAATTTAGTTGCATTGATACCAAAGGAAAAAAATGTAGAAATGTATTGCTAGGTATGGGTATAGAGACAAACAAATAGGAAATGTGGGCTTTGAGAATCAGTTACTAAAATTCTAGAAAGACTTTATAGTGTCAGATAACATATACACTCATGATATCAATAATTGACCTGAGACTCAAGAAAATAATTCACTATGTACACAATATCATATTTTGATAGCCTCTTAGACAAAGCCAAATCTAGTCTTCTTTATTTGTTCTTTATATTTAGTCAATTTAGTATCAAGTTTCTTAATCTTCTCACTACTTATGTCAAAACTCTTGTTAATTTGCATGCATAGGAAACACAAATAAAATAATCAAGCTGAGCTGTTTTTCCTACAAATTATCATCTATAAGAGACTTGTCAACATATATTTATGTAACGAATTGTTTAATAAGATATCATTTGATTATGATCTTAAACTACACATCTATTGGTTTCAAATAACTTAAATATCTACCAATAATATTTTCCATCCACTACCATGCATTTTGGTCCTTACCTTTCTCGCTCATAGCCGATGGCGATAACCAATTGCATTCTTCCAGGTGGTCCACCATAGACCAATAGTTCAATGGATGGACGCATGGTAAGGACATACATGTCTCTTACCTCTGTTGGCATTATGATGCATGTGTTGTACTTGATGGCAACCCACTCATAGAAGAACATCTCACTTATTTATAACTAGATGAATCTTCAGAAGAGATATCAGATGTGACTGAATGCATGGGATGCAGGGCAGCTCAAAGGAATCAGATGATAGTTCTAAGTGTGACAAGTTAGCTTTGCCATCAAGTCCAAAGGGGGAGATTGTTGGCATTATGAGACAAGTGTTGTCCTTGATGGCAAATCACACAGCTGACAAATCATAGTACAACATGTCAGCAGCAAGGATTTGATGATCAGACTACAAGAATGAAGAGAAAATATATATATGCAGGTTAATCATGACCAAGCCGCGTATATACGCGGGTTAGACGTTACAAAGGCGCATATGCGTATACACGCACTTTCATGCAAGGAAAAGCACGTATATGTTGGAGAACTTACTTTTGGTCCGTGGTAGTTAGTCCTTGGTATTTGAACCTATGGTTTTGGACCATAGTATCTCGTCAGACGTGTTGATCCCAAGTATTGGGTCCATGGTATTGGTTTGTTATGGTTTTGGACCATGGTATTAAGCAAGGCCTAAGACTATAAAAGGAGAAGAAGATCATTAGGCAAGTGCAATCGAAAAAGTCTTGAATATCTGATGAATGATGAGATCCAGTATGCAAGTTATGGGTTGATGATGCATTGCTTGATCTGAGCTAAGGAGGGATCTCACCAATTGATGGAGAACAAGATCTAAGGATAGATCGGGATCAAATGGTTTGAAATGAACTATCTCTATATGATTGATTATGTTTATTCTAGATTTGTATTCTGACGCATGTAATGATCTGAACTGGGTATAACTTAAGTTTGAAATCGCTGCAAGTCATGATTGAATATTTATAGAGCTGTACGCGAGTTGGCTTTGGTGTAAGCATGTATGTACGCGGGTTTGGTTCATGGTAATAGCGTATACCATTTGAGCTATGATGTTTGAAGTTACAGGTGGTTCTGGTTGTTGATGAGTTCTGATGACAGTTTAAAGGTGTCAGTATTATGCATATCCTATTTGGTTGATTGTGTTTAGCTTCAGTATTGTTGGATGAGAACTAATATTGGATCAGGATCATAATGACTCATAGTTATGTGATCTGATGGACTAGATCTGAGTGCTAACACACATATTATCCTTGTATATGTAATAATCTAGATATGTCTGAAGACAGGAAGTGCATCAAGTTATAATTAAGCAATTGATGACAGATACGCTAGTTCACCTTGGTGAAGTTGCGTATACACGTTGGTTCAGCACTTCCAAGTAGCGTATGCACTCTGATGCATGATTTTGATGATACAGTTGGTTCTGAATATTGTTGCAGAGTTCAGTGTTCTACTCTGTGTTCTGGTGACTGTGTTGTTGACAGGGTTTCAGTGTTTAAGTGATTCAGAAATTGATGATGCTAGTATTGACTGTTTTGTGCTTCAATGATATTTATGGGTCCAGTATGAAAATTTGATGAAACGTGGCCTTCAGATTATAGTGTTGTGCTTCAGGAGTATCCAGTCTGAAAATGTATGAAATGTGGTCCCTGGAGGATGAAAGGAGATTGTAGGTTGACGCCTACGTACTAGTACATCAGCTAGTACAAGAGCAAAGGGGGTGGTAGCTCCCTTCCAGTAGCAGCTAGAGAACAAGTGAAGATTGGAGCATTCAGTAGGCAGGCACCTACGTACTAGTAAATGGATCAGCTAGTACAAGAGCTAAGGGGGTTGTAGCTCCCATCCAGGAGAGTCTGGAGAACGAGAGAAGGTTGTAGCCTTCTGCAGGTAGAAGCCTGTGTACTGGTATAAGACTGCACCAGTACAGAACTATTGTAAAATGAAGTTTCTTATTAAAAGAAGATAGAGACGACTTGCAGCAGGTGGTTTTCACCCACATTGGGTTTCCACCTTATATCATGGTGTTCATGTGTGCTTCTTGTGTGTGATGATCTGTTCTATTTTACTGCACCTACTTACTATACATATGGTTAATGAAGTTCTGATGCACTAACTAAAGATCAACATTTAATGGATTAACTGAATCATAAGTATTCTGGATATACGCTAGTTGCATTAGACACAGTTGCGTATACACGCGGGTTCCATTAACTGAAGTATGGAAATGAAAAAGTTTTATTGATTTGATAATACTGATTCACCCCCCCCTCTCAGTATTATTTCCAACAACCTCACGACCTCGTCATGCTCTCGAATACTGGCTTCCCAACCTAGTCACAGTTGGTTCATTTTGAATCTTGTAACATGGGCTCCCGCTTACCACCCAACCCTTGACCTTCAACTGAAACGGTTCAACAAATCACACGCACATCCTTCCACTGCGCATATGGTCCGACCTCCGACTAAGTTGCATTCGACACAACTTTTCTTATGCTATTATCCAAGTATTACTCCATCCTTCTATCTCTGGGTTATCCACCTGGCTACGTGGTCCCCGCATACAATCCACGTCAAATGTCCAATCGAACAAGAGGAGAATCTTGCTACTCCAATCAGAAGCTTTCCCGCCCACAGTCCTGGCTACAAGAGGATAAGCCTTATCCAATCCTTTCTTTAAGTTCATGGTTTTTCCCCTTTGCTCCACAATAAACACCCTTCCTTATTATTCAAGAATGGTTGGGTCATGGGTCTTTGGCTCTACACCAGGCAAAGCCTTCAATGGAGATTTTTACGCTCTCCCCAGAGACTGGGTCTACTATTACATGAACTACCTTGAGCTAATCCTCTCGACTACGTCCCACTCTCAGGGATCCATTTGACTTCTATATCTACATCAAGACCTCGCCACTCCATTGAAGTCATACTAAGATGTTCCACGGTGTTACCCCTTCTGAGCTTGGGTGATAGCTATATTGAGGAGTTATTATACTATGGGTCTTCCCTACCTTCAGGTAGGGAATTCGTTGCATGGCGGCGTAGGTGCCCTTACATCTCTTATCTATCAGAAACTTGGTGCCACCTTAGCATAGGCTTCCACCTCACCTGCCACACATAAACTATTCCAGAATCCTCACAAAATCTCTTAGCAGCTTCTTGAGACTACTCATGGGTAGCCAAATCATTTGGCTATTGGCAGGGGCTCATGGCCATCATTACCAAATTCCCCATGGTTGGAATGGAGGCTTATGCACAAGAAAGGCTAAAGCTTATGGAAGTATGACAAGAGTTCATGATCATCCCCTAGACACTCTCGTGATATTTCGTATATAGTTTACATGTCGGCACAACACTTTGTAAACAGATACCCTGATGTAAACATTGACCCACACTGGTCAATAGAGGGTCTCTTTTACAAATTTGTACATTAATACAAAGGGTCTCAGAACCCACTTCTTCTAATTGATCATGGTTTGCAACTACAATAGATCATTGATCTCCTTAACTTGAGTTATTGAATTATTTATGATACCATTAAGTATTTAGGAAACACTATTATTGGACTCTTCTATACTTTGAACTTGAGGCACTTTGTAATTACTATAGTTTAGGATATTAACTTATTTACTTTTTCATGTGAGAATAGAGCACATCTACCCATCCATAATCATAACCACAATCAATATACAAATCAGGGAAATATCCCTTAACAATTGCATCACAGATATATACACAAAAACACATTTTACATTCCTTGCTTATCCATATCTATTACAATGACAATGCATCATAACCCATTAATTGCAAAGAGTAATCATACAATATTTTTGTTTTCGTTTGCAGTGTGTTTGTCAATTTAATTGTCTTAAATTGTTACATGAATTATCAATCAGGATCAGTAAATTGGCAAAGTGTAAGTGCACTATATGTGCTAAAAGCCTTTAATTATTCAAATTGAAATGCATATGATTGAATTCATGATCTGGATTTAAACAGGAACGCAAAAAATTATAGAGATAACCATAAACATAGAGATGCAACGGAAATAATACTTCCTTTCATTAATGTAAAATACTGAAATATGCTTACAAACAGCAATAGAAATAAACCAGCTAGGGCGATGGTAGCTTATCTCTAAGAAGAGATGTGGTGTCTACATACCTCTAAATTGTGTTACAATGAGGCTCGAAGGCCTATTTATTGTTGAGAAACAATGGAAAACCCAAAACATCCAAAAACATAACCTTAGAAGATGAAACGCCAAACAGTGGGCCCCGTTTGGGTAAATTGGTACATCAACTTCCCGGGGTCGTAACTTTGGCATACGATCTCCGTTTGACGCGCACAATATCTCGTTAGAAAGATCTATCTAAGAACTACAACTTTGGGAAGAAAAACATCAATCCATGGACCCATGTTGCTCCCAATTTTCCCAAAAAACGTCTTTTAGGGCCTCAAAATAGCTCTGGAAGTTCAGGACCCGAAAAACTACTAAAAATAGTAAATTGTGCTACAATTAAGGAAACTGAAAAGCTGAAAGAAACAATGGTTGGGGTCCAAGTGGACTTGGCAGGTGGCCACCAATATCCACCTAGATCATTCCTTCCCCCTTAGGAAGCAATGGTCCCCATTGCGTTGAGTTCCTCCATGAGATGAGGAAACTTCTATTGAACTCGATCCCTAGTGAGCCACTTGCCCTGGTGAAGGAGTTGGCCTGCTTTAACAACTCGATACAGTTGGATATTCTTCTTGTGAATTTGCTTGATCTGTCTGTCCATGATCCAATCATTTGCATCTTGTTCCATGCAATCTGGATTTAGCCTTGTGGGTGTGAGTTGTTCTGCAATGTCGGATGTGTCTAGTAATGGTGGAAAGTATGGTCGAAGGTGGTCCACATTGAACACTAGGTGCAGGCCAAGGAATGGGGGAATGTTGAGCTCAAATGAATTGTCTCCCACAGTTTCTGATAGGCTCCGATAAGGCATTCCTTTTGCAAATGTAACCAGACTTTGTCACCCACCTGAAACTTGTGTGGAACCCGATGTTGATCATGTCGCTGGTTGTACTTGGCATTTGATTTCTCCAAAATGTCATGGACCTACTGGCGAATATGTTGGATGTGCTCAATGAAGCTATTTGCCTTATCTGTTTCGGACTGGACATTAGCCAAATCTGTGTGAGTAGATGCAAATGGCATGGCCACATCAATGGGACATAGTGGCTAGAATCCCAAGCCCACCTAAAAAGGGTTGTGGCCAGTCAAGCTGTGGAGAGCCCGGTTGTAGCTATGCTAAACATAGGGGAGTCTCTCGTCCCATGTGCGTAGATGCTTTGAGTTGTAGATGCGCAGAATGTGTACAATCATCTTGTTGACAACCTCTGTCTAGCCATCAGTTTGAGGATGGAAGGCTGTGGAATTAGTGAGTTTGGTGTCCAGCATCGACCAGAGACTGGAAAAAAATGTACTGAGGAACCTGATATCCCGATCCGAGATGATAGATTGTGGGATCCCAAAGTGTACCCACACTCGTTCAAAGAAGAGTTTAGTAGTGGCTTCTGCTGTGATATTCTTCTTGCAGGCCACCATAATGGCCATCTTCGAGAACCTGTCGACAACCACAAAAACACAGTCATTTCCATTCTTAGTGGAAGGAAGGCCTGACATGTAATCCATGGATATGGATTCCCAAAGTCGACTAGGGGTAGGCAGCGGGGTATAGAGGCCTTGCTTCTTGATGGTCGATTTGGTAATGGCACAGGCAGTGCATGATCTGATGTACTTCCCAACATCCTGTCAAAGATTCGGCCAATAGAAATACTTCTGCAATACTTCCATTGTTTTCTCGACCTCGAAATGCCCAGCAGCCCGACTGTAGTGTGCTTCCCAAATCATCTTGGCACGCTCGCTTGAAGGAACACAAAGGTGACCCAGGTGGTATAACAGGGCATCCTTGAGGTGAAAATCTGGAACATGCTGACCTTCCAAGAGTTTCTAGTATGTGTGGCCAAATTTTGGGTCGCTTTTGTAGAGAAGTGGCCAATCAAAAGTCTCGTGCCCATAAAAGGTGAGCACAGTGGTTAACGCCATGATCAGTGGTCGAATGAGGCAATCTGCAACATTAGTGGTGCTACCCTTCTTATACTTGATATTCAAATGGAACTATTGTAGGTATGTGTACCACTTCTGATGGCAATCATTCTGCAATTTCCCTCGAGTCTATATGAACTACAGGGGTTGGTGGTCTGTGTGGATGACCGTTTCCTTCCCCAAAATGTAATGCTTCCATTATCGCAAGCCTGCACAATGGAATACATCCCTTTGTCATAAGGGGGATACTTCTAGACTATTCCTGAAAGTGTCTCACTATGATATGCCACTGGATGCCCATGTTGAGTAAGGACTACCCCAATAGCATAGTCAGAGGCATCTATCTCAACCTCAAATGGTTGTTGCAAGTCTGGTATTACAATCACTAATGTCGTGCAGAGGTGATCCTTCAACTCTGTGAATGCCCTTTATTGAGATTCAGACCAAAATAATTTTGCTTTCGCTCCTCCCTTGGTGACTTGACTCAAGGGCCAAGTGATATGAGAAAATCCCAACACGAACTTGCGGTAGAAGTTGGCAAGACCTAGAAAGCTGCAGAGCTCTGTCAAAGTGGTTGGAGATGGCAAGTCTTGAATGACTTGGATCTTGGTTAGATCCACATGCACCCCCTATTCATCAATAATGTATCCCAGATATTGAACCTGGGTCATGCCAAAAGTGCATTTCTCCAAATTGGCACATAACTTGTGTTGCCGCAGTGTTTGGAGAACCTGTCGAATGTGGTGGAGGTGCTCTTCCCAACTCTGGTTGAAGATCAAGATGTCATCCAAGTATACCACTACAAATGAGTTGATGAATGGCTGCAAGATGTCATCCATTAGCCTCATGAAGGTTGCAGGAGCATTCATCAATCCGAAAGGCATAACCAATCATTCGAAAAGTCCCTCCTTAGCTTTGAAGGCAGTCTTCCACACATCGGAGGGTTCGATTGGTACTTGGTGATATCCTGACTTCAAATCGATCTTGCTGAAATATTTTCCCCCCTTCAGTTGGTCCAGGAGGTCATCAATCCGTGGGATCGGGTAACTATTATGGACAGTGATCTTGTTCAACGTCCGATAGTCAATACAAAGTCTCCAAGTCCCATCCTTCTTCTGTACCAACACTATCGGGCTCCCACAAGGCGATGAACTCAAATGATGTGACCTTTCTATAGCAACTCCTGAATCTACCTCTTGATTTCATCATTCTCCAGAACAGAGCGTCGATAGATTAGTCCATTGGGCAACTGCGCACTTGGGGTCGGATCGATGGAGTGCTTGCCTAACAGTGTAGAGGAACCCCTGCGGGGGAGGTGAAGATGTCCTCATACTCCTCCATGACCTTGTCCATCTGTAGTTGTCATGCGGAGGGGCCTTATCTGGAGGTCGTGGCCACCATCTTCTTCTTTCCTTGAGGGCGTATCATCAGGAAAACAAATTTCCCGGTTTTGGAAATGAGCTTACTACATTGTTTTGCAGTAACCAAAGAGATGGCGGTAGGTGGTGCTACCTCCGGTATCCTGTACAACTTATTTCCCAAAGTAACAATAAAAAAACGGGGCCTTGATTCATACACAGCATGTCACTTCCACAGGTATGGTTGTCCTAATAATACAACACAAACTTCAAGGGGAGCAATGTCACACAATACCTCATCGTGAAGGGCTTGATGTTGTATGGAAGGAAACATTGCTAGCTCATGTGAAGATCTCATCCTTGGTGAAGCCACCCGATGGTGTATGATTGTGGATGTACTGTGGTCTGTAAGCCCAGCAGCTTCACGACCTCTGCCGAAATGAGGTTCTTTTGGCTCCTGTTGTCAACAATGAACTATAGCGGGGAGCCCTTTACCCACATCTGGGAGTGGAAGAGATGCTGCTCTTCCTCTGGATCTTCGGGTTCATCCTTCTAGATCTTCATGGTGGCAACGGTGGCGTTGGGATCTGCATCGATAATATGCTTCCCTTTGTCATTCCCCTTGTCAGGTTCTGACTCAGAGTTGGAATATGCATCTGATTCTGAAATATTTAGCTCAGCCAACAGTGACTGCTTAGCCCGACACTCACTTATGTTGTGAGTGGAGCTCTTATGGAACTCACACCACTTTCCCATGCCCTTTTTCGGCTTCACGGTATTGTTCTTTGCTTGCAGCTTTCGCGGGTTGTCTTGGGTCACCCCGCCTTGGATTTATCCTTTGTTCTGTAGCCTAGGGGCACCTTTCCCTTGCTTCGGATTCGCAGATCCAAAGTCTCGCTTCCTCTGTTAAAAATTTTACTCGACCTTGATGGCATATGGGTATGCCGTGCCGAGCGAGGGAATGTTCAGGAATTCTATTTCCTCCTAGATGTATTTGTGCAGGAAACCATGGTATTTGAGTACCAAATGCTACTCTAAATCCTTGATACCCAACTTTGTGTGAAGGGTATGGAAAATATTGGTAAACTATGGCACGTCTTGGTCCCTTCCCTACCGCAGCATGGTCCACTTTATGTATTGATCCTCATAGCTTCCGACAGGTTAGTACTTCTCCTTGACGGCATCCCAGAATGAATCCCAAGTGGGTGCAGCTGAAAATAGTAAGCCTGTACTTTCATCCTTCTGCTCGCAGTAGGTTTACCACCAGTATTTGACTTGGGGGGCTGCTTTGAGAAGAGCAAAAATAATCTTTTCCCGACTGGGAAAATCATGAACAGAAAAATAACCCTCTAGCAGATTTAACCATTTATCAATGGCATCTGTGTCTATCTGACCCTCGAATATGGGGATTTCAAAATTAACTTGTACCTTAAATGGTGTGGCATTTCCAGAGTAGCTGTTGGAAGCCGATGTGTCGCCCCTAGGTAGCCGCTGAAGGATCTGGGCAAAGTTGTCCATCATCGCGTTCCTTTGTCGCTGGAGGGCTTCTTTGAGCAAGATTTTGATATGATCTCCTGCCCCATCGTCTTTCTTTTCATCTTCCATGGGAGGCCGTCAGGATTTGCAAGGATGGTCTTGCAAAGGTTTGACCAGTTCAAGCCCTAACTCCTTATATCCCAACCTCGTTGGGGACATGCAAAGAAAAACAGAGAAAAGGTAGACCGCTCTGATACCATTGATCCGGATTTAAACAGGAATGCAACAAATTACAGAGATAACCATAAACACAGAGATGCAGCGGAAATAATACTTCCTTTCATTAATGTAAAATACTGAAATATGCTTACAAACAGCAATGGAAATAAACCAGCTACAGCGATGGTAGCTTATCTATGAGAAGAGATGTGGTGGCTACATGCCTCTCAACTATGTTACAATGAGGCTTGAATGCCTATTTATTGTTGAGAAACAATGGAAAACCCAAAACATCCAAAAACCTAACCCTAGAAGATGAAATGCCAGATGTGGGCCCCGTTTGGGTAAATTGGTACATCAACTTCCCGAGGTCGTAACTTTGGCATACGATCTCCATTTGACGTGCACAATATCTCGCTAGAAAGATCTATCCGAGAACTACAAATTTGGGAAGAGAAACATTGATTCATAAACCCATGTTCCTCCCAATTTTCCCAAAAAAACATCGTTTAGGACCTCAAAATGGCTCCGGAAGTTCAGGACTCAAAAAACTGCTAAAAATAGTAAACTGTGCTACAATTAAGGAAACTAAAAAGATGAAAGCAACAATGGTGGGGGTCCAAGTGGACTTGGCAGGTGGCCACCAATATCCACCTGGATCAATTCACTATTGAGATTAATCCTATGAAAGATGAGCACATTCTTATGAAAAATATGTCTAAGCAATAAAACTCAAAAAGAAAACAATCAAACTCTTAATCTAGACAATCAATCTCGCACTTGCAAAAAAAAATTAATAAGACTCAATTCATGAAACTCTTTATATTCTATTGCATATCTATCACTTTGTTTTCTAAGAAACTTGAATCAATACAACACACTCTTTGCATAAATCAAAACAAACCAAAACCTTGCTTGAAAAGAATCACACTCACTTGAATTTATAAATCAACTATGAATACAAACTATAAATAAATCCTTTGTTTAATAAAATTGAATCTTACTCTAAGTACATAATTTTATCAATTTCACTACTGGTAGATTCAATCCATATGCCGAAGTTATCATTCAAATCCTGTTATGAAATCTAAGATTATTTCAAAGAAAACATTTTAATGGGTGCATATACTTAATAAAAAACAACTAATGAACTGAGTTAAGCAGAAATTCTAATGAAGAAAATAACAAATAAATTGAAAAACTTGACTACTTGAGGGGGCCCTCCACAAGAAGATGGTTGTGAATTGAAATCAACACTCAGCCATGCATTGAAACAAGAAGGATATCTTGTAATTGAATTGAAAACAGAGTTTTTAATTATCGTTGTCACATAACATAAGTCACTGTAAATTATCTGCTACGAGGTCTTTTATAAGCCTGTATCATAAATGTTCAAAGCTTAAACTTCGATAACATAATACTACAATTAAACATAAAATATAATATCACGAGATCTACTCACGATTTTCTATTTGACAAAGCAAATCATGAGGCACACATATTGTTTCTTGCTCGCCTGATTTAGCTAACTTTTTGTTTAACTCTGTGATTGGAAGCTTCCTTTACTGATCTAGTTCATGTAGATAGGAGGAAATCCTTGTACACATATTTATCCACCTTCCCATATATTTTTCACTCTAGCTAGTGCTCCGGAACCTAGCAAACCATGAGCTTAGCTGCAGAATCACCCTATTTCAGTAGTTGAAACGAATATGAGATTAACAATAAGGAACATTATGAATTTATGAAATACAAGACAAATATATACCTGCCATGCCATTATTCTTGGTATATGATGCCCATGGAGTTATTATGGTGGTAAAAATCAGTTGAAATGAGTGAAAAAGGTGTCAAAAAGGAAACAACTATGAGTCTCAACACAGTGAAACTAAGTCTGGCCCTCTATCCACATCCTCTTTTCTAAATGCCTCCCTTTCTTTTGCGGCAAGCTTCCTGCCCCTCCATTACTGTTGCATCCTTGCTCTTGCAATCCATGCATAAATTTTGTCCTCTTTTGCTTCTTGTATTATCTCAAGAAAGCATGGGCATTAGTACTTTCCTCAACCCATTTTATTTCAGGAATGAGTCCCTTTACTTGATGCACGAACCAACCTTTAATGCATTTCCTCAAGTTGAGGTTTCTTCTTTGTACAATAAATCATATCATCCCTAGCATCAATTCCCGATCCATAGCTCTAGAATCCATGTCCAAGACTCAGTCCCCTTTTTTTGTTATTTCAAATATTGCAACATATTTACATCCTTTTTACAATGTGGCTCATACCATAACCTTGGGTGGGACTGTCACATAGATAGTAAAATTTTATTCAAATTCTGAGAACTAGCAATCACCACAACCCCTTTTCTATTGTTTATCCTTGTTTCCTGATCTGATGTAAAGTGGAGCAAATGTCAAAGTGCTCCAACTCTTCTCTTATTTTTTAATAAGAAATAAAATTTCTATTAAAATAATAACTATAGATATCAGTAAACAACCAAGGAAAATAGTGCAATGTTTTTCCTATTTAAATAAATAAAAACAAAGAGACAAATGTCATTTTGGAAAACGCTAGGTAAAAGTCATTTTTGCAAAAAAACTTGTTTTCCATCCCATGTAAATAAATACCAACAAAAATAGGTTTAGCTAGGAAAAAAATTATGGTATTATTGAAAGCTCGTGTTTTTCTTGAATTAAGAATAATCTATAAAATTACACTTAGAAATTAAAATTGAATATTTTGAAATTAGTTTCAAAATACTTAGGTTTATTTTATATTTGTTTTTAGGAATTGGTTAGGCCTAAATTTTCCATATATTGTAATTGGTTTCTTGTTAAATGCTTTTTCAATCTATGTTCACAATTGGCATAAGAGTGATAGGTGAAACAAAGTTGTGTAGCTTGTGCATGTGAGCTTGAGCTATATCTGATGTGTTAAAGACTTATGTTCTAATGATTTCATCTTCATACATATTATTTTAACTAAATAAACTAAAAACTATATGCATACAATTCATGTATACAAATAAGCAGTGACATGCCACCACGTGGCTCTTTTTTTATTATTATATTGGGGTTAGTTTTGATTTAATTGGAAAAAGAAATGTATAATAAAAAGTGTGTATTAAATCATTATGTATAACAACACTAATTGTGAAGTAAATATGATTTATGAAGAATTAAGTATAATATTTGTGAAATAACATTTGGGATTCTGTTTTTTTGTTTTTTAAACGTATTCTTTTCTTCAAACTCTTAATTTTTTGTAGTAATTTTTATTTACAAGTTGAAACTTCATTGGGTTATAATAATGTTTATTTGATTCTTAAAAGTATGAAATTAATCACAAATGCCTTATTTATTTATGCATATTATATACATAAATATATATTATATCATCATGTATATGAGTAAAGTATATTATATATAAATATATTTTATATCATCCAGTGTTCAAAATTGAACCCATCCTAGCTCTTTTTTGGGCTTCTAGCCTATCCCATAAGGGTTTAAAAAAAATCCCTTCAGAAAAAGATTAAAATATCAAAATCACTCGTCAATCATGAAGGTTGTATTAAATTTTTATATTTCAAAAGAAGTGAAATACTTTTAATAACCCATCAACATTTTTTTTAAGTTATTGAAGTTTACTCCTATTTATGTACTGACAATAAGTAATAGCAAGGCAATAGCTACTAGTATTTATTTCCTACTGATCCCACATATTTTTTTTTAATGCAATTCCATCTACCGAGTGCCCCATCAATAAAAGTAAATCCATATGGAGTATGAACTTTCAGGTTCCTTACACACTAGACTGAAAAGTTATGAATCAGTGATTAAGGGTGAGGACAATAATAGTAACTCATTTCATTCATTTACATAGAGAAAAACACTAATTTATAATATACTCTCACATCCATCACAATGGGACAGATTGGTCCCACGTATGTCTTAAAGGAAACTATTGTAAAAATAGGAGCACATACGTCTTAAAGCAAACTACTATAAAAATAGGGACACATACATCTTAAAGGAAACTATTGTAAAAATAGTGGCCCAAGAATCATATCATTCCCTTGAAATATTCGTTTTCTATCGATCTATCCCACTACACTCACTCCTTGAAAAGAATGATAACTTTCATCCATTAATTTGAATTTTAGAAGCAACTGAAGTAATTTCTCCACCATTCACTTCACTTTTGGAATTTGTTGAAGGCAAAGGCAGTGACGCCGTGTGAAAATGCACTAAATTAATTTAATTATGTACCCAATCTTGGTTGATTCTCCACCCATATAAAATGCAACAATCTACTCAATTGCCCAATATATCAATAGATTTCGTACATTGGAAATAACTTATAAAATCAAAGATGAAATCAATCACAAAATAATGTATGGGTCCTTTCATGTTTGGACGAGTGTTCCATTGACACACGAACTCTTTTCGTCTCAATTTCTATGCAATCTTTATCTTTATTTAGACTTTGTTGTTTGACTGTACAAGATTTGATGTACTCATCATTCATTTGATCTGATAATGAGACCTAAGTAGAAACTACGTTGTTTGCAAAGAAGCGACAACGAATAGAAGTTTTAAGAATTGCCGTATAACATTAATTTCAAGGCGAACTAGGACATGGGAAATGATGCAGGATGGGTGATAGCACCCACCTATTATCTATAGTAGGGTACATGAGAAGACCAAATACAAAGACCTCAAAGGAAACCAAGACTATAAGGTATTGGGATTGTGCAAACGAATGACGATATGATGTGGGGTTAATGAAATCATGAATGATAATATATGTTAATGTGGTTTTGGGTACCAAACATTAAATCTTCTACAACTGGATGGAAAACATTAAGTCTCATACAATAAACCACGTTGGACCATATACTAGATTGCAATACACAAATATATATATATATATATATATATATATATATATATATATATATATATATATATATATATATATATATACATATATGTATATATATGTATATGTATATGTATATGTATATGTATATGTATATATATATATATATATATATATATATATATATATATATATATATATATATATATTTATATTTATATATATAGATAGATAGATATATATCCAAAAATTCACTATGAGCTTTTCCATCTCGATGTGCCACCTCCATTCTTCTTTTAATAATCGTACTTTGTCATAAGAATAATATGACTAGAAAATTGATACCCCAATTCAGGGCTATTACACCAGGCACATGGCAGTGAAGTGCATTGAATACCCAATGACCCATTCAACAACTTCACGCACACTCTCGACTCTCGCTCCTCCTTGATTATCCTCGAGCACTCTTTCCCTGCAGGATGCATCCATTTTTTCCATTTTCATTTGAATTGCAAGTTTGCAACCCATCATCCATAGAGGGTGCAACCATCATTCAACAACATAAGAAAAGGCAGGGCTAGTTGATCCGGTTTTTGAATCTGTTGATTGAGATCAAGATGGAAACATAGTAGCATAGGAGGTAGGAGTAGTACAAATTTCAATATCACTAGTAGCATTTGTCTAGTTTTTGTCCATTCAGATACAGGAGGTGACAAGGTGAGAGCTCTGGCTTAATCTAAGTTGATTAGTCCTTTTGGATTCAGTGATCCAAGTGGATATTGATGTCCACCTACCTATTCCACCTAGACCTCCAGTTGGTTTCATCAGTTCCCTTGATTATAGCACACTTTAGTATTTTTAGCATCTTTTTCAGGTCTTAAACTTTAGGATTTGTTTTGACCCCCTTCCACAAATGTTGTACTACTCGGAGATACCTTTATAACAAGGTATCATATGCGCCAAACGAAGATTATCTGACCAAGTTACTAACTCGGGAAGTTGGTTGTCCAACTAACCCCAACGGGGCCCAAAAACTCTTGGCATTCCATCTCCTAGGGTTAGGATTTTGGTTTTTTAAGGTTTCCTTTTATTGTTTAATAATAAAAAGGCCCTTGAGCCTCATTGTAACACAATTTAGAGGCATGTAGCCAACACATCTCTTCTCAGAGATAAGCTATCATCGCCCGAGCTAGTTTATTTTCATTTTATATGTAAGCATCTTTTAGTTCTTTCATATTAATGAATTGAGGATTTCTTTTAGTTACATCTTTGTGTTTATGTTTATATATTTATTCTATTTCATTATTGCTGTTGGGTTGTGTTATATTCTTTCCACGACTAGCCCACGTAGTTAACCGAGGGGTTATAGGGGTGGTGGAGCCCCCCCTTCATTACACTGATTGTGTAGTGGGGGGGGTCACAGGGGGTTTGAGGCGTACCCGTAACCCCACTTTATGGGTTCTGGGGCAGTGCCCCGAAAAATTTTGGTTTTGGACCCTATGTTAGGTTGGGCGGACCCACCTATGGTTTGTGCATGATTTTCGCACATGTTTTTTGGACACGGTGGTTTTCGGTTCATGGTATTCGACGCGATGGTTTTCGGTCCATGGTGTTGGATGCTTCGGAATGTATAAATATGTATTATAACATTGAAAGGAACATAATGAAAAATCAAGCTAGTAGTCCTGGTTTTGGGATCTAGGGGAAAATCTCTGTGTAGAGGTGTTTTATGTGTTACGCTCTCGCATTGTTTAATTTCTGTGTTTTAGAATTTGTATGCAGGTAATTTCTGTACGGGGTTAAAACCTACATTTGGTATCAAAGCTTTTTTGGCTTCAAGTGGACGCCTTTGTTGCTGAGGGGTTTCGCTCGGGCCTGTGGTAGACCCTGTTCAGTGAGAGATCTACGAGATCGATTCTGGTGGTGAAAGAAGATGGTGAGCAGTGGAAAGATAGAGATCAAGAAATTTAATGGTCAGAGTTTTGAGTTGTGGAAACTCAAGATGGAGGATCTGTTGGTGGATAAAGATCAGTGGATCACGGTAGATCCGGGTACTAAACCAACGAGAGTGTCCGATGAAGAATGAAAGAAGTTGGATCAGAAGGAAAAGAGCACAATATGATTGTGTGTCTCAGATTCAGTATTGTTGAATGTATCAGGGGAAGCTATGGCAAAGGCTTTGTGGGACAATTTAGGGACTTTGTACTAATCTAAGTCTCTAGTGAATAAATTGTTCCTATGGAAAAAGTTGTATAACCTGAGGATGAAAGATGGAGACTCGGTGATAGAGAATTTGAACGCATTTAATATTATGGTAAGTTAGTTGGCATCTGTTGATATTAAAATTTTAGATGAAGATAAGTGCATCAGTTTGTTGTGTTCTCTACTAGATTCGTGGGATAGTCTGGTTATTGCAATAGGTAACAATGCAACTGCCTTGCAGTTTGATGAAATAGTCTCATCCTTGCTAATGGAGGAGATGAGACAGAAAAATATGGAGAGTCATAATGGTGATGCCTTGTCTGTACGAGGACAGTCCCAGAACATAAACAAAAATAAGTCATCGAGTGGGAGATCTAAATCTAGAGGGAGATCTAAATCTCCAGGAAAACCTGTAAAGGTGGTGTGCTGGAAATGCGAAAAGGAAGGGCACTATAAAACGGACTGTAAATCTAAAGCTCCTGATAAAGGAAAGGGATCTGATGATCCGGATTTAAACAGGAACGCAATAGATTACAGAGATAACCATAGATACAGAGATGCAATAACCATAAACACATATATGCAGCGGAAATAATGATTCATTTCATTAATGGAAAATACTGAATACACCCAGAAATGGAAATAAACCAGCTAGGGCGATGGTAGCTATCTCTGAGAAGAGATGTGCGGCTACATGCCTCTGAACTGTTCCGAACTGTATTACAATGAGGCTCGAAGGCCTATTTATTGTTGAGAAACAATGGAAAACCCTTCACATACCGAAACCTAACCCTAGAAGATGAAACGCCAAATTGTGGGCCCCGTTTGGGTAAATTGGTACATCAATTTCCCGGGGTCGTAACTTTGGCATACGATCTCCGTTTGACGCGTACGATAGCTCGTTAGAAAGATCTATCCGAGTACTACCACTTTGGGAGGCAACAATAGGGCTCGATCGCCCCAGAATTCCAAAAAAAACGTCGTTTAGGGCCTCAAAACGGCTCCGGAAGTTCAGGACCCGAAAAACTGCTAAAAATAGTAAACTGTGCTACAATTTAGGAAACTGAAAAAGCTGAAAGAGACAGTTGTGGGGGGCCAAATGGGTTAGTGGGTGGCCACCAACATCCACCTGGATCATTCCTCCCCCCTTAGGAAGCAATGGTCCCCATTGCGTTGAGTTCCTCCATCTGCTGAACTTGTCCTGCAATCTCTGATGTGTCCAGTGATGGTGGGAAGCATGGTTGACGATGGTCCACATTGAACATTTGGTGCCAGTGAAGGAATGGAGGAATGATGTGCTCCAAAGCATTGTTCCCCATAGCCTTGGTACTGTTGTAAAGACCATGTCCGAGTGATCTGAGCTTCTGATGGGTTCTGGTAAGGCGTTCTTTCTGTCGATGCAACCAGACTTTGTTGCCCACCTAAAACTTGTGTGGTACCCATGTGGGTGAGGAGAAGTTGTTCCTGTGTTTTGTCATGACCGTATCCTTTTGCTGCTGCTGCTGCGTGGAGGAACCCTTTGTAGGAGTCATGGATGTAGCAACGATCTTCCCCTTACTTTGGGAGTGAACCAGACAGATGAATTTCCTGGTCTGTGATATGAGCTTGCTGCCTTTCTTGGTAGTAATCAAAGATGTGGCGGTAGGTGGGGCTACCTCCGGTATCCTGTATAATGAATTATTCAAAGAAATAATGACAGCACGAGGCCTGGACTCATACACAGCATGTCGCCTCCACAAGTATGGTTGGCCTAATAATACATCACAAACATCCAGAGGTGTAACATCACATAATACCTCGTCAGTGAAGGGCTTGATGTTGTAGGGAAGGCAGCACTGCTGGCGAACTTTCAGATCTCGTCCTTCGTGAAGCAACCCTATACTGTACGGCTGCGGGTGCGGTGTAGTCGGTAGGCCCAACTGCTTCACGACCTCTGCTGAAACCAGGTTCTTTTGGCTACCACTGTCGACAATGAATCGCAGTGGTGAACCCTTCACCCACATCTGTGAGTGGAAAAGACGCTCGCCTTCCTCTGGATTTTCGGGCTCATCTTTCTGGATCTTGGCGGTGGCAACAATGGCGTTGGGATCCGCATCAATGATCTGCTTCCCTTTGCCATTCCCTTTGTCGAGTTCTGGCTCAGGGTCGGAACATGCATCTGATTCGGAAGCCTTCAACTCCACCACGAGCGACTGCTTGGTCCGACACTCACTTGTGTTATGAGTGGGACTCTTGTGGAACTCACACCACTTTCCTGTGTCCTTCTTCGGCTTCGTGGTGTTGTTCTTTTCTTGCGGCTTCGACGGGTTGTCTTGGGTCACCCCGCCTTGGCTTTGTCCTTTGGGCTTCGGATTTGCAGATCCAAAGTCTCGCTTCTTCTGTTTGAACTTTTGCTCGATTTTGACAGCGTATCGGTATGCCGTGCCGAGTGAGGAGATGTTCAAGAACACCATCTCTTCCTGGATGTATCTGTGCAGGCAGCCGCGGTATTTGAGTACCAGATGCAGCTCAGAATCTTTGATACCCAACTGTGTGCGAAGGGTATGAAAAATGTTTGTGAACTCTGGCACATCTTGGTCTCGTCCCTGTCGCAGTGTGGTCCATTTGATGTATTTGTCCTCATAGCTTCCGACAGGGTAGTACTGCTCCTTGATGGCATCCCGGAAGTCATTCCAAGTGGGTGCGGCTGAAAATAGTGAGCCTGTACTTTCATCCTTCTGCTCGCAGTAGGTTTCCCACCAGTCCTTGACGTGGGGGGCTGCTTTGAGAAGAGCGAAAACAATCTTTTCCCGGCTCAAAAATTCATGAACAGAAAAATAACCCTCTAGCAGATTTAACCATTTATCTACGGCATCTGCGTCTATCTGACCCTCGAATATGGGGATTTCAAAATTAACTTGTACCTTAAACGGCGTGGCGTTTCCAGAGTCGTTGTTGGAAGTCGATGCGTCGCCTCTGGGTAGCCGCTGAAGGATCTGCGCAAAGCTATCCATCATCGCGTTCCTTTGCCGCTCGAGCGCTTCTTCGAGCAAGATTTTGATAGGATCTCCTGCCCCCTCGTCTTTCTTCTCATCCGCCATGGGAGGCCGTCGGGATTTGCAAGGCTGGTCTTGCAAAAGTTCGACCAGTTCAAGCCCTAACTCCTTATATCCCGACCTCGTTGGGGACATGCAAAGAAAAACAGAGAAAAAGTAGACCGCTCTGATACCACTGATCCGGATTTAAACAGGAATGCAATAGATTACAGAGATAACCATAAATACAGAGATGCAATAACCATAAACACATATATGCAGCGGAAATAATGATTCATTTCATTAATGGAAAATACTGAATACACCCAGAAATGGAAATAAACCAGCTAGGGCGATGGTAGCTATCTCTGAGAAGAGATGTGCGGCTACATGCCTCTGAACTGTTCCGAACTGTATTACAATGAGGCTCGAAGGCCTATTTATTGTTGAGAAACAATGGAAAACCCTTCACATACCGAAACCTAACCCTAGAAGATGAAACGCCAAATTGTGGGCCCCGTTTGGGTAAATTGGTACATCAATTTCCCGGGGTCGTAACTTTGGCATACGATCTCCGTTTGACGCGTACGATAGCTCGTTAGAAAGATCTATCCGAGTACTACCACTTTGGGAGGCAACAATAGGGCTCGGTCGCCCCAGAATTCCAAAAAAACGTCGTTTAGGGCCTCAAAACGGCTCCGGAAGTTCAGGACCCGAAAAACTGCTAAAAATAGTAAACTGTGCTACAATTTAGGAAACTGAAAAAGCTGAAAGAGACAGTTGTGGGGGGCCAAATGGGTTAGTGGGTGGCCACCAACATCCACCTGGATCATTCCTCCCCCCTTAGGAAGCAATGGTCCCCATTGCGTTGAGTTCCTCCATCTGCTGAACTTGTCCTGCAATCTCTGATGTGTCCAGTGATGGTGGGAAGCATGGTTGACGATGGTCCACATTGAACATTCGGTGCCAGTGAAGGAATGGAGGAATGATGTGCTCCAAAGCATTGTTCCCCATAGCCTTGGTACTGTTGTAAAGACCATGTCCGAGTGATCTGAGCTTCTGATGGGTTCTGGTAAGGCGTTCTTTCTGTCGATGCAACCAGACTTTGTTGCCCACCTGAAACTTGTGTGGTACCCATGTGGGTGAGGAGAAGTTGTTCCTGTGTTTTGTCATGACCGTATCCTTTTGCTGCTGCTGCTGCGTGGAGGAACCCTTTGTAGGAGTCATGGATGTAGCAACGATCTTCCCCTTACTTTGGGAGTGAACCAGACAGATGAATTTCCTGGTCTGTGATATGAGCTTGCTGCCTTTCTTGGTAGTAATCAAAGATGTGGCGGTAGGTGGGGCTACCTCCGGTATCCTGTATAATGAATTATTCAAAGAAATAATGACAGCACGAGGCCTGGACTCATACACAGCATGTCGCCTCCACAAGTATGGTTGGCCTAATAATACATCACAAACATCCAAAGGTGTAACATCACATAATACCTCGTCAGTGAAGGGCTTGATGTTGTAGGGAAGGCGGCACTGCTGGCGAACTTTCAGATCTCGTCCTTCGTGAAGCCACCCTATACTGTACGGCTGCGGGTGCGGTGTAGTCGGTAGGCCCAACTGCTTCACGACCTCTGCTGAAACCAGGTTCTTTTGGCTACCACTGTCGACAATGAATCGCAGTGGTGAACCCTTCACCCACATCTGTGAGTGGAAAAGACGCTCGCCTTCCTCTGGATTTTTGGGCTCATCTTTCTGGATCTTGGCGGTGGCAACAATGGCGCTGGGATCCGCATCAATGATATGCTTCCCTTTGCCATTCCCTTTGTCGAGTTCTGGCTCAGGGTCGGAACATGCATCTGATTCGGAAGCCTTCAACTCCACCACGAGCGACTGCTTGGTCCGACACTCACTTGTGTTATGAGTGGGACTCTTGTGGAACTCACACCACTTTCCTGTGTCCTTCTTCGGCTTCGTGGTGTTGTTCTTTTCTTGCGGCTTCGACGGGTTGTCTTGGGTCACCCCGCCTTGGCTTTGTCCTTTGGGCTTCGGATTTGCAGATCCAAAGTCTCGCTTCTTCTGTTTGAACTTTTGCTCGATTTTGACAGCGTATCGGTATGCCGTGCCGAGTGAGGAGATGTTCAAGAACACCATCTCTTCCTGGATGTATCTGTGCAGGCAGCCGCGGTATTTGAGTACCAGATGCAGCTCAGAATCTTTGATACCCAACTGTGTGCGAAGGGTATGAAAAATGTTTGTGAACTCTGGCACATCTTGGTCTCGTCCCTGTCGCAGTGTGGTCCATTTGATGTATTTGTCCTCATAGCTTCCGACAGGGTAGTACTGCTCCTTGATGGCATCCCGGAAGTCATTCCAAGTGGGTGCGGCTGAAAATAGTGAGCCTGTACTTTCATCCTTCTGCTCGCAGTAGGTTTCCCACCAGTCCTTGACGTGGGGGGCTGCTTTGAGAAGAGCGAAAACAATCTTTTCCCGGCTCGAAAATTCATGAACAGAAAAATAACCCTCTAGCAGATTTAACCATTTATCTACGGCATCTGCGTCTATCTGACCCTCGAATATGGGGATTTCAAAATTAACTTGTACCTTAAACAGCGTGGCGTTTCCAGAGTCGCTGTTGGAAGTCTATGCGTCGCCTCTGGGTAGCCGCTGAAGGATCTGCGCAAAGCTATCTATCATCGCGTTCCTTTGCCGCTCGAGCGCTTCTTCGAGCAAGATTTTGATAGGATCTCCTACCCCCTCGTCTTTCTTCTCATCCGCCATGGGAGGCCGTCGGGATTTGCGAGGCTGGTCTTGCAAAGGTTCGACCAGTTCAAGCCCTAACTCCTTATATCCCGACCTCGTTGGGGACATGCAAAGAAAAACAGAGAAAAAGCAGACCGCTCTGATACCACTGATCCGGATTTAAACAGGAACGCAATAGATTACAGAGATAACCATAAATACAGAGATGCAATAACCATAAACACATATATGCAGCAGAAATAATGATTCATTTCATTAATGGAAAATACTGAATACACCCAGAAATGGAAATAAACCAGCTAGGGCGATGGTAGCTATCTCTGAGAAGAGATGTGCGGCTACATGCCTCTGAACTGTTCCGAACTGTATTACAATGAGGCTCGAAGGCCTATTTATTGTTGAGAAACAATGGAAAACCCTTCACATACCGAAACCTAACCCTAGAAGATGAAACGCCAAATTGTGGGCCCCGTTTGGGTAAATTGGTACATCAATTTCCCGGGGTCGTAACTTTGGCATACGATCTCTGTTTGACGCGTACGAAAGCTCGTTAGAAAGATCTATCCGAGTACTACCACTTTGGGAGGCAACAATAGGGCTCGATCGCCCCAGAATTCCAAAAAAACGTCGTTTAGGGCCTCAAAACGGCTCCGGAAGTTCAGGACCCGAAAAACTGCTAAAAATAGTAAACTGTGCTACAATTTAGGAAACTGAAAAAGCTGAAAGAGACAGTTGTGGGGGGCCAAATGGGTTAGTGGGTGGCCACCAACATCCACCTGGATCATCTGATGATGCTCCTTCTGCAGAGGTGAAAACCACTTCAGATGAAGGTGGGGATGTGTACTTGGCTTCTTCAAGTACACATGTAGATCATGAGGCATGGTTGATTGACTCAGGTGCATCCGTTCACTTCACTCCCCATAGAGAGTGGTTCTGCGAGTATGAGAAATATAATGGTGGTGATGTCTTCTTAGGGGATGATAGGAAGGCTAGAATCGTTGGTCGCGGAAAAGTAAAGTTGAAGTTGCAAGGTGGAAGGGTTAGAACATTTCTCGGTGTTCTACATATTCCTGCATTGGCCAGAAATCTGATTTCTGTAAGCAAGCTAGATGATGCAGGTGTAAACACAGTGTTCAAGAAGGATACCTGCAAGATGGTTCGAGGAGCACTGGTATTGATGCGGAGAGTTTGGTTTGGAACTCTGTATAAGCTGCAAGGTAGCACTGTTATTGATGGGTGCAACAGTTCTGTGGTTCTTGAAAGTGGAGCAGAAAATCTAGTGGTATCTGGAGAGAAGACCATGTTGTGGAATCAAAGGCTTGGACATATTGGAGAGAAGGGCCTTTGAATACTTCATGTAAAGGTATGGTAGAAGGTATGAGTAATAGCTCTCTGGATTTTGATTTCTGTGAAAATTGTGTATATGGGAAGTAGAATCAGGTGAGTTTCCCCTCTGCAAGTAAGAGGGCGAAACAGATATTAGAGCTTGTGCACAGTGATGTGTTTGGACCTATGAAGGTTCCATCACTGGGTAAGTCTATGTACTATGTATCATTTATAGATGACTTCTCAAGGAATACATGGTTATATTTCCTTAAGAAGAAATCTGAAGTCTTTGGTAGGTTTAAAGAATTTAAGGCTCTAGTGGAAAACCAGAGCGAAAAGAAGATAAAAGTGTTGAGGACAGATAACGGTGGAGAGTTTTGCAGTAAGGAATTTGAAGAATTTTGTAAGAAGTGTGGTATAGCACGGTAGAAGACTACTCCATATACACCTCAGCAAAATGGACTTGCAGAAAGAATGAACAAGACGTTGATGGAAAGGGCAAGAAGCATGCTCAGTGGTGCCAAGTTAGGACAGGTATTTTGGGCAGAGGCGGTGGAGATAGCATGTTACCTGGTCAACGGATCACCTTCATCAGTGTTGGAGGATAAGACTCCACAAGAGGTATGGACTGATAAGAAACCCTCTCTTTCACATCTAAGGGTATTTGGATGTGATGCATATGTACATGTTCCAAAGGAGAAACGAACCAAGTTGGATAGTAAATCTGAAAAGTGCATCTTTATTGGGTATAAGGATGGTTTAAAGGGTTATAAACTTTGGAACCCAGTAACAAGGAAGGTTGTGTACAGCCGAGATGTGGTGTTCAGAGAGGTGAAGAATGTTATTAAACATGAAGTCCAACAAAAGGAACCTGAGAAGATAGAGTTTGAGCTTAAGGAGGAAGAATCAGACTCTATAGCAGAGGAGGAATCAGAAGATGAAGAGCCACAAACTCCAGGTGTGAGAAGATCAGTTCGAGAAAGAAGGTAGCCAAAAAGGTATAGTCCATCTGCTTTCTATTCAATTTTGCTTTATCTCTTACTGACAATGATCACAGAACTGTGAAGGAAACAGTAGATTTAGAGGATGGAAAACTCTAGAAAGAGGCCATGGTTGATGAAATGGCATCTTTACACAAAAATGAGGCTTGGGGTCTGGTGTAGTTGCCAGCTAGAAGGAAACCCATTGGTAGCAAATGGGTGTTCAAGAAGAAGACAAATGCAAAAGGAAAGGTGGAGAAATACAAAGCTCGGTTGGTAGCAAAAGGTTATT
The DNA here is from genome assembly GCA_031772625.1 of Pinus tabuliformis. NCBI lineage: Eukaryota > Viridiplantae > Streptophyta > Pinopsida > Pinales > Pinaceae > Pinus > Pinus tabuliformis. Next base: position 649,669,125 of record CM062817.1, read on the forward strand.
CCCAGGTGTTGGGAATTGATTTTGGTGATATTTTTTCTCCTTTTGCCAAGGTAACTTCTATTAGATTACTTTTATCTATTGCTATTGTTTTTTATTTTGAGGTAGAACAGATGGATGTGAAGACAACATTTCTTCACAGGGATCTGGAAGAGGAAATATACATGAAGCAACCTAAAGGCTTTGCAGTGAAGGGTAAGAAAGAACTGGTATGCAAGTTAAAGAAGTCTCTGTATGGGTTAAAACAGTCACCAAGGATGTGGTATCAAAAATTTGATACATTTATACAGGGACTTGGCTTCACTAGAAGCAAAGCATATCACTGTGTGTATTTTAAATTAATTGGTGACCGTATTATTTATCTGGTCTTGTATGTGGATGATTTGCTGGTTGGAAATGACAAAGAAATTATCCAGGATTTGAAGACCCAATTGTCCTCCAAATTCGACATGAAATATCTTGGTGCTGCAAACTATATTTTGGACATGGAAATTAAAAGAGATCGAGCAAAGAGGAAGCTCTGGTTAAACCAGAGGAAGTATGTCGAGACAATACTGCAGAGGTTTAATATGCAGGATAGTAAACCAGTGAAGGTTCTTATTCCTGTAGATGTGAGGTTATCTGCTGAACAGTGTCCCAAGACACAAGAAGAGGAAGAGGACATGTCCCGTGTTCCATATGCAAGTGCAGTTGGTAGCCTGATGTATGTAATGGTCTATACTAGACCAAACATTGCACATGTAGTGGGAGTATTAAGCAGGTTTATGTCAAAACCACGGAAGGAGCACTGGATAGCAGTGAAGCGGGTTTTCAGGTATTTTGTGGCACTAGTGATTATGGTTTGTGCTACCAAGGAAGACCAGGATTGGACAGAATGTTGGATATTCGTGGCTTTGTTGATGCAGACTGGGCTGGAGATCTGGATCAGAGAATATCTACAAGTGGGTATGTGTTTAACCTATTTGGAGGTGAAATCAGTTGGATGAGTAAGAAACAATCTGTAGTGGCACTAGCAACTACAGAGGCAGAATACATGGCGGCCACTCATGCAAGCAAGGAAGTAGTTTGGTTGCAGAGATTGTGTTCAAGTATGGGGTTAGTACAGGGAGCTATAAGGATAGACTGTGACAGCCAAAGTGCAATTTTCTTGGCAAAGAACCCCACATATCATTCAAAGACAAAGCACATTGATGTTCAGTATCACTTTGTGAGGGATATGATAGAAGACAAAAAGGTGTTGCTGGTAAAGGTGGACACTTTGAAGAATATTGCATATGCATTGACAAAATCTGTGAGCTCTGAGAAGTTCTCTTGGTGTAGAGAGACAATGGGCATTTTAGGGCTAAAAAAATGACTAAGCCCTCTTGTGGTCCCCTGTGGAAAGAAAAAAACAAGTGGGAGAATGTTGGGTTGTGTTATATTCTTTCCACGACTAGCCCACGTAGTTAACTGGGGGGTTAGAGGGGGGGAAGAGCCCCCCCTTTGTTACGTTGATTGTGTAGTGGGGGGGGGGTCACAGGGGGTTTGAGGCGTACCCGTAACCCCACTTTATGGGGTCTGGGGTAGCGCCCTAAAAATTTTTTGTTTTGGACCCTATGTTAGGTTGGGCGGACCCACCTATGGTTTTTGCACGATTTTCGCACATGTTTTTTGGACGCGATGGTTTTCGGTTCATGGTATTGGACGCGATGATTTTCGGTTCATGGTATTGGATGCTTCGAAATGTATAAATATGTATTATAGCATTGAAGGAACATAATGAAAAATCAAGCTGGTAGTCCCGGTTTTGGAATCCAGGGGAAAATCTCTGTGTATATGTGTTTTATGTGTTATGCTCTCGCATTGTTTATTTTCTGTGTTTTAGAATTCGTATTCAGGTAATTTCTGTATAGGATTAAAACTTACACTTGCATAATTCTATATCAGTGGTATCATAATAGTTTACTCTTTCTCTATTTTTTGTGCATGTCCCCAACGAGGTTGGGATATAAGGAGTCGGGACTTGAACTGGTTGAGCCCTTGAAAGGCCGACCCGCCGACATCGATGACCGCTTATCACAGAATAAAAGAAAGATGAGGGAGTAGGAGATCTTATCTAATTGTTTCTCGAAGAAGACCTCGAGTGATAGAGGAACGAAATGATGGACAATTGTTCCCATATCCTTCGGTGGATTCCAACCTACAATGCATCTTCATCCAACAGTCACTTCGAAGGTGTCTTCAAGGTACAAGTTAACTTCGATATTCCGATATTCGAAGGTCAAATTTATGCATATGTTGTATATAAATGGATAAATCTGCTAGAAGGCTATTTTTCGGTCCATAATTTCTCTGACAAGGGGGAAATTACTTTTGCACTCCTTAAAGTCACCCTCCATGTCAAGGACTGGTGGGAAACTTACTGTGAGAGACAGGTTGAGGAACCCTCTCTATTTTCAGCCATACCCTCTTGGAACTCTTTCTAATATGTTAAGGAGAAATATTACATTGTTGAGAGCTATGATAACAAGTACTTACAATGGACTATGCTATGGAAACAAAGGGATCAATATGTGCATGAGCTAATGAATATTTTCCATACCCTACATACAAAGTTGAGTATTGAATATTTTGAGAAACATCTGGTGCTCAAGTAACGTGGTTGTTTGCACAAATACATCCAAGAGGAAATGGAGTTCTTGGACATCTCCTTTCTTAATGCAGCATACCGATATGCTACCAAGATTCAGCAGAAATTCAAACAAAAGAAGCGAGACTTTGGATCTGTGAACCCAAAGAAAAGAGAAGGCACCCCCAATTCATAGAGAAAAGAGTAGAGCCAGGCCATGACCCCCCAAGACAACTCCTCAAAGTTGCAAGCCAAGAATAATGGGAAGGTGAAGAAGGACATCAGTAAGTGGTGTGAGTTCCATAAAACTCTCACTCACAACACGAATGAATGTCGCACAAAGTAGACACTAGTGGTCAAGCTAAAAGACTCAGAGATAGATGCATGCTATGATTCTGAGATGGAACTCGACAAGGGAACCAACAAGGGAAAGAAGATCATTGATCCAGAACCCACTGTGATAGTAGCCACCACTAAGGTCCAAAAGGTTGAACCTGAGGATCCAAAGGAGAGGGAGCACCATTTCCACTTGTAGATGTGGGTAAAGGGTTCGTCGATGAAATTGATCGTTGGCAGTGAGAGCCAGAAGAACCTAATCTCAACCAAGGCCATTAAGATATTGAAGCTGCCAACAATGTCGCACCCATAGCCATACACCATCAGGTGCCTCCACCAAGGGCAAGATCTCTATGTCAGCCAGCAGCATTTCATGCCTTATAACATCAAGCCCTTTGCAGATGAGGTATTGTGGGATATTTACCCTCTAGAAGTCTATGATGTTTTATTAGGTCAGCCATACCTATGGAAGGGTCATGTTGCATATGAATCCAAACCTCATTCTGTTTTATTACTTTAGGTCATAAATTGTATAGGATACCATAGATAGCGTTGCCTACCACCTTTTCTTTGATTTATGCTAAACAATGAAGTAATATCATTTCCCAAACCAAGAAATTTGTCTTCCTTGTGGTTCGACCTCAAAGAAAGAGGAATATTGTGGCCACATCCACAGCCTCCAGATAGGGCTCCTCCACATGGTAGCAGTAGATGGAAAAGGTCGTGGAGGACTACAAGGACGTCTTCACCTCACCCACAGGGTTACCCCTACACTATCAGGTGTATCAATCCATCGATATGACACTAGGTGTACCACTACCCAATGGACCAATCTACCGACACTATGTTCTAGAGAATGATGAAATCAAGAGGCAGATTAAGGATTCGTTGCAAAAAGGGCACATCAGGCCAATTTCATCACCCTGTGAGAGCCTAATCGTGTTGGTATAGAATAAGGATGAAACTTAGAGGCTCTGTATTAACTATCGAGAATTGAATAAGATCACTATCTAGAATAGGTATGCAATCCCATAGATTGATGACATTCTGGACCAGCTCAAGGGGGCCAAATATTTCAACAAGATTGACTTGAATTCTGGTTATCACCAAGTACCAATTGAACCCTTCGATGTTTGGAAGACTGCCCTCAAATCCAAGGATGGACTTTTTGAATGGTTTGTCATGCCTTTTGGGTTGACAACTTCCCCGACAAATTTCATGAGGTAAATGGATGACATCTTATGGCCCTTCACTAACTCATCTGTGGTAGTGTATTTAGACGATATCCTGATCTTTACCCAGAGATGAGAAGAGCACCTACACCATATTTAACAAGTCCTCCAAACCCTTCGAAAATAAAAATTGTGTGCCAATTTGGAGAAATGAACTTTTGGTATGACCCAGGTTCAATATATAGGGTACATCATTGATTAAAGGGGTGTGCATGTGGACCCTGCCAAGATATAAATTATTTAGGATTGGCCAACCCCAACCACTCTAATAGAGCTCTGCAGCTTTCTGGGTCTTACCAATTTCTATCGTAGGTTCATGTTGAGTTTCTCTCATATCACTTGGCCTTTGAGTTAAGTCACCAAGGGCGGAGTGAAAGAAAACTTCTTTTTTTCTGAATCCCAACAAAAGGTGTTTTTTGAGTTGAAGCATCACCTCTTCTCTACACTAGTGCTCACATTACCAGACTTGCAAAAACCATTTGAAATCGAGATAGATGCCTCCAACTATGTTATTAGGCTAGTTATTAGCCAGTAGGGGACTTTTGTGGCATATCGTAGTGAGACACTTTTAGATACAGTTTGAAAGTATCCCACCTATGACAAATAGATGTATTACATTGTGGAGGCCCGCCGAAAATGGAAGCATTACATTTTGGGGAAGGAAATGGTCATACACACAAACCAATGACCCCTGCAGTTCATACAAACACAAGGAAAGTTGTATAATGTTCGTCATAAGAAATGATCCACATATATGAAACAATTCCGTTTGAACATTAAGTACAAGAAAGGTAGCACCAATAATGTTGTAGACTGCTTCAGCCGACTGCTAGTTATGGAACTGACCACTATGCTCGATGCTTGTGGACACGATACTTCGAGATAGCTGCATCTTTACCAAAGTGATCCAGAATTTGGCATCACATGCCAGATGCTCCTGGAAGGAAAGAAAGTTCCATACTTTCACCTCCAAGTCGTGCTATTATGCCACCTAGGACACCTCTATGTTACTTCAAGCGAGCATTCCAATATTATTTTGGAGGCATACTACAGTCGGATCACTAGACATTTTAGGGTAGAAAAAATAGTGGAAGTGTTGTAGAAGTATTTTTATTGGCCGAACCTTCAACAGGATGTTAGGAAGTATATCAGATCTTGCACTACCTATGCCATTGCCAAACCTACAATCAAGAAATAAGGCATGTATACTCCTATGCCTACTCTTAGCTAGCCCTGGGCATCCATCTCCATGGACTACATGTTAGGCCTTCCTTCTACTAAGCATGGAAACAACTATGTTTTTGTGGTCATTGACATATTCTCTAAGATGGCCTTTATGGTAGCCTACAATGAGAGTATCACAATAGAAGCCATTGCCAAACTCTTCTGTGAATGAGTATGGGTACACTTTGGGATCCCATAGTCCATTATCTCAGATCAGGAAAACAATTTTCTAAGTACATTATGGTCAAGCCTCTGGTCATTGTTGGATACCAAGCTCACTAAGTCCACGGCCTTCCACCCCCAAACTTATGACCAAATAGAGGTAGTTAACGAGAGCATTGTGCACATCTTATGCATGTACAACTCAAAGCATCCATTCACATGGGATGAAAGCATCCCTTATCCCCAGCACAGGTACAAAAGAGCTCTCCATAGCTCAACTTTCCATAACTCCTTTTAGGTATGGTTAGGATTCCAACCACTATGACCCATTGATGTTGCCATACCACTTGCAACTACTCAGGGAAATTCAGCCCATGTCTAGTCCAAAGCTGACAGAGCTACCAGCTTCATTAAACACATTCATCACATCTGCCAACAGGTCCATAACATATTGGATAAATCAAATTCAAAGTAAAAACAACACCATGATCAACATCAAGTGCTACACAAGTTCTAGGTGGGTAACAAAGTTTGGTTACATTTGCAGAAGGAGTGCCTTGCTGGGGCCCACCGCAAGATTCTCCCACTCTCATATGGGCCTTACACCATCACTAAGGTTGTGGTAGATAAAATTTTCGAACTCAAAATTTCATCGTTCCTTGGCCTGCACCCAGTATTCAATGTGGACCAACTACGACCATACTTTTCCCCATTGTTGGACACATCAGACATTGCTAAGCAGCTGACATCAACAACGCTCAACCCAAGTTGTATTGAACTGACCATGACAGATAAGATCATGGACACACAAGTCAATAACACTCACCAATAGAGGATCCAACTATATCAAGTTGTCAAAGTAGTTCGAATCCTTCACCAGGGTAAGTGGCTCATCAGGGACCAAGTTCAATAGAAATTTCCTCACCTCGTGGAGGATCAACATGTAATGGGGACCATTTCTTCCTAAGGAGGGAGAACTGATCTAGGTGGATATTGGTGGCCACCCATCTATTCCACCTGGACCTCCATCTGGTTCCATCAATTTCCTTGATTATAGCACAATTTACTATTTTTAGAAATTTTTTCTGGTTCTCAACTTTTGGAGTTGTTTTGACCCCCCTAAATGGCATTTTTTGAGGTCCACAACAGGTATGTTATCACAGGAAATTCTTGTTTCAAATGTTGTAATACTCGGAGAGAAATTTCTAACAAGTTATCTTATGCACTAAACAGAGATCATATGACCAAGTTACAACCTCAGGAAGTTGGTTGTCCAACTAACCCCAACGAGGCCCACAAATGCTTGGTGTTCCATCTCCTAGGGTTATGGTTTTGGTTTTTTAGGGTTTCCATTTTTTGTTCAATAATAAAAAGGCCCTTGAGCCTCATTGTAACACAGTGTAGAGGCATGTAGCCAACACATCTCTTCTAAGAGATAAGATACCATCGGCCAAGCTAGTTTATTCCAATCTTGTATGTAAGCATCTTTTAGTTCTTTGATATTAATGAAATGAAAATTTATTTATGTTGTATCTTTGTGTTTATGTTTGTATCTGTATTTTGTTATGTTCTTGTGTATGTCTAGATCATTTGGTCCATTTTCAAAGTCTTCTCACTACTCCTCCATAACATAGGTCTTTAGTTAGAAGGTATTCTTCGTTATCCGACCTATCGAGAAAATTTTGTCTGCCTCAAATTTTCTTTGTCAGGTTTTGCTTGGGCTGCAAATGCCACTGTGAAGGACACTATTTCATTTTGGCATTTTTTTTTATGAAGGGTTTATTTAATATACATTTATCAATAGAAGTACTTTTTTTTATAACATTTCATCATTTAAGCATTAAATAAATATATGCCCTTCCAAATGAAATTAAGACCAACCCTTCAAATTTGAACACTAATACCAGCCTAGTTCCATTCCAACTCATTTATCAAGTGCCAAGAGGCATCAAATAGCTCAAGGTGCAAATTTCTTTCGAGGAAATGTTTGCACCTCGAAAGATTTTATCTCTCTCAATTTGATAGATTTGGAGTTAAGACTGGTATAACATTATGTGACAACAAAAAAAAAAATAGCTATGTATATAAATATCTACATCACAAAAAGAAGGATAAAAATAAATAATTAAATAAATATATATGTACATAAGAACATTTAAAAATGCAAAACAACTTAAATTCTTCTTAAACCCAAATCTATCAAGTATCAAGAGGGACTAAAATTTACACTTAAAGAATTTGATCCCTCTTAGTAATTCATAAGTAAAGGTTTAAGATGAACCTATGTTGGTTTTATTAAAGTGTATTTTACTTGTTATATATTTTCTTATTGAAGTGTATTAAAGTTTTATTTATAAATAATTTAAATTAAATTAATGTTCTTGGTTTATAAGATGATAAAATATATGATCTCGAAGGATGATAAAGAAAAAAAGAAAATTATATTTTAAAATAAAATTGATGAATAAAATAATTGGGAAGTAACAATGTAAATAAATATGAAATAATGAAAAAATTTGAAGAAGTCTTCACTAAAACATTTTTCCCTGAAGGAATATTTAAAATATTTGAGACCACAAATAGGTATCTAATGGCCATGAGGCTATGATATTGTTATATCTATGATATTTTGCAGGTCTACCATCTGAACTTTGACATTGGATATGGAGTCTCTTCTTACCAGTATAAGAGGGTTAGAAATAAAGGCAATCAACCTAGTGCATGTTGGTTTGGGGAGCTGGAATCTAGAAAGTTGTCGACAAAGGTTGAACATCCCCTCGAGTAAGTAAGTTGGGCATATTTATTCATCTTTAAAAATGAGTGTATATAGAGACTCGAGCAAATCATTAAGGATATAAAAGAACTATCCTCTCTAATCTTGTAGTAGGGAGAGCATTAGAGTATCAAGTGGTTCTCAATTTCAATATCTAAGGAGTAGATCTTGACCATTTAGTGTTCCTTAGAAATATGGTGCTTTGTCTCAATGCAATGTTCGAGGGAGTAAATTATATCTATCACAATGTAACTAGGTTCTAATGTACCTCGAGGGTTAAATAAGCCTATCACTACACCAAAGGTACAAGTATGAATAATATTCTAGTTAGGGAAAAAACAATGCTCTAGTCTTAGCCCATGTGGACTAAAATTAGGCTTTGTAAATATCAACATGGATAACATCATCTATTTTTCCTTTGCAAAAATTAAACACATCCACTGAAAATTTATGTGACAATAGTCTCTCAATATAAAGGGCAATGAGGTGAAGCAATGAAGACGCTCTCATACACTAAATTGGTCCCATGTTCTCTATAATCCATATAGTGTTCAAGAACAAGACATGGATATCTTAGAAGACCACATTATAAGTTCCTATCCATCTAACCTTGTGTAGCATTATTATCACACGAAATATCACTAAAGAAATGAGTGGGGTTGTACTAATTTTTACAAAAATAATATCATAAGACACTTATCTCTTGACATGAAGATGTTTGGATAACATTGTGACACACACTCTCTATCCTATTTGAGTGTGTTTCAAATAACATTGTGACAAATTATGAAAACTTAATTAAACTAGGGGGGGGGGTGTGAATCAGTTTAGTAATTCATGGACATTGAATTTCTTTTTTTTAATGGATTAATGAAACTATTAAATTAGCATCATACACGATATGAAAATCATATTTAAAATAAAAACAACATGTAACCATGTATATATCAACATAAAATTAGCACCAAGCACCAATCAACATTTGTAAGCACAAGCAACCGTTCACCAACACTTTTGTAGATCATGTTATTACTCCTTTTTCATCATGTCATATCACCTGTCACTACTCCATTGTTTTTCCTCTACCCAAGTTTCACTTGCATACCTTGTTGCTCTTATTGTTCCTTTGATGCTCCTTTTCTCTCAAGAAAAAAGAGAAACAAGGATGAGATGGGAAAAGAACAATAGGAGTAGCAAGGTATACAAACGCAGCAAGGCAGGAGTAGCTTGGGAAAAGGAACAACAAAGGAGCGGTAACAGGTGATATGGCATGATGACAAAGGAACAATAAAAAGATCAACAAAAGTGTTGGTGAAAGATTTCTTGTGTTTACATATGTTGATTGATGATTAGTTTGATCTGAACTTAAAAAGGAACACAACAAATTACAAATATAATCATAAATATAGAGGTGCATTAGAAATAACACTTCATTTCATTAATATCATAATACAAAAATATGCTTACAAACAGAATGGAACTAAACTAGCTTGGTGTTATAGACATTTTTGTGCCTTGCAGCACCAAGCATGAAATGTCCATAAACCAAGGGCTCCTAAGTCCCTAAAAGTGTTGTTCTAACCCCTAAAGGAACAAGGTCAACAAATTACAGCTTCTCCCAGAAGTTCTCCACCAGAAACTGCTCAGAATAAGTCAAAACAGGATCATTTCAGCTGCTTCACTGGCTAGTTGCATTGCATAGCACCTAAATACATTAGCTGGGTGCGTTGCAACGCACCTAAATGCACTATCAGGGTGCGTTTAGCGGGAAATAACAAATGGCAGTGCCATTCCGCGAGGTGGAAAGACAATGGAAGCTTCCAGAATCTTCTCCTATGACACTTGCCTCACTGAATTCGACCAAGGATGAGTAAGAGGCTCTCAGTCTCCAAGTGGAAGCAAGAACTGACAGAGAGAAGACACTAATCAAATCACAGGCTGACTCATCCTTCTTGCATACATCTATATATGGATCCCTCATCCCAGAGATCCAGGGGCTGGAATTTTGTACATGGCAAGGAATTGTTGTTGGTTTTGAGATAGATATCAGAGTATTGGGTGATTTATGCTTTGTTGGAGGTGAAGAGGGGCTTCTTTGCTGGGAGGTTGATGTTGGATCAGGAATCATCAGTTGTAACTCCTCCTGGATCTTCTTGTATATCAATAAAAACTATTTGAGTTTCTCCTACATGCTTGTGTATCATTGATGCTTGTTACATTTGTATGGTTAGCTTAAATCTGATCCTAAGCTTTTTATGAATATAGATCCATGTCTTTGTATAGTTTTCTTCTTCTGTAATCTTACAGGAACTTGGTGAAGCTGGGCAAGTAAGGGAGCAGGTAGCTGGAAGCTGTCAAAGAAGAGAGGGATTGGATCAAAGGATTAGCGCAAGACACAGGTCGGTTCTTTCTATCCCCCTCTATCTTTAATTCATAAAGGAAATACAAAAGTAGTTTTCTCTGTTTGTTTCTAAGGCAGCTGTCACACCTTAGTGGGATAGAGCAATTCTAAATAGAAACTTTTCCCAGTAACAAAATGGCGACTCCGCTGGGGACAATTGTCTAATTAGTTTGTTTGTGTATCTTTTTGTTGTTTGTTTCATAAACTTATAAGTAGCATTCGATTTGCATTCGCCATAACAAATGCAAAGTAGACAAATGCTACTTCATTCCATTCACTGGATCTGTTTATGATTTGAACAGTTGATTCACAAATGATCTGATTGCCCTTTGTGATAGTTCTTAGACCCTCCTTAGATCTACCCCCTGATTGTGCATTACTGATTGGTTTTACTCGGCCAAAAACCAAAGACTAAACTGCAAACCATGACCCAGAACCCGGACAGATTCTCGTTTATGGCCCAGCGCAGGTACTGTTAAGAGTCCCTGCATTTCAGTGCAGTTCCCGAAAGGGCAACCTGCGCTGTAATCTAGTTTCTCTGTGTTACAGGTGCGCTGATCAGACTAGCCCTGTGCAGCTAAGGTTCTTGTGCTTCATTCTTTCCAGTTTTGTCTCTGACTTTTGCAGCCTGTGATCAGTATATGTGTCTGTTTAAAAACCCCTTTTCCTTGTTTTTATTCCGCCTCCTTTGTACAAAAGAACTGTAGATGTTTTTGTGTGTTTGTTGAGTCGTTTACAGTTTTCCATTGCAAAAGTAGAATAGTCGTACTGTCGTCCTTTGATTTAGATCTGTCGCAAGTGTCGATTTCGATCATAGGAGAAAGTTTGATTGTTGTTGATGGTCGACTATACTTTTACTTTTGCCTTTGGTCTGGATTTATGTTTTTCTAGTGTCAAAAACGAGTGTTTATTTCAAAATCGTAAAGCGTCGTAATCGTCTTTATCTTTTGATTTCGAAAAGAAGCTTGTTTGTGTTTGTCGCTTGAAAGCAGATTCAGATTTGTACATCAACTTTCTTTTTAGCATCAATACTAAGAAAGTCGAAAACAAATACATGCGCATGTGCATTTGCATATTGACAACCTGTTTGGCTTGATTTAGGAAAGTGCATTTACAGTGTGCTCTTTGCTCTTTGTGAAAAGATTGTGTCTTTCTTTTCCCCTAGTAGCTAAGATTTTCATTGCAGAAAAGAGATAAAAAGTCTGTTTATCATCTTTAGATTGCATTTTAGGAATTACATCTACATCTCATGGTGAACCCAAAAGGCAAACTTCATAAGAAAGATCAACTTAAAATAAATTCAATGAATCTAACAACGCTTTGAAACTTAACGCACAACATTTAGAGGTCTAGGCTATAGATGTATTCCGGCGTCGTAAAGCCTGGTAACTGTTGTCCTCACTGATGGTTGGGTGATTCCTCCACTGTGAGACGATAAGTGCCAGTACGGACTTGTGCTCCCACGTACCGTCGAGTATATTTTGGGAGACCCCTATAGGCTTAAATCCTTTATCCATAGGAAGCCGTGTCTGCCGCCCTATCGATCGCAATGCACTGAACACAGCATTCGGGAAGATTGACTGTCGTACCGTAAAAAGTATTCTGCAGTTTTGCGATTGGTTTGGTACTCCCTCTACCTAGATCTCCAGAGCAGTCCCTTTCATTCCTTTTCATACTCCTTAACGGAAAAGGTCCATTTGAGCACTTGTCACTTCAGGCTCATTAAAAATCGAAGGAGACTAGAGTCATCTTTTGTTTTTTCTCGACTCTTAAAAACTGAAAAAACAAGTTGTGTCAAAGCGTCTAAAATTTATTTTAAATGGAATATTCATTACCCCTTTCCTACGTTGATCTTGGGTTGAGAAAATGGAGTCTACCAACCAAGGAATTCCCCTTGGTGGAAATCCTAGTCCCTTCTCCTCTTGGGGAGATGTTGGTGCACCCCATATGGTCACATTGTCGCTTCCAGGACTGACAATTGGTTTGCCTGTATGGCTCTTCTCAACCTCTGTCGTTCAGAACACCACTATTCCTGAACAATCGAATCAGCAATTAGACGAGTCCAGAGTTGCCCACCAGCCTTCTACTTCCTCTAATTCTTCCTCTCCTCCTTCCTCTTCGCTTGATGGGGCTGGTAAAGCCAAAAGTCAAGTTCCTAAGGAGAAGAAGGAAAAGAAGAAGAAAGAGAAGAAGAAGAGGGAGCCAAAGGCAAATGGGGGAAAACGAGTGTCGTCTAACGAAAATCCACACACAGCACCGACCAGGCCTAAATCGCTATGTGTCATTTGCAAAGGAGACCACTTTCATAGAGATTGTCCTTGCATCCCTCGGATATTAAGGGACTGGTCTCCTAGATTGCACAACCCGGTGTCATCAACCTCTGATAATCATGTTGAAAGCACACCGTCGACTAGTGAAAGTGAAGTCCCAGGACAAAAAGGAAAATATAGATTTCCTTGTAAACTGTGTGAAGGCGATCATGCCGTCCACCGTTGTCCCTTCTTAGACGAAGCTAAAAGAGTTTTGGATGATCGTCCGGTTTCACCGTTATGACTTCCTCCTGGATATAAAAAACTCTTGCCAAGTCCGTCACTAGTTGAAAATCCGGCTGACCTGCTCAGGTGGTCGGCTGAAGCACCTATCATTGAAGATAAACCATCTGGATCCATACCCGACGAAAGTCAAAAGGTCGAGGCGGCAGTTGACCCGGTCTTGCCTCCAGAGGTTTCATCTTTAGATGATACACTCACTGAGGAGAACAAGGATGACACCGTCCAAATTCTTTTCATAAGCACAGACTCCAACGAACATGGGGGCAATATACCCGTTCCTTTACCACAGGAAGGAAATTCGTCAGAGTCGTACCCGGTCGTCTATTCGGTCCCACCTCCAAGCAACCAAGTTGTCTCCTTCGACTGGAATCAACTAGGTAGACCCCGTTTACCGGCAAGCATACCATTCCGAATTATCGTTCAAATATATAGAATGGTTATGGCTGGTACCATCATAGATGAGGGGGCTTCTGTGAGTATCCTTTCCTCAACTACTTGGAAAGTGCTTGGTTCGCCATCACTTTTGCCTGAGATGAGAAATCTGACAGGCTTTGATAAAGGAACCAGTCGACCTTTAGGGATCCTTCCCGATGTGCCCATAACATTGAGAGGGAAAACCATTTACCTGAACGTAATGGTAGTTCAAGGACGCCTAGATTAAAATCTACTCCTTGGACGAGACTATATTTATTGCATGGGAGCGATTGTCTCCTCACTCTTTAGAGTAATGTGTTTTCCGCACGAAGGAAGAGTGGTCAAGCTCGTGGACCAGCTTTCATTTCCCGGATCACGCATAGCAAATAGTCATATACCATCCCTAAATGGTCTTTTCATGCAAGGAATGTCTCAATTTCCAGTCTGTCCTCCCGATGAGCGCGAGTAATTCGGAGGGATATGACTGAAACCCAGGGGGCATGCATCCTGGTCTGCTTTGGCAGGAAAACTTCGAGTATAGAGCAGGTTTCCGCGGGAGAATATGCCTAGTCTGTACCCCCGTCCGTGAGTGGAAGAGGGGGTTATTCTAGCACAGGATCCTCTTGTCAAAGTTATGTTAGGGATGGTCTCACTATATCATCCGTTCACCTTTGTTTACATCAGTAGACATCGCCGAAGAAGTGTTTTGTTTGCACTGCGAATAGAACAATCTTTGGGTAACCTGTAAGAGGTTTACCCTTCCTGATAAAACGAATGTTTTGTCAGCTCGAATAGAGGGTGACCTTGAAACTCTGTTTTATACCTGGGGGCATGCAAGCCTTTTGGCGTGCAAGCGAAGAGCGACTATTTATTTTTTTAAATTTTTAGGACCTCTGAAAAACAAAAAAGAGAGGAGTTAGGTCCTGATTTTGGTGAGAAACAGGCAAAAATTCCAGAAAAAATTGTGCATCAAATTCCTTTTTTTGCGCCCAACGCACCTGCAGCAGTGTTCTAGGTGCGTTGAATGCCAGATAGCCTTTAGACAGGCCAACATTCAGCGCATGTTTCGATACACTGAGGGTGCGTTGATGGCAGAACGAGTTCCTCAAACCCCAGGGGCTCAGAAAAACTAGGAATCAAGCTCAAAATGCAAAATGGAAACCATGAAATGAAAAGCTCAGGTTTAGCTCCTACCTGGTCCAGACGGCATCGAGAATCGTCCACAGAATCTCCCGAAATCAACTGATGAAAATCGAGGGGGAAAAGCACCTCCAAAGCTCCAACAAACCAAGTTCAAATGAAATGGTAAAATGAGAGGTAAAAAACACTTTTTAATTACTTTTACGTAGTTCAAAGTAAAATATTAGCGTTTTAACTCGTTTTCAAGCAAATATTGTTCATTTCTGACTAGTTTGATGAAGCAGTTGAAAATACAGTACGATCTTTGAAAGAACAAAGCTATTTATGGTAAAATCAGAACAAGACCATCCAATCGAGCAGTGTTACCGTGAGGTTCAAGCTCGTTAAAAAATAAACCCGGACCGAGCAAATGTTTCCACCCGCGTTTAAGCTCGTTAAAAAATGAACTATTCCCTGGTAAATAACCACCGTGAATGTAGTACTTCAGCCATTAAAGCCTTGGTCATGTTTGCACCGTCACCTCCACTTTTACATTGGCCGATCATTCACCTCCATTTGATTGTTTACCCATTTTGAGGAACAGCTGCGAAGAGTGATTTCACTAGCCATCCTTGTGACACTGCCGTGATTGGAAAATTCCAAACCTTACCTGGAATCAGCTGCTACCCATTTTATCACTCGTTCCTCAAAAGACGAGTCTCCTTTAAGCTCTTTTCAACTAACTCATAAAATATGAAAAGATTGTCGAGTCCTTGGCCATCCAGCTCGTTAAAGGGATAGGAAGTGTTGTCCCTCCTCTAGATTTTAATCTTTTTGGACCTGAGGGATTATTGCACAAAAAGATCGAGCCCTTGTTTTGTTCGGCTCGTTAAAACTATCGAAAATTCATCCCTTCTGTATTGTTTTATACTTTTTCGGACTTAAGGGATTAGATGACGAAAAAGGAATTTTGGAGTTACCTTTACGTACCTTTTCAGACTCTCTAAAAATGAAAAGGACCGAGTTATCTTTGTCGTTAAACTCGTTAAAAAGATTAATAGCGACAAACTTGTCTTTAGATGAGAACGAGTTTCACTATCGCTAGGCTCGTTAAAACATAGCGATGGGTTTGCCCGAAGGGCAAATTATAGAACAAGCATATGTTATCCTCCTCAAGCTTGACAAAAATAAAGAGGTACTGGTCAGCAATGACTGGCAAAAAATTGGGAAGAAAACTCAAAGAATCTTTGTTGGTAGCAAGTCGGTCTTGAACATGACACTTCCACTCCGTGTCCGAGTCGGGTTGGGTTGTTTCATTCACCGGTCACATCACCATGGTCACGCCATACCATCCACATTTGGGGTTAATGCTACCAATCCATCACATAAGTGTCGCCAACATGTTCAAGAGAAGTCATCCAGAGAAGTCACCTGTGTCCCACCCACTACCATACATTATACTCCATTCTTTCATGACCGCCATCCTGAACCGTATATCATCAGATTGTTTTCACCTCCATCAAAATCATTTGCTTCTTTCCGTGTCATTGATGTGGGATTCATTAAGGCCCTCCTATGATGGATCACTTCTTGTCGACATCAGCTCATTATCCAAGAAGTTGATCTAGGAACACCTCATTCAGTACTTTGAAGCTTGCATGCCTTAATGGCAAGTTTCTCACTTCCGGCGACAGGTTTACATCAATGGCCTTCGACCGAAAGATTTTGCGTGGTGTTCGACGCCAAGTCCTTTATTCACACCACGTGAATTGTACTGTAGTACCTTGAGGGTCATTATCATTATCGTTGATTCCTCTCGCGCTTGTTAACAGTTTACATCATTGACTGGTAATCAAGCGATGTCTTTCCATGTTCGACTTCAGAACATTTCTCACGTGGATCGACTTGTACTTCGAGTGAAGATCGGATGAGATTGAAGACCCCGGATCTAGTTTCATCCATCCGGGCTGCGATATATATTCAGGAAAATAAAGACATTAAAATGTACAGCATTGCAGCACAGATAATCATCCTACCAAAAGGATGATGGCTCTATCAGAATCATCAGTCTACAATCAGACGATTGTCTGTCCTATGTACATGAAAATGAATTTATAAAGCTGAGCATGGGAATGCCCGCCTCAGCTAGATCATGAAAAACAGTATGAAGATAATGTATTGCATTGTATCTTATTACAGGTCTCCTCCCAGCATTGAAAGAACTTCGGATCCTCATAATAAAGCATTTCACCCGATTAACGGCCTCATACTTTAGGGGGCAACTGTTATAGACATTTTTGTGCCTTGCAGCACCAAGCATGAAATGTCCATAAACCAAGGGCTCCTAAGTCCCTAAAAGTGTTGTTCTAACCCCTAAAGGAACAAGGTCAACAAATTATAGCTTCTCCCAGAAGTTCTCCACCAGAAACTGCTCAGAATAAGTCAAAACAAGATCATTTCAGCTGCTCCACTGGCTAGTTGCGTTGCATAGCACCTAAATACACTAGCTGGGTGCATTGCAACGCACCTAAATGCACTATCAGGGTGCGTTGAGCGGGAAATGACAAATGGCAGTGTCATTCTGCGAGGTGGAAAGACAATGGAAGCTTCCAGAATCTTCTCCTATGACACTTGCCTCACTGAATTCGACCAAGGATGAGTAAGAGGCTCTCAGTCTCCAAGTGGAAGCAAGAACTGACAGAGAGAAGACACTAATAAAATCACAGGCTGACTCATCCTTCTTGCATACATCTATATATGGATCCCTCATCCCAGAGATCCAGGGGCTGGAATTTTGTACATGGCAAGGAATTGTGTTGGTTTTGAGATAGATATCAGAGTATTGGGTGATTTATGCTTTGTTGGAGGTGAAGAGGGGCTTCTTTGCTGGGAGGTTGATGCTGGATCAGGAATCATCGGTTGTAACTCCTCCTGGATCTTCTTGTATATCAATAAAAACTATTTGAGTTTCTCCTACATGCTTGTGTATCATTGATGCTTGTTACATTTGTATGGTTAGCTTAAATCTGATCCTAAGCTATTTATGAATATAGATCCATGTCTTTGTATAGTTTTCTTCTTCTGTGATCTTACAGGAACTTGGTGAAGCTGGGCAAGTAAGGGAGCAGGTAGCTGGAAGCTGTCAAAGAAGAGAGGGATTGGATCAAAGGATTAGCACAAGACACAGGTCGGTTCTTTCTATCCCCCTCTATCTTTAATTCATAAAGGAAATACAAAAGTAGTTTTCTCTGTTTGTTTCTAAGGCAGTTGTCACACCTTAGTGGGATAGAGCAGTTTTAAATAGACACTTTTCCCGGTAACACTTGGGCGATGGTAGCTTATCTCTGAGGAGAGGTGTCGCGGCTACATGCCTCTGAAATGTGTTAAAATGAGGCTCAACGGCATATTTATTATTGAACAACAAGAGAAAATCCCAAACAACCAAAACCCTAACCCCAGGAGATGTAACGCCAAGAGTTTGTGGGCCCCATTGGGCTTAGTTGGGCAGCCATTGGGCTTAGTTGGGCAGCCAACATCCTGGGATATTATCTCCATTTGGTGCGTAAAATACCTTGTTGGAAAGGTATCCCTGAGTACTACAATACTTGCGACAGGCCCCTACCTATGGCTATGGCCTCGTAGCGGACATAAAAAAAAAACATGGTTTAGGGGGTCAAAACTGCTCCGGATGTTCAGGACCTGAAAAACTACTAAAAATAGTAAATGCTGAAATAAACAAGGAAACAAATGAAACTGACTGGAGGTCTATGTGGAATAGGAGGGTGGCCACCAATATCCACCTGGATCAATCCTCCCCCCTTAGGAAGTAATGGTCCCCATTGCATGTAGAGCCTCTATGATGTGAGGAAATTTTTGTTGCCATAGTGAACCACTTGCCCTGGTGAAGGAGTTGGCTTGCTTTGACAACTCAATATAGTTGGTTATTTTTTTGGTGAGTGTTCTTGATCTATGTGTCCATGAGATGATCAGTTGTTTCCTGTTCCATGTAGTCTGAGTTGAGCTATGTTGGCATGAGTTGTTTTGTAATGTCGGATGTGTCCAACAATGGTGGAAAGTATGGTCGAAGGTGGTACATTGAACACTAAGTGTAGACCAAGGAATGTTGGGATGTTGATCTTGAAGGCATTGTCACCGACAACCTTGGTGATGATGTATGTGCCATATTGGATCGGGTGAAGATTGCAGTGGGGTCCAGCGAGGCGCTCCTTCTGCAAATGTAGCCAAACTTTGTCACCCACCTGGAACTTGTGTAGCACTCAATGTTGACCAAGGTGCTGCTTGTACTTAGCATTGGCTCTATCCAATAAATCATAGACCTGATGGCGGATGTGCTGAATCCACTCAATGAATTTGTTAGCCATGTCGGCTTGGGACTGGACGTGAGCCGAATCTACCTGAGTGGCTACAAATGGTATGGCCACGTCAATGGGACATAATGGTTGAAATCCCAACCCTACCTAAAAGGGGTTGTGGCATGTTGAGTTGTGGAGAGCTCTGTTGTAGTTGTGCTGGACATAGGGGATAATTTCATCCCATGTGTGTGGATGCTTCGGGTTGTACATGTGCATAATGTGTACGATCATCCTGTTGACAACCTCTGTTTGGCCATTAGTTTGGGGATCAAAAGTCATGGACTTGGTAATTTTTGTATCGAGCATCAACCAAAGATTTGACCAAAATGCACTCAGGAATCTACTGTCCCGATATAAGACAATGGACTGTGGAATCGCAAAGTGTACCCACACTCACTCAATGAAGAGCTTAACGGTGTCCTCTGCTGTGATACTCTTCTTGTAGGCTGTCATAGAGGCCATCTCAAAAAATCTATCGACGACCACAAAAACGTAGTGGTTGTCATGCTTAGTAGAAGGAACGCCTGACATGTAATCCATAGAGATAGATTCCCAAGGTCGATTAGGAGTAGGTAGAGGAGTATATAAGCCTTGCTTCTTGATGGTTGGTTTGGAAATGGCACAGGCGATGCATGATCTAATGTACTTCCCAACATCCTAATGAAGTTTCGGCCAATAAAAATACGTCTGTAATATGGCCATTGTCTTTTGTACTTTGAAATGTCCAGCGACTCAACTGTAGTGTGTCTCCCAAATCATCTTGGCACGCTCGCTTGAAGGAACAAATATGTGTCCTAGGTGGCATAACAGTGCATCTTGAAGGTGAAAATTTGGAACTTGCTTTCCTTCCAGGAATGTCTAGTATGTGTTACCGAATTCTAGATCTCTCTGGTAAAGATGCGTCCACCCCGAAGTCTTATGCCGACAATAGTCGAGTACAATGGTCAGCGCCATGAATGGTGGTCATCCAAGGCAGTCTGCAACATTATTGGCATTGCCCTTCTTGTACTTAATGTTCAAATGGAATTATTTCAGGTAGGTGGACCATTTATTATGGCGATCGTTTTGCAACTTCCCTTGTGTCTGTATGAACTATAGGGGTCGGTGGTCTATGTGGATGATTGTTTCCTTCCCTATAATGTAATGCTTCCATTGATGGAAGGCCTGCACAATGGAATACATTTCTTTGTCATAAGTGGGATACTTTCAAACTGTGTCTAAAAGTCTCTCCCTGTGGTAAGCCACTTGATCCCCCTACTGAGTAAGAACTGCACTAATACCATAGTTGAAGGCATCTATCTCAATCTCAAATGGTTGTTGCAGTTCTAGTAATGTGAGCACTAGTGCAGAAGAGAGGCAATGCTTCAACTCAGAAAACGCCTTCTATGGGTTTCAGACCAAAAAACACTTTTCTTTCGCTCTTCCCTAGGTGACTTGACTTAAAGTCCAAGTGATATGAGAGAACCCCAACACGAACCTGCAATAGAAATTAGCAAGGCCTAGAAAGCTACGGAGCTCTGTTAGAGTGGTTGGGACTGGTCAATCCTGAATGACTTGTATCTTGGTTGGGTCCACATGCACACCTTTCTCATCAATGATGTACCCCAGAGATTGAACCTGGGTCATGCCAAAAGTGCATTTCTCCAAATTGGCACATAACTTGTGTTGTTGCAAGGTTCGAAGGACCTATCAAATATGGTGGAGGTGCTCTTCCCAACTCTAGCTGAAGATCAAGATGTCATCTAAATATATCACAACAAATGCATTGGTGAAGGATTTCAAGATGTCATCCATCAATCTCATGAAGGTTGTGGGGGCATTCGTCAACCCGAAAGGCAGGACCAACCATTCAAAAAGGCCCTCCTTGGATTTGAAGGAAGTCTTCTACACATCAGAGGGTTTAATAGGCACCTGGTGATAGTTGGACTTCCGGTGAATCTTGGTGAAATATTTGGACCCCTTGAGCTGGTCCAAAAGGTCATCAATCCATGGGATTGGGTACCTATTCTGGACAGTGATCTTGTTTAGCACCCAATAGTCAATACAGAGTATCCAAAACCCATCCTTCTTAACCAATACAATAGAGCTCCGCATGATATGCCCTTTCTGCAACAACTCCTCTCTTGATCTCATCGTTATCCATAATAGAGCATCGATAGATCATTCCATTGGGTAGCAGTGCACCTAGGGTTAGATCAATGGAGTGCTTGACCTGTCAGTGCAGAGGTACCCCTGTAGGCGAGACAAAAATGTCCCTATACTCCTCCACAACCTTGTCCATCTATTGTTGTTGTGCAGTGGTGTCCTGTCTGGAAGTCGTGGCCATAGCCTTCTTCTTGCCCTAAGGGCATATCATAAGGAAAACAAATTTCCTAGTGTTGTTGGGAAAAGTATCTATTCAGAACGCCCCTATCCCACTCTAAGGTGTGACAGTGCCTTAGCAACAAACAAGGAAAACTACTTGAGTATTCTTCTTTATGAAATGTAAATGAAGAGGAAGGATAAACTAACCTGTGTCTTGCGCTAGTTTGTTGATCCAATCACTCCTCTCTTCTATAGCTCCCAGCTCCCTGCTCCTTTACCGGCTCAGCTTCGCCAAATTCCTGCAAGATCACAGAAGATAGAAACTACACGAAGATATAGATTCACATTCATAAAAAGCTTAGGATCAGATTAAGCTAAACATGAAAATATAACAAAACATCATTGATACACAGCACGTAGGAGAAACTCAAATAATTTTATTGATATGATAAGAAAGTCCAAGAGGAGATACAACCAAGTGAGTCTCAATCCAGCATCTACCTCCCAGCAAAGGAATCCCTTCCTCACCTCCAACAAAGCATAAATCACCCAATGCACTAATCTCAATCTCAAACCAACAGCAATTCTCTACAAAGTACAAAATTCCAGCCTCTGGATCTCTGGGATGAGGGATCCATATATAGATGTAAGCAGAGAGGATGAGTCAGCTTATGTTTTGACTTGTGGCCTCTCTCTGTCAGTTCTTGCTTCCACTTGGAGACTGAGAGCCTCTTACTCATCACTGGTCGAATTCAGTGAGGCAAGTGTCATTCGAGAAGATTATGGAAGCTTCCATTGTCTCTCCACCTCGTTGAATGACTCTTCCACTTGTCATTTCCCGCTCAACGCACCTGGGTAGTGCATTCAATTGTGTTGCAACGCACCTAGACAGTGCATTTGGGTGTTTTGCAACGCAGGCAGCTAGTGGAGCTTCTGAATTGATCCTGATTTGACTAGTTTTGAGCAGTTTCTGGTGGAGAACTTCTGGGAGAAGCTGTCATTGGTTGACCTTGTTCCTTTAGGGGTAGGAACAACACTTTTAGGGACTTTGGATCCCTTGGATTATGGACATTTCATGCTTATAGCTGTAAGGCACAAAAATGTCTATAACAGTTGCCCCCTAAAGTATGAGGCCGTTTATCGGGTGAAATGCTTTATTAGGAGGATCTGAAGTTCTTTCAATGCTGGGAGGAGACCTGTAATAAGATACAATACAATACATTATTTTCATATTGTTTTCATGATCTAGCTGAGGCGGGCATTCCCATGCTCAGCTTTATAAATTCATTTTTATGTACATAGGACAGACAATCGTCTGATGGTAGACTGATGATTCTGATGAAATCATCATCCTTTCGGTAGGATGATTATCTGTTCTGCAATGTTTTACATGTCAATGTCTTTATTTTTCCTGAATATATATCGCAGCCCAGATGGATGAAACTAGATCTGGGGTCTTCAATCTCGTCCGATCTTCACTCGAAGTACAAGTCGATCCATGTGAGAAATGTTTTGAAGTCGAACATGGAAAGACATCGCTTGATTACCAGTCGATGATGTAAACTGTTAACAAGCACGAGAGGGATCACCGATAAGGATGATGACCCTCAAGGTACTGCAGTAAAATTCACGTGGTGTGAATAAAGGACTTGGCGTCGAACACCACACAAAATCTTTCGGTCGAAGGTCATTGATGTATACCTGTCGCCAGAAGTGAGAAACTTGCCATTGAGGCATGCAAGTTTCAAAGTACTGAAGGGGGTGTTCCTAGATCAACTTCTTGGATAATGAGCTGATGTCGACAAGAAGCGATCCGTCAAAGGAGGGCCTTGATGTATCCCACATCAATGACATGGAACGGAGTAAATGATTTTGATGGAGGTGAAAACGATCTGATGATATATGGTTCAGGGTGGCGGTCATGAAAGAATGAAGTATAATGTATGGTAGTGGATGGGACATGGGTGACTTCTCTGGATGACTTCTCTTGAACATGTCAGCGACACTTATGTGATGGATCGGTAGCATTTACCCCAAAGGTGGATGGTATGGCGAGACCATGGTGATGTGACCGGTGAATGAAACAACCCAACCCGACTCAGGCACGGAGTGGAAGTGTCATGTTCAAGAGCGACTTGCTACCAATAAAGGTTCTTTGAGTTTCTTCCCAATTTTTCCCCAGTCATTGCTGACCAGTACCTCTTTATTTTTGTCAAGCTTCAGGAGGATAACATATGCTTGTTCTATAATTTGCCCTTCGGGCAAACCCATCGCTATGTTTTAACGAGCCTAGCGATAGTGAAACTCGTTCTCGTCTAAAGACAAGTTTGTCGCTATTAATCTTTTTAACGAGTCTAACAACAAAGATAACTCGGTCCTTTTCATTTTTAGAGAGTCTGAAAAGGTACGTAAAGTTAACTCCGGAATTCCTTTTTCGTCATCTAATCCCTTAAGTCTGAAAAAGTATAAAACAATACAGAAGGGATGAATTTTCGATAGTTTTAACGAGCCGAACAAAACAAGCGCTCGATCTTTTTGTGCAATAATCCCTCAGGTCCAAAAAGATTAAAATCTAGAGGAGGGATAGCACTTCCTGTCGCTTTAACGAGCTGGAAGGCCAAAACTCGGCAATCTTTTCATATTTTACGAGTCAGATGAAAAGAGCTTAAAGAAGACTCGTCTTTTGAGGAACGAGTGATAAAATGGGTAGCAGCTGATTCCAGGTAAGGGTTGGAATTTTCCAAGCACGACAGAGACACAAGGATGGCTAGTGAAATCACTCTTCGCAGCTGTTCCTCAAAATGGGTAAACAATCAAATGGAGGTGAATGATCGGCCAATGGAAAAGTGGAGGTGACGGTGCAAACACGACCAAGGCTTTAATGGCTGATAATGTTACATTCACGATGGTTATTTACCAGAGGATAGTTCATTTTTTAACAAGCTTAAACACGGGTTGAAACACTTGCTCGATCTTATGTTTATTTTTTAACGAGCATGAACTATGTGCTAAAACTACTCGATTATCCAGTCGTATGATAAGAATGTCTCATGTAAGATGCCATTTTTTATGGAGCTTGCGCCTTACAAAGCTATGCCCCGCATCCTTTCTTTATGCAAGTTCGGAAACGACTAATCCTACGAGTTTAAAGGGTTAGAGGTCCTAAAAATTTAAAAAATAAATAGCCGCCCCTTGCTTGCATTCCAAAAGGTTTGCATGCCTCCAGGTATAAAGTACGATTTCAAGGTTACCCCTCAATTTGCAGATAAAACATTTGTTCTACCAGGAAAGGCCTACCTCTTTCAGGTTACCAAAGATTGTCTCATTTGCGCAGCAAACAAAACACTTCTTCGGCGATGTCTACCGAGATAAACAAAGGTGAATGACGACGCCCGCCGATTCACATAACTTTGACAAAAGAATCTTATTCTAGAACAACCCCTCTTCCAATCACGGACGGGGTACGGACTAGTCATATTCTCCCGCGGAAACCTACTCTATACCCGAAGTTTTCCTGCCGAAGCAGACCAGGACGCATGCCCCCTGGGTTCCAGTCATATCCCTCCGAATTACTCGCGCTCATCGGGAGGACGGACCGTAGGTTGAGACATTTCTTGCATGAAGAGACCATTTAGGGATGGTATATGACTATTTGCGATGCGTGATCCGGGAAATGAAAGCTGGTCTACGAGCTTGACCACTCTTCCTTCGTGCGGAAAACACATTACTCTAAAGAGTGAGGAGATGATGGCTCCCATGCAATATATATAGTCTCGTCCAAGGAGTAGGTTATAATCCAAGGGTCCTTGAACGACCATCACGTTCATTTGAACGGTCTTCCCTTTCAATGTTATGGGCACATTGGGGAGGATCCCTAAAGGTCGACTGGTTCCTTTATCAAAGCCTGTCAGATTTCTCATTTCAGGAAAAAGCGATGGCGAACCAAGCGCTTTCCAAGCAATAGAGGAAAGGATACTCACAGATGCCCCCTCATCAATGATGGTGCCAGCCATGACCATTCTATATATTTGAACGATAATTCGGAATGGTATGCTTGCTGGCAAACGGGGTCTGCCTAGTTGGTTCCAGTCGAAGGATACAACTAGGTTGCTTGGTGGTGGGACCGAGTAGACGGCCGGGTATGGCTCTAACGAACTTCCTTCCTGCGATAAAGGAATGGGTAGGTTGCCCCCGTGTTCGTCGGAGTCTGTGTTGATGAAGAGAATTTGGATGGTGTCATCCTTATTCTCCTCAGTGACTGTATCATTCGAAGATAAAACCTCTGAAGGCAAGACCGGGTCAACTGCTGCCTCGACCTTTTGACTTTCGTCGGGTATGGATTCAGCTGGTTCATCTTCAATGACCGGCGCTTCAGCTGACCACTTGAGCGGGCCAGCTGGATTTTCAACTAACGAAGGACTTGGCAAGAGTTTTTTATATCCAGGAGGAAGTCGTAACGGTGAAACCGGACGATCACCCAAAACTCTTTTAGCTTCGTCTAAGAAGGGACAACGGTGGATGGCGTGATCGCCTTTGCACAGTTTACAGGGAGATCTAGCTCTCCCTTTTTGTCCTGGGGCTTCACTTTCGCTAGTTGACGGTGTGCATTCAACATGGCTATCAGAGGTTGACGCCACCGGATTGTGCAAACGGGGAGACCAGTCCCTTAGTATCCGAGGGATGCAGGGACAATCTCTGTGAAAGTGGTCTCCCTTGCAAATGACACATGGTGATTTAGGCCTAATCAGTGCAATGTGTGGATTTTCGTTAGACGACACTCGTTTGCCCCCAGTCGCTTTTGGCTCCTTCTTCTTCTTCTCTTTCTTCTTCTTTTCCTTCTTCTCCTTAGGAACTTGGTTTTTAGTTTTGCCAGCCCCATCAAGCAAAGAGGAAGGAGGAGAGGAAGAATTAGAGGAAGTGGAAGGTTGGTGGGTAACTCTGGACTGGTCTAACTGCTGATTCGAGTGTTCAGGAATAGTGGTGTTCTGAACGACATTGGTTGAGAAGAGCCAGACCGGCAAGCCAATTGTCAGTCCTGGAAGCGACAATGTAGCCATATGGGGCGCACCAACATCTCCCCAAGAGGAGAAGGGACTAGGATTTCCACCAAGGGGAATTCCTTGGTTGGTAGGCTCCATTTTCTCAACCTAAAGATCAACGCGGGAAAAAGGGTATGAATATTCCGTTTAAAATAAATTTTAACGACGCTTGGACACAACTTGCTTTTTCAATTTTAAAGAGTCGAGAAAAAGCAAAAGATGACTCTAGTCTCCTTCGATTTTTAATGAGCCTGAAGTGACAAGTGCTCAGATGGACATTTTCCGTTAAAGAGTCTGAAAAGGAACGAAAGGGACTGCTCTGGAGTTCTAGGTAGAGGGTGTGCCAAACCAATCGCAAAACTGCAGAATACTTTTTAAGGTACGGGCGGTCGATCTTCCCGAATGCTGTGTTCAGTGCATTGCGATCAGTAGGGTGGCCGACACGGCTTCCTATGGATAAAGGTTTTATGCCTATAGGGGTCTCCCAATATATACTCGACGGTACGTGGGAGCACAATCCGTACTGGCACTTATCGTCTCTCAGGAGGAATCACCCAACCATCAGTGAGACCGACAGTCACCAGGTTTTACGACGCCGGAACACGTCTCTAGCCTAGACCTCTATGTTGTGCGTTAAGTTCCAATGCGTTGTTAAGTTCATTCAATTTATTTTAGGTTGATCTTTCTTAGAAGTTTGCCTTTTTGGATCACCACGAGATGTAGATATAATTCCTAAATGCAGTCTAAAGATGATAAGCAAGCTTTTATCTCTTTTCAACAATGAAAATCCTGGCTACAAGGGGAAAAGAAAGACACAATCTTTTCTCAAAGAGCAAAGAGCACACTGTAAATGCACTTTCCCTAAATCAAACCATACAAACTGTCAAAATGCAAATGCACTTGTGCATGTATTTGTTTTCACTTTCTTAATATTGATGCCTAAAAAGAAAGTTGTTGTACAAATTTGAATTCGATTTCAAGTGAAAAACACAAACAAGCTTCTTTTCGAAATCAAAAAGACGATTACGACACTTTATGATTTTGAAGTAAACACTTGTTTCGACACTAGAAATTCACAAATTCAAACCAAAAGACAAAAGTAAAAGCGCAATCAACTATCAACATCAAATACACTTACTCCTAAGATCAAAACGACACTTACGACAGGTCTAGATCTAAGAGCGACAGTATGACTAGTCTACTTTTGTAATGGGAAACTGCAAATGATGTAACAAATACACAAAAACAAATACAGTTTCTTTTATACAACTGAGGTGGAATTAAGGCAAAGAAAAGGGGTTTTCAGATAGGTACACACACTGATAACAGGCTGCAAAAATCAGAGATAAAACTGAACAAAATGAAGCAAAGAACCACAGCTGCACAGGGCAAAGGCTGATCAGCGCACCTGTTGCATAGAGAAACTGAATTGCAGCGCAGGTAGCCCTCTCGAGACCTGCGTTGAAATGCAAAACCTCTTCACAGAGCCTGCACTGAAGCAGAAACGAGAATTTTCTCTGGGTTCTGGGTCACGGTTTGCAGTTTAATCTATGGTTTTTGGCCGGATAAAAGCTATCAGTAAGGTACAATTAGAGGGATGATTTAAAGGAGGACTAAGAGCTATCACAAAGGGAAATTAGAGTATTTGTGGATCAGCTGTTCAGATCATAAACAAGCCCAGTGAATGGACTAGAGTAGCAGATCTCTACTTTGCATTTGTAAATGGCAAATGCAGTTCGATTCGCCACTCCTAAGTTTATGAGAAGAACAACAATAGAAACACAAATAAACTAACTAAATACGATCCCCAACGGAGTCGCCAATTTGTTGTTGGGAAAAGTATCTATTCAGAACGCCCCTATCCCACTCTAAGGTGTGACAGTGCCTTAGCAACAAACAAGAAAAACTACTTGAGTATTCTTCTTTATGAAATGTAAATGAAGAGGAAGGATAAACTAACCTGTGTCTTGCGCTAGTTTGTTGATCCAATCGCTCCTCTCTTCTATAGCTCCCAGCT
This sequence comes from Pinus tabuliformis, assembly GCA_031772625.1. Lineage (NCBI taxonomy): Eukaryota > Viridiplantae > Streptophyta > Pinopsida > Pinales > Pinaceae > Pinus > Pinus tabuliformis. The sequence goes on from CM062817.1 coordinate 649,697,676, forward strand.
CCCTGCTCCTTTACCGGCTCAGCTTCGCCAAATTCCTGCAAGATCACAGAAGAGAGAAACTACACGAAGATATAGATTCACATTCATAAAAAGCTTAGGATCAGATTAAGCTAAACATTCAAATATAACAAAACATCATTGATACACAGCATGTAGGAGAAACTCAAATAATTTTATTGATATGATAAGAAAGTCCAAGAGGAGATACAATCAAGTGAGTCCCGATCCAGCATCTACCTCCTAGCAAAGGAATCCCTTCCTCACCTCCAACAAAGCATAAATCACCCAATGCACTAATCTCAATCTCAAACCAACAGCAATTCTCTACAAAGTACAAAATTCCAGCCTCTGGATCTCTGGGGTGAGGGATCCATATATAGATGTAAGCAGAGAGGATGAGTCAACTTATGTTTTGACTTGTGGCCTCTCTCTGTCAGTTCTTGCTTCCACTTGGAGACTGAGAGCCTCTTACTCATCACTGGTCGAATTCAGTGAGGCAAGTGTCATTGGAGAAGATTCTGGAAGCTTCCATTGTCTCTCCACCTCGTTGAATGACTCTGCCACTTGTCATTTCCCTCTCAACGCACCTGGGTAGTGCATTCAAGTGCGTTGCAATGCACCTAGACAGTGCATTTGGGTGCTTTGCAACGCAGGCAGCTAGTGGAGCTTCTGAATTGATCCTGATTTGACTAGTTTTGAGCAGTTTCTGGTGGAGAACTTCTGGGAGAAGTTGTCATTGGTTGACCTTGTTCCTTTAGGGGTAGGAACAACAATTTTAGGGACTTTGGATCCCTTGGATTATGGACATTTCATGCTTATAGCTGTAAGGCACAAAAATGTCTATAACACCTAGTCTAGGAAATAATCTTATAACATTGTTTTGTAGTGATCAAAGAGATGGCGGTAGGTGGGGCTACCTCCGGTATCCTGTACAACTTATTTCCCAAAGTAATAATCATAGAGCAAGGTTTTAGACTCATATACAGCATGTCGCTTCCACAAGTATGGTTGTCCTTATAATACATCACAAAATTCAAGAGGAGCAACATCACACAATACCACATCCATGAAGGGGTTGATGTAGTAGGGAAGGCAACACTCTTGGCTGACGCAGAGATCTCATCCTTAGTGAAGCCACCCGATGGTGTACGACTGTGGATGCATTGTTGTCAATAGGCCTAATCATTTCATGACCTCTGCTGAAATGAGGTTCTTTTGGCTCTGATTGTCAATAATGAACTGCAACAGAGAACCTTTCACCCACATCTGTGAGTGGAAGAGGCATTCCCCCTCCTCTGGATATTTAAGATCATTCTTATGGATCTTGGTGGTGGCCATGGTGGCACTCAGCTTCGTGTCAATGATCTTCCGTTTGTCATTCTCCTTATTCGGTTCTGACTTAGAGTCAGAACCTGCATCTAATTCAGAAGCCTTCAGCTCCGCCACTAGTGACTGCCTAGCCTAACACTCACTTGTGTTGTGAGTGGAGCTCTTATGGAACTCACACCATTTTCCAATGTCCTTCTTTGGCTTCGTGGTATTGTTATTTGCTTGCGGCTTCAACAGGTTGCCCTGGGTCGCCCCGCCTTGGCTTTGGCCTTTGCTTTGTGGTTTGGGGGTGACTTTCGCTTGCTTCGGATTCACAAATCCAAAGTCTTGCTTCTTTTGTTTAAACTTATGCTCGATATTGACAATGTATCGGTATGTCATATCAAGCAAGGAGATGTCCAAGAAATCCATCTCATCTTGGATGTACTTGTGTAGACAGTCACAGTACTTGAGTACCAAATTCTGCTCAGAATCCTTGATACCCAACTTCGTGCGAAGGGTATGGAAAACATTTTTGAACTCTGACACATCTTGGTCCCTTCCCTGTCGTAGCGTGGTCCACTTTATGTATTTATCTTCATAGCTCCTAATAGGGTAATATTGTTCCTTGATGGCACCTTGGAAAGAATCCCAAGTGGGTGCGGCTGAAAACAATCAGGATTCACGCTCATCATTTTGTTCACAATAGCCTTCCCACTAGTACTTGATGTGTGGGGTGGCTTTTAGAAGTGAAAAAGTAATCATTTCCCAATTGGAAAAATCATGAACTAAAAAATATCCTTCCAAAAGATTCAACCATTTATCTATGGCATTTGCATCTATCTGGCCCTCAAATATGGGAATATCAAAGTTAACTTGTACCTTAAAAGGAGTGGCACCTCTAGAGTGGCTGCTAGATGAAGATGTGTCACATTTAGGTAGTCGTCGAAGGATCTGGGCAAAGTTATCCATCATCATGTTCCTTTGTCGCTCGAGGGCTTCCTCAAGCAATATTTTGAAAGGATCTCATGCCCCCTTGTCTTTCTTTTATTCTGTCATGGGAGGTTGTCAGGGTTTGTGAGGCTGGTCTTGCAAAGGTTCAACCAGATCGAGCCCTAACTCCTTATACCCTAACCTCATTGGGGACATGCAAAGAAAAATAGAGAACAAGCAAACTGCTTAGAAAACACTGATAGGAACTTAAAGAGGAAGGCAACAAATTACATATATAACCATAAATACATAAGTGTAGTAGAAATAACACTTCATTTCATTAATATCAGAATACTAAAATATGCTTACAAAAATAATGGAAATAAGCTAGTTTGGGCAATGGTAGCTTATCTCTGAGGAGAGATGTGGTGGCTACATGCCTCTAAACTGTGTTACAATGAGGCTCAAGAACCTATTTATTATTGAACAACAAGCGAAAACTCTAAACAACCAAAACCCTAATCCTAGGAGATGTAATGCCAAGAGTTTGTGGGCCCCGTTAGGGTTAGCTGGGTAGCCAACTTCCTGGGGTCGTGACTTGGTCATATTATCTTTGTTTGGCACTTGTGATACTTTGTTGGAAAGGTCTCCCCAAATACTACAGAATTTGCAGTAGGACCCTATCACTTGCCTACGGTTATGGGCCTACGACAGACCTAAAAAAAATGTCGTTTAGGGGGTCAAAACTACTCCCGAAGTTCAAGACGCAAAAAACTGTTAAAAATAGTAAATATTGAAATAAACAAGGAAACAGATGAAACCAACCAGACGTCTAAGTGGAATAGGCGGGTGGCCACCAATATCCACTTGAATCATAGTAAGACAAAAGTGTGCATATTGAATAATGGATAATGGTAAACAAGTATGCAATATGTCAACAAAGAAAGCACAATCAAAGAGGCTAAATTGTTCACTTAATATCCAAGTTTAGAATACCAACATCCATTAAAGATCGCTTATAAAAATGTGTGAGGTTGTATGGCTATATGGTTAGAGAATTAGAGAATGTGAGAGTTGATTGAGGTGTTCTTCATTAATTACCTGGCACATATATAGAGCTGATGTGAAGAAGATTTGAGGAGAAGAAGAAACAGGAACAAAGATGGAGGTATGCAAATTTATAGACCAGGTAACCATCACATTGTTATTTCTTGTATGTATCAGGGGATTGTAGTCTCCTTTCAAGTTGTAGCTTGATAAATAACAAGTTGGAGCCTGTTGAGGTAGGAGCCTTCTATGGGTTGTAGCCTATAGAAAATATATGGGAGTTGGAGCTTCCTTATAAGTTGTAGCTTGTAGAAAAATCGAGGTAACAACCTCTTGTAGGTTGGAGCCTACAAAAAATTAGATGTAATAAGGGAGTAGGAGCTTGCCTTTGCATCACAACAATAACAAAGTTGTGGTTTTCTCCTTTTATGGATTTCCACTTATATCTAATGTCCATATGTCATGATTTTGTGTGTTGATTTTATGTTGTCATGAAATTTGTTATGTTGTGGTTCATATATTACATATTGTTCATATATTGAATCTGCATCTTATGTGGTGTTAAAATGCTTATCGAATAGTTCAGATAAATATTAAAAATAAAATAAAAAAATTTCCATAAATATACTACACTGGTTCACCCCCTCTGCCCCTCCCAGAGCCCAATTCTCTTTGCCCCTCTCGGAGCCCAATCCTCTGTTTCCATCAGCAAACACTTTCTATTATATTCGATTGTGCTCCAACTTATATTGTGACATTGTGTGAAACATTCTCTATCCTATTTGAGTATACTCCCCAAAAATATGACCCCTAATTCTTGCATACATATGAAAAGTCACAAGCCTAACTAATAAATAAAAAAAATCAATATTAACCCTCCAACAAAATAATAAAGACTTTTAAAACATTTTAAATTCAACCATATATATCTCAATTTATATAATATTTATTATTTAAAAAAAAGTTTATTATTTACCATAAATAAAATAATAATATCTTCAATCCAATGTGTTATTAATCAATATATTATATTATATTCTTCCATTGTTTTTTTAAGAAATAGCCCAAGTTCCAATCTAGCTATGGATTAGAGTATATATAAGCCTAGGCCCTAGAGTATATATCAAGACAATTAAGGAAAAATAATTCATGTTTCAAGTTGTAATGCCATCTTATATAGGTGTAAACGTACCCATGCTAAAAATAGGATGGATAGATGGTTGGATATATTGGGAAATGCAAGTCATTTTAGATAAATGCAGGAGAAATGATGGATAGGTGGTGTTTCGGGAAATTAAAAAGAGAGCTTGATCTGCTCTCTTTTCAAGGTATTCCAATTTCCAACCAATACAAAATGTAAGTAACCATCGAAGAAAATGAAAGGTTGTGCTTTATTCGAGAAGGCTTTTGACAGTCAACCCCGATGATGTTATGCTTTCGAGGAGGGAGGACTTTGGTAGTCAGTCCAGATTATCTTGTCTGGACTTTGAAAATGGAGGGTTGGCAATTATGTTTTAAGTACGTTTATAATATATAGAAGTATTTTATTAGTCTGTCAATCAATGTACTTAGTGCCGTGAAGCGGTAGAGGGTCAGGAACTAGCATTATGTATATTACTTGGGTGGTGGGGTTGCTGCTGCAGCTGCTGTTTGTGCTGACTGCTGCTCCTTTTTCTTTTCTTTTCACTTCAGAGTGAATGACGACGCCACAGTTACCCTCGAGTAAGAAGAGGAGGTGAAAATTTATAAAAGTTGGCAAAATAAGGCCGTTGGATGAGAGGCCGGGGGTAATATAATTTTGGTAATATTGTAAATTTAAATAGTTCACTACTGACGATTACCCAGAGAAGGAAACTTGACTGTCACAAGAGTTGATGGGCTTCTTCTGTTTTTCTTTCTTTTCTTGGTGACGAATGGACCCATCCACAGCATTCATGGCGCCTGAAAAGGAAGGGCCCCTCGCATTGCACAGTGCACTGCACAGCATATGATGCATTCATTCTTTCTTTTATGAATAAATGGCAGTCTCGCTGTATGCATGCTTTCTCGCTTTCCAACAGCCAGCAGAGCCCTCTCTGCTGGTTGTTGGACTTATTCGGTTGTATGCCTGGCCTGGGCTAGCACGGATTCTCATAGATGAATGCTACACAGTGGAGATCCAACCGCTAGGACAACGGTCATCTCACAACACTCCACTACAGTGCCCCATATAAATTAAATTAAGTCAGAATTCTCATGTGGGGCTGTCAATAAGTGTCCAAGTCGTTACTAAATATTTAATGTTAGTGGCGTATGCGTTGTTAAATTTTAATAAAATAATTAAAATAGGTGGAATATTAAATATTTATGGTAATAAGGATATGAGTCATATTGAAATATATATATTTGAAGCTATTTAATTAATTTTGATATGGATTAATTTTTTTTTCATTCTAAAAGAGATTTGTATTTCAAGATATTTGATTTCTCTTGGGGTTTGGTAGATTTAAAATTAATATGGATCTAAGCTAGTTTAATTCTCTCTTTAAATAAAATGTATTCCACATGAACACCATGGATCAATACAACCGGTTCTCATACTATGAAGTTATTTTTAATTTAATGTTACTTTTTTATTTATTTTATTTTATTTAATTCCCCCTTTCAATAGGTTATATTCCACATGAATACATAGATACCATGGGTCAATACCATGAAGTTATTTTTATTTTGATATAAATATTTTTATTGAATTAAAGCTTTTGTGATCCATATCAAGTTTTTGAGACATGTTTTCAACCATAATCACATCAAAATTCATTTGCATTTATTGAGATGTTTCGAACAAGTTTGGTTCATCATTAAGACAAGATGAAGAATCAGATCATGGCAACAAGTTAAATAGAAATATCATTCAAACCGGTGGTTCAAAACAACAAGTGTAGTTAATAGTAAGGACAAGATGAAAAATTAGATCATGGCAACAAGTTAAATAGAAAGATCATTCAAACCGGTGGTTCGAAACAACAAGTGTAGTTCATCGTAAGGACAAGATGAAAAATTAGATCATGGCAACAAGTTCAGTAGAGAGATCATTCGTTAGGACAAGATGAAGAATTAGATCATCGCAACAAGTTAAATAGAGAGATCATTCAAACACTACTTTTGACCAAAAGAAATGTCTACATTTGACTGGACCATAGAAAGAAATGACTATTTGATTAAATGACTACATTTGACTGGACCACGACTACATTTGACTCAACCTTAGGGGAAAGTTTATTAATTAATTAATTAATTAGTTAATTTGTTTATTAAATTTATTTATTTAAATATATATAACTAAATATATATGCTTATAATTAACTAAATATATATGCTTATTATTTTATTTTATTTTGACTTCACTTTATTAAATTTTTTTAGTATAATTTTAATTTTAAATACCATGGTCAAAAATATGAAGTTATTTTTATTTTGATATTATTTTTTATTATTTTATTTTATTTTGACACACAAAAATGTTTTCACTTTATTAAATTTTTTATTTTCATTTTATTAATTTTTTTTTGTCAAAAAATAGAAAAAAGTTTAAAGTGATATGGTGATGAGTGCAAACATTTAAATGTTGGTTCAAGGTCAATTAATAATAAAATGTTAAAGTAATAAAAATAATAAAAATCAATTTGTTATATTTGGATTTTGTGAATGGGCTTTGTTACAATACCATGGGCCAATACCATGGCTTATCACATGCCCAAAAACCATAACTTATTTCACAACCAAAATATTTTATAACAATATGACAAGATTCTTAACCATGGATATTTACCCCCATTTGCCATGGATATTATTAACTTGTAATTTAATTAGGCTTGTTACAATACAATGGCTTACCAATACCACATGCCTAGGAAAACATAACTTATTTCAGGATCAATTTATTTTAGAACAATATGAAAATATTATTAGATATTATTAACTTGTAAACAGACTTTTTTACAATACCATGGGCCAATATCATGGCTTATCAATACCACATGCCCAAAAAACATAACTTATTCCACAATCAAAATATTTTATAACAATATGACAAGATTTTTTATCATGGATATTCACCGCCACTATATCATTCATGTTATGAACTTGTGAATAGGCTTCCTTATAATAGCACAGGCTAATACCATGGCCTATCAATACCACATGCTAAAAAAATCATAACTTATTTCACAATCAAAATATTTTTCAACAATATGATAAGAACCATGGATATTCACCCCCACTGGATATTATTAACTTGTAAATAGACTTTGTTACAATACCATGGCTTATCAATACCACATGCCCAAAAACCATAACTTATTTCACAATAAAAATATTTTATTTTAATTTAATTTTATAACATTTTTTAAATTGAAGCTAAAAGGAAAAATATATCTAAATCCTCTATCCTCACGAATACTAAAAATATTCCCACAGAAATTAAATTAAGGTTTTAAAAAATTGAAAATGATAATACTTTCATATTTAAAGATATGGAATTTATATAATATAAATAATATTAGTAAGAACCAACATTGATCCATCTTAAATAAGGATCCAAGTGATGATAATGAGCAAAAGTGAAGGGGGGTGAGAGGGACGGAGACAGTGACAAAGTTGGAGGGCAGAGAGAGAGAGAGAGAGAGAGAGAGAGAGAGAGAGAGAGTTGGAGGAGGCAGAGAGGGAGGAAAGAACAAAGGAGAGATGGAGAGAGAGTGAGGGAGGGAGGAGAGGAGGGAAGATAGAGAGGGAGACACTGATATGGAGGGGAGAGGGAGGGAGAGAGAAAGAGAGAGATGGGGGGAGAGACAAAGGGAGGTGGGAGAGAAAGGGAGAGAGAGGAATCAAGAGAGAGAAGGAGATAGAGATGGAGTTGCAAGGGGGGAAGGGAAGGAAGAAGAAATACATAAAAGGAGAAAGGTGGAGAGAGAGAGAGGGTGTGACAAGGGAGCAATGGAGAGAGAGAGTGAGGGAGAGAGGAGAGTGGGAGGAAAGAGAGAGAGAGAAGGATAGAAGGGGAAGAGAGAGAGGCAGAGAGGAAGAGGGAGAGAGGGATCGATAGAGATAGATAGATATGGAAAGAGAGTGTATATGTTTGGGGGTGAGATAGAGAGAGTGAATAGGAAAGAGACACATAGATAGAAATATATATTATACAGTTTTATATAACCAACCTAGATCCATCTTATCCTCATACCTATCAAGTGCCGAGAGGGATCAAATCTCTTGAGGTGCAAACCTTTCCTCAAGTTTTGCACTTAAAAAAGAGGTTTGCACCTCGAGAGATTTGATCCCTCTCGGTGCTTGATAAGTCTGAGGTTAAGATGGATCTAGGCTAATTTTAGTTTTATATAATTTGACTCAGCCAAAATGTTTACAGGATAATACATTATAGCATATCTTCCATACTGGGTTGGACAATGCCTAGATCCATATTAACCTCGGATCTATGAAGTGTCAAGAGGTATCAAATCTCTCAAGGTGAAAACCTCTTTTTTAAGTGTAAAACTTGAGGAAAGGTTTGCACCTCAAGACATTTGATCCCTCTCGGCACTTGATAGATCCAGGGTTAAGATGGATCTAGGCTAGTTATATAAAACTATATAATATCTATATTTGTATCTATGTGTTTCTTTCTTATTCACTCTCTCTATCTCACCCACAAACATACACACTCTCTTTCCATATCTATCTATCTCTATCCCTCCTTCCCTCCCTCTTCCTCTCTGCCTCTCTCTCTTCCCCTTCCCTTATTCTCTCTCTCTCTCTCCACCTTTCTCCCTCTATGTATTTATTCTTCCTTCCATGTCTCCCCCCTGCAACTCCATCTCTATCTCCTTCTCTCTCTTGATTCCTCTCTCTCCCTTTCTATCTCACCTCCCTCTATCTCTCCCCCCATCTCTCTCTCTCTCTCTCTTCCATCCTCTCCTCTCTCCCTCACTCTCTCTCAACCTCTTCTTTGTTCTTTTATTCCTCTCTCTCTCCCCCTCCAACTCTCACTCTCTCTCTCTCTCTCTCTCTCTTTGCCCTCCAACTTTGTCACTATCTCCCTCCCTCTTGCCGCCCCCACTATCTCTCCTTCACTTTGTTAGTTGTCATCACTTGGATCCTTATTTAAGATGGATCAATGTTGGTTCTTACTAATATTATTTACATTATATAAATTCCATATCTTTAAATATGAAAGTATTCTCATTTTCAATTTTATTAAAACCTTAATTTAATTTCTATCAGAATATTTTTAGTACTTGTGAGGGTAGAGGATTTAGATATATTTTTCCTTTTAACTTCAATTTAAAAAATGTTATAAAATTAATTTAAAATAAAATATTTTTATTGTGAAATAAGTTATGGTTTTTGGGCATATGGTATTAATAAGCCATGGTATTGTAAGAAAGACTATTTACACGTTAATAATATCCATGGTAAAGTGGGGGTGAATATTCATGGTTCTTGACATATTGTTGAAAAACATTATGATTGTGAAATAAGCTATGATTTTTTGCCATGTGCTATTGATAAGCCATGGTATTAGCTCATGCTATTATAAGGAAGCCTATTCACAAGTTCATGATATGGACGGTATAGTCGGGGTGAATATCCATGATCAAGAATCTTGTCATATTGTTATAAAATATTTTGATTATGGAATAAGTTATGTTGTTTGGGCATGTGGTATTGATAAGACATAGTATTGGCCCATGGTATTGTAAAAAAAAATATTTACAAGTTAATAATATCCATGATAAAGTTGGGGGTGAATATCCATGCTTAATAATATTTTCATATTGTCTAAAATATTTTGATCGAGAAATAAGTTATGTTTTACTGGGCATGTGGTATTTGTAAGCGATGATATTGTAACAACCCCTAATTAAATTACAAGTTAATAATATCCATGATCAAATTGGGGTAAATATCCATGGTTAAGAATCTTGCCATATTGTTATAAAATATTTTGGTTGTGAAATAAGTTATGGTTTTTGGGCATGCGGTATTGATAAGCCATGGTATTGTAACAAAGCCCATTCACAAAATCTAAATATAACAAATTGATTTTTATTATTTTTATTACTTTAACTTTTTTATTATTAATTGAACCTGAACCAACATTTAAATGTTTGCACTCATCACTGATATCACTTTTAAATTTTTTTTTCTATTTTTTAACTAACCTGACATTTAAAATTGTTTACATAGTTACATTACATCTACACATCTACTCTATACTGGGTTGTAGAGTGCCTCTTGGTGATAGAACCGAGGTTAAGATGGATCTAGGCTGGTTTTCATTTTTATATAATTTCACTGAGTTAAAATGTTTACAGGATAAGATATTACATCATACCTTCCATTCTGGGTTGGACAATACCTCTCAGTGCAATTATATGTTTTGGAGTTTTTGGTTGGGAATAATTTTTAGTCAAATCCTAATGTTTGGTTGTTTAAAATGTGTTTTTGTGATTCCAAATTTAACAAGAAAATATAAAATAGTCTTCAGCGTTTGATGTGTGTTTGTACTAGTAAATATTGTTGCACCCCATGGTATATTCTAAAGCAATTAGAGGTTGACAACTTATATACTATTGGTGTACATTACATATATATATATATATATATACACGTTAGGAATATATATATATATATTCTCACTAATGGACAAAAAGACATTTTTTCTAGTCAATTTTAATCAAAAGTGAGTAGAAATTTTTAGAAACTTCTAAATTGTTTAATCTGCATAATTTGAGTGTGGAGGCACACATAATTTGATATACTTGTGTTTGCACATGTAAATATTGTGAAGTTGTTTTATGTTTTGGTATTCTTTTGACATATTTTTTGGTTACTTTTGCTTAAAATATAGGTGTGTATTTGCACAAATAAATATTGTGAAATTTAGAGGAAAAGGAAGCAAGCATATATTCTTTGAAGGAAATAAAGGTCAAACATATATTATTTGTGAGAAATAAAGATAAGTAATAAAATATATATTATTTGTAGGAGAAGGAAGCAAACATATATTATTTGCAGGGAAAGGAAGCAAATCACTTTAACTATGCCAAAATCAAAGCATGTAAATTCATAACTAAAAGAAAGCATGTAAACTTCAAACCCTAATGGAAAAAGACAATATTTACAACAACTAGATTAAAGGATCTTCTTGGTATCTTGGCTTCTAAACTTCATCTTTATAGTATTTGGGACATTGTAACACATTAAAGAAGATTAACTATGCATTGGATGCAAGTTTAAACGAGTTTTGATGCACAATAGAAATTGCTATAGGAGTCCTTGTTTTTCTACATAATACACTGTAGTGAATAGGAAACTGTACTAAGGATGTAGTTTGAAGGTAAAATGAGTTATGGGAAGGCTAAAGGATGACCAAGAATTCATTTCCATGTCCTGATGTTAGCAATAAAGAAGTCTATTTAGTGAATCAACGGTTGTAGAGGCTCTTATAGCTCTGCAAAACAGGAAACTATACAACAACAACACAAAAATGATGAAAAACATCTAAAGATCAACAACCAGGGCAAATTTTAATACATGAAAAGAGCCTTTGATTGAACAAAATAATCATTGTCAAGACTACCATCTAGTGCTTCAAAGTACTATGTTAGAAATATTGTAAAGACGCTAATTAACTAGTTAACCCTACATAAAACAATATTTAGAAATGAATCTGTAGACATAAATAAATGAACAAGTGCATGAAAGATAATAGTACAACAGGCTCTTGAGCACCTAGGGTGGGCCCTGTCTAAGAACTAAATATATCTTTCATTAATTAGAAAAAGTGCTTGTACATGAAAAATTGCAGAAATGGAACTTCTAGGCTAATACCTCTACTAACTTGACTACTGCTAGCTTATTTTTAATTCTATGTTATCCGAATGGGTTACTTGAGCCCTCTATTTATACAAGATGAGCAAGGGACAACCTCCATGAAAGGAGGACTGCTTTCCCTCCAAAACTCCTAAAAAACAAGATCATGCTCCGTGAGTGACCTCGCAACTATAGGGAGGAGTAATTAGTGCTTCAAGCCAACTGATTTTGATTCTGGAGTAAGGGATAGGTCCCATAAATTTCTCTGACTGGATAACCTTGTGATATGTGCCAAATGTTCTCAATATCCAACATCATAAGCACATAAAGTATGACAAATATCTCTAACATTCCTAAGAACTTATTTAAGCTAAGAAAATGTTACTTAAGTGCAGAAGAAGAGGTCTAATATAGCTTTTATGTGCCTAGGAAAGGTTAGATAAGCCTTATGTTTTACCTAATTGGGAGGCCCATCACTACACCAATATTTTCCATACCTTGTGCTCAAAGTTGGGTATCAAATACTTTGAATGGAATCTAGTTCTAAAGTATCATAGTGGCCTACATAGTTACATCTAAACATAGATGGATTTATTGGACATATCCTCACTAGGAGCCACTTATCGATATGTTGTTGGAATTGAGTATAGAATGAAGCAAATGAATAAGTAAGAGCTTGGGTTTGCAAATCCTTAGCAAGATAAGCTTAGAAAAGGTGGCCCTAACTCACAGAATAATGCACAAAGCAAGGAGATCCAACCTCAAGACAACCAACCCAAGTCACAAGCAAAGGACACTGGAAAGGGGTTTTAGATCCACAAAGTCCTCTAGCACAACATTGATGAATGTCACTCAAGACAATCATTTTTGGTTGAGTTTAAAGAGATGGATCCCAACTCAAATTATGATTCAAAACAAGATAGAGAAAAACTAATGATTAATCCATAATCTAGTGTTATATTGTAATTGTAAAGATCCAACTAGAAGAGTAAGAGTATAATGAGGCGGGGGGGTTACTCTTTCATTCACAAATGTGGATGAAGGGGTTCCCACTGCATTTTATTGTTAACAACAAGAGCCAAAATAAACTAATGTCCTCTAAGGTCATCAAGCTATTGAAGCTATTGTTACTGCTGCACCCTCAACCAGACACCATTGGTTGGTTGAGTCATGGAAGAGACATTTATATTACCCAGCAATGTTGCTTGTCCTATGGCATCAAACCCTTCAAAGGCAAGGTATTTTAGGATGTTACTTGACTCAAAGTTTATGATATTTCTCTAGAACAACTTTATATGTGAGAACATTATGTTGTTTATGAGCCTTAACCTTGTAGTCTCATTGTTACTCCGAAGGATTAGCTCTATAGGATACTAGAGCTCTACAAGATAGTGTAAGTTCTTCCCACTTTATAGATTCCTCACTGGTTATTCATTTAGAACGAACTTCCCTCGAATTTGTGGAAAATATGGATATGCAAAATTTCCAAACTAAATTCTTCAACAACTTTATTTTAAGTTATTAAAAAATATTCGCGAATAAAATAATACACCACTAACTTATGAAAACACACTTTGCCTTTCTTCATTACTTAAAATGTCTTACTGTCCTCTCATTTTGCCTTTCTTCATTACTTAAGATGTCTTACTGTCGTCTCATTAGTTAACAACATTTGTGGTATAATTTAAATCTATCTCAACAAAATAATAAAATGACATCCCCAAACACTTTAAAATAAATCTTTGATAAACCTTGATTAAGACTTACGAAAATCACATCCTCAGCAAACCTTACATATTAAAAAGGATGAAACATAAATAAAATGAACATGGGAAATAATGAGACCAAATTAAATTCTCGTACGAAGCCATGGAGATAAGTTTAAAGTTTATGTTATTTCTTTAGGATATAATCAATTGTAAAAAAATCATTTTTCCTTCGTAACAATGTTTACATATATTTTCAATCTTAAGGTGTAACAATATTTGCTTACACTCTAACGCCTATGTGTAGGCCTTGAGCAACACTTGTGTTTCGACCTTGAGCTTCTCGGCACAACCTAGACCATGATGATGTACCTTTAAAGTTGCCACATCGATTATATTAATGGTTATTTTTGCGATTTTATAAGCATTATTATAACCGGGGAATATTTATCTTAATTTTAGATTTATAGAGTGATCGAATCTCTGAAGTGCAAATCTCCTTTTTCAAGTGTAAAATTTGAGGAAAAATTTAGATTTCGAGAGATTTGTGTTAGATCAGAATATACATCACATACAGATTTATACTCAGAGACTTAGACGGAAATAGCAAAGAATAATTCACAGAGACAAACAAATGGAGAAACAACAAGATTACTTAGTCAGAAATAGCGGAATAGATAAAACAATCACTAGAGAACAGAAATCACTTTGCATTACATAACAGGCCTGGATCTTTGGCTTGCAATCCCTGGCCAGAGAAATTACAAATTTATAGAGGCAGAAGAGGGATCTAGAATCATGTATGTGATTCAGTTGGAGATCTGGAATGATCTAGAAACTAATGGCGGTGTAGAAAGATCTAGAATCTTGGAGACTTAGAAACTAATGGCAGTGTAGAAGAATCTAGAATCCTGCATGTGATTCATGAATTTTTGAAATATTCCAAACACTTCACTTTTATTTTTCATAGGATATGCCCAAACCTTCCTGGATGCATCATCTATAAATGTTACAAAATATGATGCTCCTCCTAATGATTTGATGTTAACAGGCCCAAACACATCTGAGTGTACCAATTATAACACATTTTTATTTCTGTCATCGCCACCTCTAAAGAAATAAAACCCTTCTTTGTCTACCATATATACAATGCTCACAAAGATCAAGATTGTAGGATTTCAAACCTGGCAATAGATTTTTATCAAGAAGGATTTTTAAGCCCTTCTCGCTCATGTGACCCAAACGCTTATGCCACAGATCTATTGAATTTCCTTCTTTTGTGACAGCAGTCAAATCTGATTTTCCTACCAATGTCTTCAATGTGTATAATGTTCCTGTTGTGGGTCCTTTGGCCACGACCAATTCTCCTTTGCTAATTTTCCAGCCTCCTTTTCCAAAGCTTGTCGAATAGCCTTCATCATCCAATCGTCCCATAGAGATTAAACTCATGCGCATTTCTGGTACATGCTTGACCTGTTTCAACAATATATCTTGTCCATCTTTCATCTTGATCTGGACATCTCCCACTCCAACAATACTACAAAAATGATTATTCCCCAAATGTACTCTACCATAATCACCAGGATTATATGAAACAAAACTATCTTTGCATGGTGTTACATGGTGAGATGCCCCAAAGTCAAGGATCCAATCAAAGCTATTGCTAGATGTATATACACATGCATCATCTACTGAAACAGTAAACAACACATCACCATCTGTGGATACAGCAGTAGTCTCACCTTCATTTGTGGTAGATGACTTGTGATTTGTACTAGACAGTCTCTAATCCTTTTGTCCTTTCTTCCAGAATCGACATTATTTCTTCATGTGTCCGGGTTTGCCACAATGAAAGTAGATGATTCTACCTCTCCTTGATTTTGATTGACCTCTCAATCTTGATCGCCCTTGCCAGCCTCGATCCGTTCTCCTACCACAATCAGCTAGAGCTAGAGCCTCTCCTCCCTGGTTTTCCGAAATTGACTTGCGTCGCAGCTCCTCATTCATTAAACTGCTACTGACATCATCAAACTTCAAGGTCCCTATAGTTGCTGAAGTGCTCATAGCTACAATTAAATTTTCCCAACTATCTGGCATAGAACACATCGGCAATATGGCTCAAATTTCATCATCTAAAATGACTTTAACAGAGGCAAGTTGATTAGTAATAATATTAAATGCATTCAAGTGCTCAGCAACTGAAGCACCCTCCTTCATTTTGAGATTATAAAGCTTCTTCATCAAGAACACTTTGTTTGATGTCGTGTTCTTCTCATATAGATCATGGAGCTTCTTCCATAATCCTTCTGCCATCTTTTCTCCAGACACATTGAAATAAACATTCTTTGCTAAATATTGGCAGATTGTTGCAATCGCATTTCTATCTAGCTTATTCCACTCTTCATTTGTCATTGATGAGGGTTTCTTTGTTGTGCCCTCAATCGGCAAATACTGATCCTTTAAAATCAGTATATCCTCCATCTGTGATTTCCATAGGGCAAAATTAGCCCCGCTCAACTTCTCCATATCTGTAACTGTTGTCTCCATTTTCAATCAAATTCACGCCCCAAAACACAAAAACTCCACTTAAAAATAAAACTTTAATTATTACTCTTTAAAATTTAGTAATAATGACCTTCCTCCTTTTAAAATACCATTTTCAAAATTCCTGCTCTTTTTAAAATATACTTTTCAAAATTCCAACATATAAATATATTTTTTCATAATAAACATATATAATGTTTTAACCTTTTCACATTTCACACATACATATGTTGGTTTGAGAAAAAACTTTACGTATATGTGCAAGCTTGATGTGGAAAAAAACTTACGAACAACAGGTTTCAACTCCAATCTCCACGGATCTCCACATTTCAAACTCCAATCTCCACGGATCTCCACATTTCAAACTCCAGCAACACGTTTCAACATAGATCCACGACCTTGTTTTTCTTGCAGCAACTATCTTTTAGTTTCAGCATTCCTCAGCTATTTCCTGGACAGATCCATTACTCTCTTCTTTGCAGGATTTCTGATTTTCTGGACAGTTTTAACGAACGCTGCCAGAGCAAGGTGATGGCACTAAGTGGCTTGCACAGTGGATATTCGACCCTAACTCTGATATCAGTTGTTAGATCAGAACATACATCACACACAACAGATTTATACTCAGAGACTTAGATGACAATAGCAAAGAATAATTCACAGAGACAGACAAATGGAGAAACAACAAGATTACTCAGTGAGAAATAGCGGAATAGATAAAACAATAACTGAAGAATAGAAATCACTTTGCCTTATATAACAGGCCTGGACCTTTGGCTTGCAATCCCTGGCCAGAGAAATTACAAATTTATAGAGGCAGAAGAAGGATCTAGAAACAAATTTATAGAGGCAGAAGAAGGATCTAGAATCCTGTATGTGATTCAGATGGAGATGTGGAATGATCTAACAACTTGATCCCTTTCAAAGCTTAATAGATCCATAGTTAAGATAAATTTAAGCTAATTTAATTATTAATAATTATAATTGTTAATTTATTTATTTTTATTTTAATAATTTAATTTGTTCTTTTATGTAATTTCATTGAGTCAAAATGTTTTGATTAATAATTTTATTTTTTTCTATGTAATATTGAGTTAAAATGTTTAATTAACATAATAAAAAATTATATATATATATATATATATATATATATATATATATATATATATATATATATATATATATAATTTTGATTGTGAAATGAGAGATGGTATCCATGGTAATATGCGGTGAATATCCATAATTAAAAATTTTGTTATATGGTAAGTATTGAGTTTTTATGTGTTTATTAATGAAATGAAATTTATATATGGTTATAAAATTATTATTTTACTTTATATGGTAAAATGGATCTTAATTTATAACTACTATTTATATCTTATATATTTGAATGTGATAGAGCATTTACATATATCTCAAAAGTAATTATAATATTTTTGCTTTTAGATTTAATTAAAAATATGTTATAAAATAAATTGAAATAAAATATTAAAATATTTTGATTGTAAAAAGAGAGATGGTTTATGGGCATGTGGTATTGATGAGTCATGGTATTGGCTCATGGTATTGTAACAAAACTTATTTACAAGTTAACAATATCAATGGTAAAGTAGGTTTGAATATTCATGGTTAAAATATTGTCATATTGTAAGTTATTATAAGTATTAAAGTTAATAATATATATGGTAAAGTGGGTGTGAATATCTATGGTTACAAATATTGTTATATTGTACGTTATTGTAAGTATTCAAATTTTTATACGCTCATTTATTAAATTTAAATATGGTTAGAGAATCATTACTTTAATTTATAAGATAAAAATAATATCATTTTATAGCTATTATTGATATATTATATATTTTAATCTGATATGTATGTTATGATTTTTTTTTTTTATCTAAAAAAATATTCTATTTTATTAATGAAAACAAAATTAAAATATAATAACTTGAATTTTACTATTTTTTTTTTAACCAAAATTACAGCATATTTTTGGTGTTGTAGCTTATTTAAAGACATAAAATTACAATGGATTTTTGTTTAATGAAACCGGACTTTTCTCAATTGTACCTCCAATTTCAATATCGAGTATTTTATTTTTGCTTTCATTTTTTTAACTGCAGAAACTCTAGAATGTCATTTCAGATAAGATATGTGCCTATCACTTCCATTTTTTCTCAAAAAACAATAGATATTTTTAAGATTTAATGATTAATCTACAATATCATTTCACATAGTATTTGTGCTTATCACTTCATATTTTGATTATAAAGCAGTGATACCTTTAGGGTTTGATTAGGATATAGTGGAGATTTGTAGGTTTTAACTAGTAAACATTGGAGATTTGTAGGACAATATTGGTAATGTCCAGAATTTTCTTAGGTGTATGTTTTATATTAGTGGGAAAGGATAAATTATTGTTGTATGAGAAGATTGTTTGTTATGAATTTGTAAATAGAGATTTTATATTTTTAAAATAAATATTGGAATTTAAGTTTTTATGGTCTTTCATAAAATTCAAAATTATTTTGCACGGCTTATCAAATGCCATTCCGTTCCCGTTATCAAATTGTTACAAAAATTTTGAAATGTCACAGAAATTTTAATTTCAGATTTAATGTTTCACAGTTTCATATTCACAAATAAATTTACTAATATTCAATATCTACTATACCTAGGTATAATCTCTATTTTTTTAAATAAATTTAATATTAATATTCAATATCTACTATACCCAGGTATAATCTCCATTTTTTTTAATTTGTAAGTAGAATTTATAGGGTGTTTATAAAATATTAAATTTAGATTTTGCAAAACATTAAATCCATTTAAATGTAAATTAAAAAAAAAAAAACAAAAAACAAATTACAATTATGTAACAAAATTTTAACACTACGAACATGTTTCATGTGTCTGTGATCTCCTGCATATTTGTAAAATTATGTCGGGTTGATTTTTTTGAGCCTCACAGGCTGCTCCCTTTTGTACCTTATCAGGCTTCTTATATTGTCTTAATATAATCTATATCGCTTTTTCTTCTGAAAAAAAATAACATTAAATTCATTTAAATGTAATTTTACAACCAAATTTTAACCCAAAAACAATTTAATTACCAAATACTTTTATATTTTAAATGATAAGGGCATTGTTAATCCTCCCAAATTAATTTTGAGTTAGGTGCAACGGGCTATCAAAGATGATTTGAAATTGTATCCTTATTTATTTTGATTTTAAATTGAAACCATCAAATATGACTCTATTGCTGTGAACATTGAAGTAAACCAGATTTTATTAGAGCAAAATGGAGCTAATCTGAATAAGTCTTAACACTACATATTCATAAGAGGAAAGGATTAAATTAATTAAGAAAATTAGTTGTCGAATTGATTACCTATCTCACTTTATATTCCAATTAAATACCAAATTTAAGTTACCCGGTAAAAATAGACAACTCTTGCATATCATCTAACTGGTAAGGATCGTTTACATTACTCTTTCATATACTTAATTTAAATAATTGTTTTATTTATTTAAAATGATAAATGAATGCGGTTTCAATGGCAGATGGGAAGGGATCATTTGTACTTTAAGAAATTTGATATTTTAAAAAATTAATTATATTAATGGGTATATATAGAATATACAAAATATATTTATATTTTAAATGATAAGAGTGTATTAGTTTGATTAAGCATTCCTTTCGAGTTTAAAAGAACATGGTTGGAGGAGGAGAAATTCAATAACTTAGTACTAATATGAGGGAGAACTACATACCTCCCCGATGATGTATTTTTCTAATAAATTACAGGCACTAAAGAGTTGGGTCTGAGTGTGAGAAAGGGAAAAAAAGAAGGCACTTTCCCTGAAACTTCACAATATCTTACGAGACATTGCAGAAGTTAGCTACTCGTTGGATCAGGGGGACCCCTCGGGACAGTTGTGGGTTTCTCTCAAGACTTTGGAACATAGGAAAACACAGATATTACACATCCAGGAATCCACTTAGAGATTGAAAATTCGAGCGGTCTGGCTCAGTGAGGGCGATAAGAACACCAAAATTTTCAACAAATTTGCCAATTTCAGGAAAAATGTAAACACTATATGGCAGGTCCGAAATAGAAATGGGGACATGGTGTACACCACTGAGGATATTCAAACAAAAGCATCCCACTACTTTGAAAAATTCTACCGAGCTCATAGAGAGGTGAACATTAACGACCAACTTTGGGGTATTTAGGACTATCCTCACATGTTCAATGAGGCTCAGAATGATGCCCTTTTCCACCCTGTCAATCTTGAGGAAATCCATCGAATCTTGCAGTCTTTTACTTCGTATAAATGCCTGGGCCCAAACGACTGGACTGTGGAATTCTTTCTCCATTTCGTCGAGCTATTGAAATTGGACCTCTTACACATGGTTGAAGAATCTCATACCACTAGTCATGTATTAGGATCATTTAATTCCACCTTTATCACCCTTATTCCGAAAGTCTCTATCCCTGATACATTCCTAGATTTTCGGCCCATTTCACTTTGTAATATTATTGTATACAAACTTATATCCAAGATTATTGTTGAATGCCTAAAGAGCACCCTCTTGAGTTTAAATTTTCGAGAACAATTTGGTTTCCTGCTAAACCAACTGATCCACGATGTTGTGGCCATTGCTTAGGAGGCGATCCACTCTATTCACACCAAGAAATTGCAGGCACTCGTTATGAAAGTGGACCTAAGAAAGGCATATGATTGTGTGGATTGGGTTTTTGTGCACCTCATACTTTCCAAGATTGATCTATCAGTACCCTGGTATAACGTGGAGAGAGCTACCCACATTTCCCTAGCAGTATTCTTGCCAGAAATATGTGAGACTATTGTATCTCAGAATCCATCCAAAATCATTCTCTTTTCCCACACCATCTACTTCTCGTATTCCTTCCACTGATCCACATCTTGGGGAACTTCCACCACATTATCTATGTAGGATTTCAGGCCATATTCATCTAGAAGGAAGGACATCCTAGCCTTCCAAATGAGATAGTTGGAAGCTTTGTCCAACCTATCCTGATATCTAATCCCAGTTGTGGCCATCTCGAAAACTATCGAAAACCCCCTCTTTCCTTCTACTTGGTTGTTGATCTGCTACTCGCGCGCACCTTCTTGAATGCATGGATCAACTAGCTGATACTACCAATTTTCTTGCAAAAATTGAACTTCTGAGACTCGAAATTCCGTAAGAGAAATTTTCCCTTTATTGTGTGTGATTTTTCTCTTCCACCCGACGCTTATTTTGCTACTACAAAACCCTCTATGTCCAATCAAGGAATCTTCTCAATGAAAATCTGAGCTACAACTACTCCCTCTAACTGTTGGAATCACTAATCCAGACAACTCGACTTTTCTGCAACCCTCCAACTAAAATCAAATTTTTGCCCTAGCAATTTGGCCTTCCTGTTTGGGTACTGCATTGCCTCTAAAAATCTCGGCCTACTTCTCCCGATGAACAATGAAATTCTTAAATCCGCTTTTAAGCTTCACAACTAATCACTCGCGCTCTCATACCATGTGAAAATTCCATCTATGATAGCAACTGGAAATTATTTTCCTAATTGTTATTTTATTTAACAATTTATTTGCAGTTTTCTACGAGAAATACCAAATAATTCACATTGTGATTTTCACAACAACAAAAAAATCACGAAAGAAAAAATAGCGTTGGAAACTAAGAAAATACTAGCACGCACACAATAAAAATGACACTGTTATTTTTTAACAAAAGTCCCCGGAAAAACCCAACTTGGGAAAACCGATGCAGCAGATGAGGGTTTTACTCTTATGCAGCAGTGAAATATAAGTACAATCTATGGATTCCCAACTGGCAGTCCAAACAACAAGAAAATATGGCCAAAATTATTTAGGGGAATTTCCCTTCTTCTATAAGCAACCGTGACACAACTTTCCTTAAAAAACTCGTCCTCCTAGACCCTTTGTGTAGTGCTTGCATAGACCCTTGGATGTTTAAGCCTACAACTACCTCTAATGAAGTCGTTTTTCCTGTGTATGCTAAGGAAATTGGTTCTCCAACCCTTTGGAAGACTTTCCCAGCCTCTGGAAACTAAATCGATTTTTCCTCCAACCAAATCAAATTGATTTTTTGAAGCAACTACGCAGTCCTATGCACTTCGTCGCTGGGAATAACTCGGCCTCCTTGTTGCTGCCTCTCCAGATCTAGAAAATTCCCTCTGGATCATTATCTCTGCTTCCTCACTGAAGCTCGAACTCTCTAGCAACTCACTGTTGCTGCTCTAGAAAATCAAATTCATCAAATGAATCTGGTGTATTCTCCATCACCACATTAATCCCTTCTTATATCTTCCTGTTGGGACCCCAACGAACAAGATTAAATATTAATCGATGACTCAAATCATTTCTGTATCGATCTGTGTGATTTTAGAGAGAATTATCACCTTCACTTAATTAATTATGATTAATTAACTAATTTTCCTAAGTTTAGACTTAGGAAACATTAAGAAATTGGTTAATAATCTAATCAAGTCATCACTAGGTGGAATTTCTAGAAACAATTTATGGCTTTTGGAGATCTCATGTATTATAGCCTCTCCACCAAATTTCGTGGATAGAACACATCTGATGCTATAGAAACTAACACTCCCTCTTAGCAAGGATTGTGTTCTCTCTAGTGTTGCACATCCTGCCACAACACCCTGTCTTTGTATTGCCTCCTATCATGCTACTGATGTATGGATGGTTATGCCCACCAACTACTGCACAACTCTAATGTTGAATCTATACTTTTGCTGACACTGCTATATTGCTTCCAACTTTGCATCTGTACTACAACTCCCTCTCATTTGTTGCTGCCACAACTGAAACTACTACAACTGAGAAGCATCCAAAATACGGAATCAACTGTGTTCAGTGTGATGCATCTGTCTCCTGAGTCTCTGAGTGCTACTATCATTTGCACTGTCACTAAAGAATCTACATTAATGATGCCTCTGCTACTGAGCCACCTGCTCTGTTGCTAACACTGCACTGTGCTCCTCGTCATCTAACTACTACTAGTATGCAATTGTCACTCTAGTACTGACTGCATCAACTTCCATTGATCCATCCTACTATTGAATATTGTGGGCCCTCGTAGCAAGGTAATGATCCATGAGGTGAACTCCTCAAGGAACCTGCCCAATCTTTGTAGCTCTCTAGGGATACAACTCCAAGTCACCCCACCTCACTCCTGGAGGTATGGTTTCCATCATCACAAAGTCTTCCTCCAACTTGGAGGACAACCTATCTATCTCAACATGTGCTACCACCTGGTCCTACTTCTACTTCTTGTCCATGTTCCTGATAGGACATTGTGTACTATATTGGCCAAACTCGTCACATCTGAAGCACTTGACCTTAGATAGGTCCTTCTTATTCTTCTTTTTCTCCCACTGCCCCTGACTAGGACCCTTCAATGCAAGAGCCACATTATCATCTTCGTTCAATCTCTTTGATCCGCTGATATTGCTACTACTGATAAAGCTCTTTAATAGAGCTCGTCTCAGCTCCTCCTCCTGTAATTCATCCCGCATGTTGTTGCATCCTGGTAGCATGTCTCTACCCAATATACTTTGGATAAAGACTTGTCAATCCTCAAAGACATTGTTGAGTGCCAACCTCACTAGATCTGATGGCTGAGGCGCTACCCCAACAACTGCAAGATGGTTTCAGACCTCCGGAATCCTCATGAGATTGGGATCTATGCCTTCCCCCTTTTTCATCCTGATGCAGCTTATCTTTTATTCCAAGAACATCTTCTGCTACTTGAAAGTACCCTCGTATAGTGTGGAGAGAGCTACCCACATTTCCCTGAAAGTATTATTGCCAGAAATATGCGAGACTATGTGATCTCATAATCCCTCCAAAATCATCCTCTTTTCCCACACCATTACCTTCCTGTATTCCTTCAACTGATCTGCATCTTGAGGAACTACCACCACATTATCTATGTAGGCTTTGAGGTCATATTCATCCAGAAGGAAGGACATCCTAGCCTTCCAAATGGCGTAGTTGGAAGCTCCATCCAACCTATCCTGATCTCTAAGCCCAACTGTGACCATCTCAAAAACTGTCGAAAACCCCCTCTTTCCTTCTGCTTGGTTGTTGCTCTGCTACTCGCACTCCCTTTTGGAATGTGTGGATATACTAGCTGATACTGCCAATTTTCCTGGAAAAATCAAACTTCCGAGACTCGAAGTTCCTTGAGTTGTGTGTTTTTTCTCTTCCAACTAACTTTGATTTTACGGCTGCAAAATCCTCTGTGTCCAACAAAGAAATCTACTCAATGAAAATCTGAGTTGTAGTTGCTCCCTTTGACTATTGGAATCACTAATATTCCAACTCGAATTTTTTGCAACCCTACAACTAAAAATAAATTTTTTTCCCTTGCAATTCGTCTTGCCTGTCTTGGTACTGCGTTGCCTCTGAAAATTTCGGACTGCTTCTCCCACTGAACAACGAAATTCTCACATCTGCTTCTAAGCTTCTTGACTGATCACTCGCACTCTCATACTATGTGAACATTTCATCTATCATAGCAACTGTAAATTATTTTCCCAATTGTTAATTTACTTAACTATTTATTTGTAGTTTGCTACGACAAATACCAAATAATTCACACTATGATTTTCACAACAAAAAAATTGTGGAAGAAAAAATAGTGCTAGAAACTGAGAAAATACTATCACACATAGAATAAAAATGACACAGATATTTTTGAAGAAAATTCCCTAGAAAAACGCAACTTGGGAAAACTAGTGAAATAGATGAGGGTTTTATTAGCATGCAGTAGTGAAATATGAGTACAATCTATGGATGCCCAACTGGAAATTCAATCAATAAGAAAATCTGGCCAAAATTATTTAAGGGAATTTCCTTCTTCCACAAGAAACCCTTACACAACTTTCCTTCAAAAAACGCATCCTCCTGGACCCTCTACGTCAGCCTCTGCACAATTCTTATACAAAACCTTGGATGTCTAAGCCCAAAACTGCCTCTGATGAAGTTAGTTTGCCTGTCTCTGATAAGGAAATTGATTCTTTGGCCCTCTGGAATAGTTTCCCAACCTTTGGAAGTTGAGTCGATTTTTCCTCCAGCCAAATTGAATTTATTTTCTGAAGCAAATACACAGCCTTCTGCAATGCCTCACTGGGAATAACTCGACCTCCTTGTTGCTGCCTCTCCGGATTTGGAAAACTTCCTCTGAATCATTGTCTCTACCCCTCATCGTCTTTGCTTCCTCACTGAAGCTTGAACTCTCTGGCAACTTATAGCTGTTGCTCTGGAAAATCGAATTCTCCATGCGACTCTAGTGTATTTTCCATCACCACATTGATCCCTTCCTATATCTTCATGTTGGGACTCCAACAACAAATATTAAATATTAATCGATGGCTGAGATCATTTCTGGTCAATCTGTGTGAGTTCCTAGATAATTCTCAGGTTGACTTAAATAATTTTGATTAATTAACGAGTTTTCCTATGTTTAGACTTAGGAAACATTAAAAAATTGGTTAATAATCTAATTAATTCATCTCTAGGTGGAATTTCTAGAAACGACTTTTGGGTTTTTAAGATCTCATGTATTCTAGCCTCTCTGCCTAATTTCGTGGCTAGAACAAATCTGATGCTACAAAAACTAACATGATTCACATAACATTCTAATTTGGAAACGTTTATTTCTTGGTAAATTTGTGGTTTTTGGCATGCTTGCTTATTCTCTTGCATCTTGCTCATCATACATCTTTACCTTTACCTTCCATTACAAACGTAATAAATTTGTATTTTCCACTCATAATATTGCAACAATGTATTTTAATCTGAAACAAAGTACCCGAAAAACTCTAAAAAACATATGGCTCGCCAGGCATGGCCTTATTTTTTGGGTATCTCTGCAAAATTTTAATCTAAAGCACATTGTAGAGTATTTATTTATTTAAATAATTAAAAAAAAAATCTTTCATGCTTCAAATTCATTCAAAATGGGCATTCTAATGTTACAAAAAGTAAAAAACAAATACATAAAACAAGTGCATCCCTCAAGATAAAATATATGTAATTGGACATGATAATTAGAGTTATCACATTGCAATTTTGCTAAACTTTTCACATCAAAAAATGTCTCATACTAGGCATGGAAATTCTAGGATTTTTTATTTATTTATTTATTTATTTTAATGGGAATGATAGTATATTGTTCAACCCTTTTTATCTATTTCTATGATCACATATGTAGGGTAACCAATGACCCATTGTACATGGGAAATTTTATTTCCAACATTGGCTCAACCATCACATCTCAACCACTTTCAGATAATATCAATACATAAGGGACAATGCCACCAATTTCATAAGGGATGATGCCACAAAAGATAATATCAATACATAAGGGACAAAGCCACCAATTTCATAAGGGATGATGCCACGAATTTTTCTTAATCATGTTCTCCAAATTCTCAAAGCTTCTACAACAAACCCTATGGGCCTTCATAAAACACTTTCCTGACTATAGAACACTATAACATTATTCCAAGAAGGATGATACTATCGTACAATCATTTGAAACATAATGCACATGACTTGTAAACTACACCCATAGCATAATCGCTAAAATGACCATTTGGCGGAACCACCATTCGATTCTCAAACAAAATATTGCTAAATTCCACACATTTAACCCTCATGAACTATGACCCACAAAATACTGATTTCGAGATGCAACTTCATATATGGCTTCA
This sequence comes from Pinus tabuliformis, assembly GCA_031772625.1. Classification (NCBI taxonomy): domain Eukaryota; kingdom Viridiplantae; phylum Streptophyta; class Pinopsida; order Pinales; family Pinaceae; genus Pinus; species Pinus tabuliformis. Next base: position 649,724,866 of record CM062817.1, read on the forward strand.
GTTTCTAACGATGCTTGAATATTCAATTACAACAAGCTATAAAGAGTTGTCGCAAAGTAAAGGGAGTTTCCACCATAGGGAGTTTCCGCAACATAGATTCAACAATGAACAACGTTGCAACAACTAACAACTATAGCTAACAAAAGCAGAGAATTAGAGCCTTGGGCTAGGGATGTTGATGCCTAGGCTTTTTAGCTAAAAAATAAAAGTTCTCATAATGGCTCGAAACCTAAATGACCACGTCTATCTCAAAAAAACGATCCTAACACAACTCGTTTTGTCGAAAACCGAGTTCGTATGAGAAAGTTATTGTGTTCTGATCACTTTATTAAATAGGCGAAATTTGAAAAAAAATGCCCAGTCACTGCACAGTTAGCAATCCGTACTATTGATGTGGCAGGTGACTAGACATGGTCAAAAGCGAATCACAGGTGGACAAGTGGCATCATTTCATTGGGTTGTACAGGTGGTGTGTTGGCACAATCTGATTGGTTTATTTATGGACCAATGGAAGAATGCCATGTGGCAAGCCCGGACAATCTCAACACAATGGAACAAAACTTTAGGGTGTAGGTCAGGTTCAAACCCATGACCTCTGGCACATAGTCCACACACCTTAACAAACTCCTCTACCGAGTGTTCCTTACCCCATATGTTTGCTGCTTATATTTAAAGTTTGGTGAAGTTTGAATGGGTGGTTAGGAGGGCCAACCCTCCACATGTGAACACAACCCAACGATGGCAGTCACGGCTATAGTTAACTCCGGCGGATAGTCCACCACACCACAATGGTTCTGCATGTGAACGAGCCACCACAAACCAAGCGGTTAAGGCTGCGATTTATCCGGCGGCTATCCAAACAAACACAGCGATGGTTTAATGTACTGCATGTGAACGCAAAGGTTGTAACATAAAATGGTTAGGAAGTGGACTCCAAAACTGCACGGGTTAATTAACACTGCATGTGACCACTAAACCGAGACCGACGGGGTTTTTGTTAACACTAATCGCGGGATTAACAATAATCCAAGTTTAAAGTTAATAAGCACAATTTAACACTAATTAGCTGCAGTTTAAAACGGCAAAGTTTTCGATGGTGCCCCCAATTTTGGGCCTACCTCCAGATTTAGCATGCTAACTAGAGGCATTCCAGATTTAGCGAAATGTTTCTAGGAAAAGACTCACTGAGTCATGGAGAAGGCAATTTTCGACCAAATTGAGCTCAAGAAGAGGTGTTCTTAGCTAATTTGGACATTATGAACACATTGGTGTAGGTATTAAGAGCCATAGAGCTTTGTAAAACAACATTTTTCCATATTGAGCTAATACAGAGGCCCAAGCCATGGAAGCTGGACCAAGGAGATGTAGCCCAGGAGGGGTGAACTCCTTCATCAAAACATTGTGTTAAAGTGTCTCTTTGATGGTTTGTTGTACTTTGAATGTCTTCTGTTCAGTATTTGTTTTGAAGCTATTTTTCTCATGAATGCCATTTTAAACTTAAGGAAATTTACTTGTTTACATGCACAAACAACTAAGGAAACCCCAGTACAAGAAGCAATAAGCAAGCACATGTTTAGAAATCTGTAATTGTTATTAGCACAACAAAATCTAATCATGCAAAAATAGATCAAGTTGGTATCAAAGCTAAGGTTGAATTGCTTGATTGCTTGAGTTTTTTCAATTAGGGCTTTAATAGTTGCAAAATTGTGAAGCTTACAAGGTTAAAGTTGCAGAAAGGAGAAGGGAAGTTATTGGTTGCAACGCCTGAGGTAATGCCCAGAAGAAGGAGAGGCACAAGGCCACAATCTCCACCACCTAAAGTTCCAATTCCAGATGCACTTGAAACTCCTCAAGTTTTTCCTTCAACTAAGATTGAAGAGGTACCAGCAGTACTAGTTTCTAAGCTTGAATCCAAAGCCATTATGTCTGGAGAAAGAGAGCCTGAAGGTCCTTCTTCAGAAGAGGAAGAATTCAAGAACGCTTTCTTTACATTAACTGAGATGGTTAAAGTCCTTTATGAAGAGAGGAACACTAGAATGGTTGGAGAGAGTTCTAAACCTCCACATGGAGAAGGAAGCTCAGAGGATAAAAAAGATGAGAAGAATGATTCCAAAGGGAATGGTGGAAAGCCACCTCCATATCCACCATCCTCATCATATTCATCATCTCACACAACATCATCTTCCACTACCACCATTGAAACTGCCCATACTCATTCAAAAAAACCTAAAAGGAAAGATTCCCTTACTTAAATTGGACATAAAGTTTGAAATTCCCATGTACAATGGAGTGGTGAATGCAGAAAAGTTGGACAATTGGATTTGACAGTTGGAGGTATACTGTAGAATTCAAAACCGTCAAGAAGACAACATAAAAGTCTAGTTGGCTTCACTGAGGCTAGAAGGAGTTGAACTAGTTTGGTGGGAAGTAAAGACTCAAGAGGAAATGTGAATCCATGTTAATATATACATCATGTGGGTTGAATTTATGCAATTAAAATATAGTTTTATCCTTTAGCCTATATGTAAAAGCCATTATGAGTTGGCATAATTTTAGGTAGCTCAAAGGCCAAACAATCCAAGATTATACACATGAGTTTAGAAAAAGGGCTTTGTTGTTAGGAATAAATTTGAATTCCCAAGGTACACTACTGAAATATATTGGGGGTTTACATTCCTATTTGAAACATACTATCCTTATGTTCAATCCAAATAATTTGGATGAGGTATGTGTGCAAGCCACTCACCTTGAATCTAGAGGAAAAAACATTCAGGAAGAGGGTAGTAAGAGGAAGCCATTCAAGGGTAAGGAGAAAGAGAAGGGTGGAAAATGGAAGGGAAATAAGAATGCAAGTGTGAAGAAAGAAGGGGATAAAATCACATGCAAACATTATTCCAAAGAGGGGCATGATGAAGCCCATTGCTGGAAATTGTATCCCGAATTAAGGCCTAAGAAACAAAACAATAAGGGAAAACAAAAGATGACTGCTACCACACAACATGACCTTGGTTCAGACTCTGGTGATGAGACCAAGATTTCAGCCATGGTTACAAAAGGGAAAGAAACCGTTGCAAGCACTAGTTCATCACATAGTCAAAACAACACTCCAAATGAAGAGTCAAGAATAGAGTTGTTTCATGTAAGAGTGATTTCAAATCATACAAAGGTTGATGCATTATTTGATAGTGGGTCACAATCAAACTTGATTTCAGAAGACTTGGTAAAAAAGCTAAACCTTGAAATTGTACCTCATCATAATCCATATCCATTGGGTTGGATAGTTAACAATGCAAACTTACATGTTACAAGGAAGTATTTATTCAAGTTCACCATTATTGAAAAGTTCATTGAAGAAGTTGAGTTAGATGTAGTTCCACTTGAAATCCTAGGAATCATTTTGGGTAGTCCTTATTTGTATGATAGGAAAGCATTATTTTATCACCATGACAACAAATACATATTTCTTAAGAAGGGGTGGAGTACATTGTGAGAGCCCATCGCAAAAAACTGAACATTTCTTTGGTTAATACAAGGCAGGTTAAGAGACTAGTAAATGCAAGTAAAAATTTTGTGCTTCTCATGATCAAGAAAAATAATGATATTGGTTATGAATCTTTTGAACATTATGATGATAAATTGAAATCTGATTTGTTTGATGTGGTAAGAAAGCGTTGCAAGATGTTTCAAGAACCAAAGGGGTTACCTCCCAAGAGGGGAATTCAGCATGAGATTCAGTTGCAATGGGATGTTCCACTTCCAAACATACACATGTATCGCATGTCGATTATGGAGAGCATGGAAATCAAAAAGAAAATTCAAGAATTTTTGAGCAAAGGTATCATACGCCCATCTACTTTGCCATGTGGTTCGCCCATTGTCTTGGTGCCAAAGAAGGATGGAACTTGGTGCATGTGTGTGGATTTCCGTGCACTGAAAAAAAATCACGGTAAAGAATTGTTATCCACTCCCAAGAATTGATGATTTTCTTGATCAGTTGAGGTATGCAAATTATTTCACTAAGTTAGACATACGAAGTGGTTATCATCAAGTTAGGATATTTTAAGAAGACATTTGGAAAACCACATTTAAAACTAAACAAGGATTGTTTGAGTGGCTTGTTATGCCTTTCAGTCTTACAAAGGCTCTAGCTACTTGCATGAGGGTAATGAATGATGTATTGAGACCATTTCTAGATGACTTTGTCATTGTGTACTTAGATGATATACTCATATTCAACAAATCTAGAGATGAACATGTCATGCATGTAAACAAAGTACTTGATGTCTTCAGAAAAGAACAATTATTTTTATAGATGTCGAAGTGTGAATTTGGCAAGACATCTTTAGTGTATTTGGGACACATTGTTGGAGGAGGTGAGCTGAAGATCGACCCCTCTAAGGTTGAGGTCATCCTGAATCGGTCCAAGCCCAATACAGTTACAGAGGTAAGAAGCTTTTTAGGGGCAACACAATATTGGAGACAGATTATTGCTAATTTTTCTTCCATTGCAGCTCCATTACATGCATTGACAAGTGTTAAGAAATTATTCCATTGGGGAGATGTACAATAGAAAGCATTTGATGCTTTGAAGAAAAATATAAGTTCAACGTCGATATTGGCTCTTCCCAATCTTAGACATCCATTTGAAATTCAAACGGATGCAAGTGATTATGCCACGGGAGTAGTTCTATTGCAACATGGTAAGCCCATTTCATTTCATTCTGAAATATTTAATGGAGCTGTAACTAACTTTCCCACCTATGAAAAAGAACTTTATGCATTGGTACAAAGTGTTAAGAAATGGAAGCACTATTTGATGGGGAAGGAGATCATCATCCATACTGACCGTCAACCATTGCAATACTTACAGTCACAGTCAAAGTTGCATCAGTCACGACATTTCAGATGGATGGGTTTTCTACAACAATTTCATTTGGTTATCAAGTATGAAAAAGGAATCTACAATAAGATAGTTGATATGCTTTCAAGGCCTATTGTAAATTCTTCTGTTATACTCGAGCATAATTTTGTTTTGCATGAAAGTTACATAGAACAATATGCGAATGATAATGACTTTCAAGATGTATATGCAAGCTTGAGTCAAGGATCAAATTGAAGAGTTGAATTATCATGTACATAACAGTTTTTTGTATCACTTGGGCAAGTTGTGTATTCCACAAGAAGAAAGAAACAATATTATAAGGGAGGCACACACTTCATTGATTGCTGGACACTTTGGTGTAGGCAAGACAATAACAAATCTTCAAAGGTATTGTTATTAGCCATGCATGTTGGATAATGTTTCTTGTTTCATAAGAGGATGTTATTTATGTGCTACAAGTAAGCCTAGCAATAGGAAACTTGGTTTATACACTCCACTTTTGATACCTTCACATCCATGGGAGAGTATCTCAATGGATTTTGTAGGAGGTATTCCATTGTCAAGGAAAGGTCATGATTACTTGTATGTAGTTGTAGACAGGTTCAGCAAGATGTGCATACTAACACCATGTAAAAAGAAAATTATAGTTGAACAAACAACTCATCTTTTCTTCCAAAACATTTGGGTTCATTTTGGTCTTCCTACTTCTATTGTAAGTGATCGAGATTCTCGATTTGTTGGGAATTTTTGGTCAAATTTGTGGGACATGATGGACACAAAGTTGAAGAAGAGTATAACCTTTCATCCACAAACAGATGGACAAACTGAGGTGGTCAATAGAATAGTTATTCATCTTCTTAGAGGATATTGTAGCAAACATCCCAAGTTGTGGGATGAACAGTTGCATTACATACAACATGCATACAACAAGGCAAAGCATTCTTCCACAAACACATCGCCATTTGAGGCATACTTGCCAAGATCGCCATTGGACTTCATATTTGAGAAAGATGTTGCCATCAATGGTCACAGTGGCATCAATAAGGCAAGGAAGTTCATAAAGCAAATCCAGTTGATACATCATATAGTGCAGGAACAACTTGAGAAAAGTTAGAGCAGCTACAAAGAAAAGCATGACAAACAACGGTTTGATCGCAAATTTCAAGTTGGCGACGAAGTTTGGTTATATATTAGCAAAGAGAGACTTCAAGGGGAAGGTAAAAATCTTAAGCCAACCCGTTATGGTCCATTTAAAATTCTAGAAAAGATTGGTAACAATGCATTTAAGCTTGATTTGCCTCCTTATATGAAAATATACTCTGTTCTTAATGTTGAGAATTTGAGATTGTTTGAGCCTCCTTTGATTGATGATCAAGGAGAGCATGTTTAGCTGCCATCAATAGATAATTTCTCACTAGAATATATAGATGAGCTTTAGCAAGATCTCATACTTAACAGAAGAATTAGAACTTCGACGAGAGGGGATGTTGAATACCTTAGAGTGGGACTCAAGGGACAAAAGCCTTCTCAAGCCAAATGGTTGCAGATCGAGAAGGTGAGGGAGTTGTACCTTCACCTACTAAACAATTAATAGTATATTTTGGGGTCCATAACGCTTCTAGTGGGGAGGAATGATCAGGTGCTCAATATTTAGCTCAAAAATAAAAATTCTCAGAATGGAACGAAACCTAAACGACCGTGTCCGTCTTGGAAAAATGATCCTAACACAAATCGTTTCGTTGAAAATCGAGTTCGTATGAGAAAGTTATTGCATTCTAATCGCTTTGCTAAACAAGTGAAATTTGCAACAAAAAAAATGGCGAGTCACTGCACAGTCAACAGTCTGTATTGCTGATGTGGCAAGTGACTAAGCATGGTCAACAGTGGTCAACGATGAATCACAGCTGGACAAGTGGCATCATCTCATTAGGTTGTATAGGTGGTGTGTTGGCGCAATGTGACTGGTTTATTTATAGACCAATGGAAGAATGCCACGTGGCAAGCCCGGAGGCCGCCATGTGGCACCTCCCAAAGGCCTTGACAGTCTAAACACAATGGAACTAAATTTTATGGTGGAGTTCGGGGTCGAACCCACGACCTCCACCACATAGTCCACACACCTTAACCAACTCCACTACCGGGTGTTCCTTACCCCACATGTTCGCCGCTTATATTTAAAGTTTCGTGAAGTTTGAATGGGCGGTTAGGAGGGCCAGCCCACAGGCCAACCCTCTGCATGTGAACACAACCTAACGATGGCGGTCACGGTTGCAGTTAACTCCGGCATGTTGATTTGGGTTAGCATTGGATGTGCTCTAGCCATGAAAATTGGTGGATAGGCTAAAGCACATGAGATCTCCAAGACCCAAAAATGGTTTGGGAAGATTCTAACCAGTTTGGGAGATATTAAAATAATTAATATTTTTAATGGAGTTCCTAAGTCTAAACTTAGGAAAAATAAAATATTAATGGGTATTAATATAAAATTTGGTTAGAAGGTTCCAAAAGTCATGGATCAAGAAAAATCTAATCTTAATGATTAATTAGAGATTTAATATCGGTCGTTGATAGACCAACGAGAAAAGTATAAGAGGAGGCTTGAGGGTCAGTTGGAGGACACACTGAGGGAGACTAGTCTGTTCGATTTCTGGAGCGAGGTTAGCGGAGAAATTTAAACTAGTGATCTAGAGATCAACAAGAGGTAGTAAGTACAAAACAGAGAGTCGGGAACAGTACTAGGGGAACAATGCAGAGGTTGGAGAGGCAAACGTAGAGAAAGCAAACTGCACAGTCACTGGAGGGCCTGTGTGGGTGATGCAGAGAGGCCCAATGCTGACGCAAAGAGGTAGGGGATGGTGCAGAAGGTCTGGGAACTACGCAGAGGTCAGCCAGGATGACGCTAAGACTGGGAGAAGTGCTGAAGAATTTTTCTCTCTATAGGGTAAGCCAATTTGGCACCCAGTTGTACTGAAGAATTGCTACATAATAAAATCCTCCCTTGTTGCACCGGTTTTCCCACATTGGGTTTTCCCGGGGATTGATAGTCCAAAATATTTGTGTCGATGTGTTAATTCTTGTGCATGTGTTTGTTTATGTATTATGATGTGATATCTACATCAAAATTTATTTTAATATTTACTAAAGGATTTTCATAAATAGCTTATTGGGAATAAGTAGGTAAAATAAATCAGTTGTTGTAGTGATATAATTTTCACACGGCGGACAGTCCACCACACCACAACGATTCTGCATGTGAATGGGCCACCACAAACCATGCGGTTAAGGCTGTAGTTTATTCGATAGCTATCCAAACAAACATCGGAACGGTTTAATGCCCCGCATGTGAATGCAAAGTTTGTAACATAAAATGGTTAGGCGACGGGCTCCAAAACTACACGGGTTAATTAACACCCATGTGACCACTACACAGAGACCGTTGGGGTTTTGGTTAACACTAATCGTGAGATTAACGATAATCTGAGTTTAAAGTTAATAAGTGTAGTTTAACACTAATTAAGTACAGTTTAAAACATAGGAGGTTTTGGCGGTGCCCCCAATTTCGGGCTTGCCTCCATATTTAGCGCACTAACTAGAGTCATTCCAGATTTAGCGGAATTTTTCTAGGAAAAGATTGACTGAGTCATGGAGAAGGAAATTTTTGACCAAATTAAGCTCACGAAGAGGTGTTCTTGGCTAATTTGGACATTCTGAACACATTGGTGTAGGTATCAGGAGCCATAGAGCATTGTAAAATATCATTTTTCAATATTGATCTAATACAGAGGCCCAAGCCATGGAAGTTGGACCAAGGAGATGTAGCCCAGGAGGGGTGAACTCCTTCATCAAAACACCGTGTTAAAGTGTCTCTTTGATGATTTGATGTACTTTGAATGTTTATTGTTCAGTATTTGTTTTGAAGCTATTTTTCTCATGAATTCCATTTTAAACTTAAGGAAATTTACATGTTTACATGCACAAACAACTAAGGAAACCATAGTACAATAAGCAATAAGCAAGCACATGTTTAGAAATATGTAATTGTTATTAGCACAACAAAAACTAATCATATGAACACATATCACCGGCAAAATGCCTATTTTGAGAGGAAACTTCAGATATGGATTCAGTTTCCAACGATGCTTGAATATTCAATTACAACAAGCTATAAAGAGTTGTCGCAAAGTAAAGGGAGTTTCCATCATAGGGAGTTTCCGCAACATAGATTCAACAATGAACAACGCTGCAGAAACTAACAACTATAGCTAACAAAAGTAGAGAATTAGAGCCTTACACTGCAGAAGTAGAGAATTTGATTACTGGAAGCATTGGGGCTAGGGATGTTGACATCCAGTCTTTTTAAAGAGCTTTGCATGCTTTCCACTCACGTCTTCGAATTGTCGGGAAGGAGAGGTTGCAAGTCGGCAGAGGAGACAGGTGGGACCAGCGTTTGGAGAGAAGTTCGAACATCAGTAACATACAACTAGGTGGCCAAAATAGGGCAACAAGGGTTCAACACCCTTCCACCACTGCATGCCTCCTTCATGCCCCTAAAAAAGCAACAATACTTCCCTCATTTTCTTCGTTGACTCTATACAAAATTCTTACCTCCAACTTCCGGTGAACAATTCACTGGTAAACAATGACGACATTCATATTTAAAATATTGATATTTCAACTTTCAAGCCTTACAGAATTTTAAATTTCAAATTCAAATGGGATCCATGGCATGGTAGATACATGGATGCAGATGGGTGTTAGGACGTTGGGTGGGAGACGAAAATGGAGCTGGGGAGCAGAGGTTGTAACAGAATAAGCCATCAATGTCACGGAGAAATTTGAAGTTGTTGGAGGACAACCGTTGGCTAAAGAAAGGTGCAAAAACCAAAGGGGAAAACATTGAATAGTTAGACTACTCCTTTTGGCAAGGCAGAAAGGTAAAAAAGAAGTGCCATACCATTTTGAAATATTTAATGTTTATGGTATATTAGTTGTTAAATTTTAACTAAATAATGTAACATTTTTTTATTTTTATTTTGTGACCCAGAGGAACCCAACGACCCGCCTGACACGTAATTACTAGTAAACCTTTGGGGGTCTATGGCTTGTCCTCCTCTCCATAAACCAGGTCGCGAATAGGGGGATTTGAACCCGGGTCTCTCAAGTTTCAACGATTTCACATATCTTGAATTACCAATTGAGCTGCCCCCCTGGGACAACTAAATAAAGTAACATTAAATATTTATAGTAGCAAAGATATTAGCTACTTTTTTTTTGTAAGTTTGGCAGGGCTACATCTTCATCATGTCCAATATATCACCCCGATCGGGGCAGGGAATTGAACCAGTGACTTCACATCAAGGAGTGCCTTATCAAAGCACCCAATCATTGTTTATCCAAGACCCCGTGGACAAAGATATTAACTACTTTGAATATTGATGTAAATTGAAAATATAAGATAATATATATCAAATATTAATTTACATTATGAAATATAAGATCGACTTTTTATCTATTTATATATGTGTGTGTGTGTGGGAGGGTGCGGGGGGAGGCAAGGGGGGGTAGAGTTTATCTAACTATTATATGTTATGGAGTTTTAGATAGGAGTTCAACTAAATACTTTTTGCTCAAATCATTATGTTTTTGTTGTTTAAAATAAGTTTTTGACTATATATATGAATTCAATACTTTGAAAAACCTTTGGAGCACTAGGCTTGTGGAGAGTTTAGAACTCAAACTTGTGATTCCAAATTCAATTGGAAAATATGCAAAGGTATAACATATAAACTTCTTTGTTTGACATATGTGTGTTTATACAAGTAAATATTATTGTTGACCATGGTATAGAAGCCATCATATTCTAAAGCAATTAGAATGACAACCTATATATTACACCCCATAACATTAAATGTTGCATAACAACATAAATATTAGTCATTGAGCCGAGAGGCTCATTCTACAATCCAGTATGATGTGCAACCTTCCCTGTTTGTTATCAAAGGTGAAATTTTACTCATGTCGGCCAAAACAAAAAAATTCAAAAATCTAAAAATAAAAATAAATAAATAACTATACAAAATATTTAAATAATGTCAACTCATAAAAAATTTACAGGTGAAGAAATTTTATCCCTCTCAGCTCATGTTAGATCCATATTTAAGATGGATCTATGTTGGTGTATTTTAAATAACAAAAAATCACAATCTCACTTAAAGTTTTTTCTATTAGTAGAATGTTTCTATATATGACTGAATGATATTTTAACGTCAACAAAACTAAAAATAGTCTATGGGACCAGCAACCTCTTTGTTGTTCACCTTTTGCAATTCAATCCTTTTCTTTCTCAAATTGACGATGAGTTGACCCAACCTTCTAACAATCCCCTTACTGAAAGGACAATGCCAAGGAATCAATGTTAACATATTTCCATAATTGTCTCTAATGTATTAGAAAGCATCACATTCCAAAATGAAATATTTTTCCGATTCCAATGCCCATAAGTGCAAAAAGTACACCCTCGTTCTTCCCAAGTTTCTTTAAGTCTTTTCCACTTTTACACCGAAGTTTATACACACGCATTTGTGTTTGTAGAAGTAAATATTGTGAAGTTGTTTTATGTTTTGGTATTTTTTTGGTTAATTTTGCTTAAAATATGGTAATTTGACATATGTGTTTTTACACAAATAAATATTGTGGAATCTAAATATTTTATGTTTTTGTAATTTTTTGAATATATTTTTTTTGAATATGATAGGAGTTTGGCGAAACTAATTGTGAAGTGTACATGATGTGTGTATCATAAGTTTTTAAAGTGTTGAATTTATTTGTCACCAACATAGACCTATCTTAAATATGAATCTAACATGAGCACAGAGGTATCCAATTGTGTAAAAAAAATTCATTAGCCCACATTATTTAAATATTTTATATAATTATTTAAATTATTTTTATTTCTAAATTTTTAAATTTTTATTTATTTTGACAGACGTGATCAAAATGACTATAAAAATAACTATAAAATATTGAATCTATTCATATATTTAAAAATTCAATTTAAACCAACAAAAATAACAATCTCACCCGCTATTATATCATAAAATTATGTGAAAAAAAAACTATTTAATTGCACTTCTATTTTATTTTATTTTTAATATAATTATAATTATAATGTATATGTACATATCACTGTATATCTCACAATGTGCATCGCGGCCAGGCACATAAGCTTGACCTAAAAGGAAATGCACCAGTCTTACACAAAAATATCAAGGAAGCACCAAGCATAAAGGACGTATATCATGGGTGCCGGCGAGGCCAGCGACATCAACGCATCCAATGTGGCCTTGTCTCTGTCCCGAGAGTTGTGGCACCATCCTTCTGCTGGTCAGCATCCTCCAGAGACCTCTGCGTCACGTGATGGTCATCCTAACACAATATGGCACTGACCGTTTGAGCGCCAGGTTCGAAGCGTCCTCTCCTGACATTTCGCATGTTGCAAGAGTGACGAGCCCACTCTCTACAATGCTTCTCCGACGCGCACACTAAATCAGTTCTGTGTTGAGTCCCCATTGTTAAATAGAGATAGGAACGGAGTCGTTTATGGATGGGAATTGTCGTGATGGATTCGTTTACGGAGGTGGAGAAATTGTTGGGATAGTCAAAATTCTGGTAAAAAAATTTCAAAAAATCTTGTAGATGCAGTATATGAGTCATGTTTTTGATAGTGGAAATGAATTCAGTGCCATCAAAAACCTAGAGCACCTAAAATTATGAAATTTAACAGCTTTTACATAGATTTATAAAAATCCCTGCCACATTTTTACTAAATATAACCGGAATTTCCATAACTTGAAAAAAACATAATCCTTAAACTACAATGATAGAAACATATACTTTGATGTCCCCTCTATTAGGTTAAACCGAGATAAGCAGATATACTTTGATGTGCCCTCCTCTATTGACAAAATCATGAAGCATCCCTACCCACTTTGAGCTAGGCTCTCTTAGGGATCCTCTTTATCTTTGAGCTATGCTGTCTCATGGATCCTCTGTATCTTTGCAACTTTCACCATTCCCAAAGTCATAACTTTATTCATAACTTTATTTTAAGTAGGTGTTATTTTTACTTTAAAAAATATAGAAATTTTAGTACTATTTTGATATAATATAGCAATTTTTTGGAAATTTAAATTACAATCATCAAACTTCAAAATTTTGAGAACACTCTTACTATCCTATTTAGGAAAACAAAAAAACAGATTCCCATAAGTTTTTCCGACAAAAATAACAACGCTCACAAGTACCTACACCTTTTCCGTCCTCGCAATGCTCATTATTTACTTTGTATTTCAACGTAATCTTTCCTTCCCAAGTTTTTAATCCCGCTTGGTATGATGCCTGTATTTGAATTCCTATAAACTTTGGATTTGACCCTCCACGCTCCATCAACATCAGATCTATATTTATTTATAACTTATGTTAATAATCAATATTACCTTATTAATGTTACATAAAATTATTAAAATCATTTAAATCTAACCCCTTATACATGACTTTATGTAATATTTTACTTAAACAAAATAATTAGTGAAATCATCCTAACATACTTCATTTTTAACCTTACACCTACTCAACTATCATTCCTACATCACATATTGACAAGCCACTCAAACATTTTTAAGTTGCTATCGTACTCATCTGATTATCCCTCCCTTAAGTTCCACAACCAATTGGTTTCCTCCCTTGACCCTCCACTCAGTCAATTAAACCGGGTGTGACTTTGATTTCAAAAGTTGAATTATATATATGAAAATTTGAAAGACGATACATGTCATCTTTGTTTATTTCTATCGACTTTGTATGATGTTATAGCAAAGATAGATGTAGTTTTGTTTAAGTTAGCTATATTGTCAAACCAATGTTTTAGTGTTATAATTTGTTAAGTAGAGATTAGGCTTTATTGGTAGATTATGTTTTATTTATTTTGTTTTTTTGTAATTTGCTAATTTTAATAATGAAATGTATTTTTGTTATAGTGTAGGGATACAATATAATATATAGAAAATAATTTAAAATATAATTCATAAACTATAATTAAAATTTATTGATGCATAAACTATTTTTAAAATCCTTTCACTCAAGCATTTACTAATCCATGCTCTAGCTCTATTAAATAATTGTCAAACTTCCTAACCCATAATGTAGAAGACTAAATACAAATAATTATTAAACTATATCAAGCAGATTGAAGGAAAAGGATCCTAGAATAGAAACCAAGTTCCAACGCACATTGGAAAACCATATCCTCCAACCATAGAAAAAGGAAAATATAACCATGCATGTCAATGTGTTTGAAAACAATGTTTCCTATTCGGTGTTGCATCACCCTTTAGATTGAATAGTTTGGCCAAGAACCTTAACCACATAGTTGATAAGAGAATACAACAAAGTTGTGGATGCTATATGTGGACAATGACATTCAGGAATATTGATCCGGATTTAAATAGGAACGCAACAAATTACAGATATAACCATAAACATAGAGATGCAGCAGAAATAATACTTCATTTCATTAATGTAAAATACTGAAATATGCTTACAAACAACAATGGGAATAAACCAGCTAGGGCGATGGTAGCTTATCTCTGAGAAGAGATGTGGTGGCTACATGCCTCTGAACTCTGTTACAATGAGACTCGAAGGCCTATTTATTGTTGAGAAACAATGGAAAACCCTAAACATCCAAAAACCTAACCCTAGAAGATGAAACACCAAACCGTGGGCCCCGTTCAGGTAAATTGGTACATCAACTTCCCGGGGTCGTAACTTTGGCATATGATCTTCGTTTGACGCACACAAAGATCTATCTGAGAACTACAATTTTTGGAAGAGCAACATCAGTTCATGGACCCATGTTGCTCCCAGTTTTCCCAAAAAACGTCGTTTAGGGCCTCAAAATGGCTCCGGAAGTCCAGGACCCAAAAAACTGCTAAAAATAGTAAACTGTGCTACAATTAAAGAAACTGAAAAGCTGAAAGAAACAATGGTGGGGGTCCAAGTGGACTTGGCAGGTGGCCACCAATATCCACCTGGATCATTCCTCCCCCCTTAGGAAGAAATGGTCCCCAT
Source organism: Pinus tabuliformis (assembly GCA_031772625.1). Lineage (NCBI taxonomy): Eukaryota > Viridiplantae > Streptophyta > Pinopsida > Pinales > Pinaceae > Pinus > Pinus tabuliformis. Next base: position 649,739,876 of record CM062817.1, read on the forward strand.
TGTGTTGAGTTCCTCCATGAGATAGGGAAACTTCTGCTGAACTTGGTCCCTGGTGAGCCACTTACCCTGGTGAAGGAGTTGGCCTGCTTTGACAACTTGATATAGTTGGATATTATGTTGGCGAGTGTGCTTGATCTGTGTGTCCATGATCCGATCAGTTACAACTTATTCCATGCAATCTGGATTTAACTCTGTGGGTGTGAGATGTTCTACAATGTTGGATGTGTCTAGTAATGGTGGAAAGTATGGCCGGAGGCGGTCTACATTGAACATTGGGTGTAGGCCAAGGAATGGGGTAACGCTGAGCTCAAATGCATTATCTCCCACAGCCTTGGTAATGGTGTAAGGACCATATCAAAGTGGCCTAAGTTTCCAATAGGCTCCGGTAAGGCATTCCTTTTGTAAATGCAACCAGACTTTGTCATCCACCTAAAACTTGTGTGGCACCTGATGTTGATCATGTCATTGCTTGTAATTGGCATTTGATTTCTCCCAATGTCATGGACCTACTGGCGAATATGTTGGATGTGCTCGATGAAGCTGGTTTCCTTATCTGTTTCGGACTGGACATGAGCTGAATCTGCATGAGTAGCTGCAAATGGCATGGCCACATCAGTGGGACATAGTAGCTGGAATCCCAAGCCCACCTGAAAAGGGTTGTGGCCAGTTGAGTTGTGAAGAGTCCGGTTGTAGCTGTGCTAAACATAGGGGAGGCTCTCATCCCATATGCATGGATGCTTTGAGTTGTACATGCGCAGAATGTGTACGATCATCCTGTTGACAACATCTGTCTGGCCATCAGTTTGAGGATGGAAGGTTCTGGACTTAGTGAGTTTAGTGTCCAGCATCAACCAGAGACTGAACCAAAATGTACTGAGGAACCTGCTGTCCCGATCTGAGATGATAGACTATGGGATCCCAAAGTGTACCCAGACTCGTTCAAAGAAGAGTTTAGCAATGGCTTCTGCTGTCATATTCTTCTTGCAGGCCGCCATAATGGCCATCTTCGAGAACCTGTCGACAACCACAAAAACACAATCATTTCCATGCTTAGTGGAAGGAAGGCCTAACATGTAATCCATGGAGATGGATTCCCAAGGTCAACCAGGGGTAGACAGCGGGGTATAGAGCCCTTGCTTCTTGATGGTCGGTTTGGCAATGGCGCAGGCAGTGCATGATCTGATGTACTTCCCGACATCCTGTCGAAGATTCGGCCAATAGAAATACTTCTGTAGTACTGCCACCATTTTCTCGACCCCAAAATGCCCAACAACTCGACTGTAGTGTGCTTCCCAAATCATCTTGGCACGCTCGCTTAAAGGAACACAAAGGTGACCCAGGTGGCATAACAGGGCATCTTGGAGGTGAAAATCTAGAACATGCTAACCCTCCAAGAGTGTCTGGTATGTGTGGCTGAATTCTGGGTCGCTTTTGTAGAGAAGTGACCAATCAGAAGTCTCGTACCCACAAGAGTTGAGCATGGTGGTTAACGCCATGATCGGTGGTCGACTGAGGCAATCTGCAACATTATTGGTGCTGCCCTTCTTATACTTGATATTCAAATGGAACTGTTGTAGGTATGTGGACCACTTATGATGGCGATCATTCTACAATTTCCCTTGGGTCTGTATGAACTGTAGGGGTCGGTGGTCTGTGTGGATGACCATTTCCTTCCCCAAAATGTAATGCTTCCATTGTCGACAGGTCTGCACAATGGAATACATATCTTTGTCATAAGTGGGATACTTCCAAACTGGGATACTTCCGAACTGTGTCTGAAAGTGTCTCACTATGCTATGCCACTGGATGCCCATATTGAGTAAGGACTGCCCCAATAGCATAGTCAGAGGCATCTGTCTTGACCTCAAATGGTTGTTGCAAGTCTGGTAATGCGAGCACTGGTGCTGTGCAGAGGCAATCTTTCAACTCTATGAATGCCTTTTGTTGAGATTCAGAGCAAAAGAATTTTTCTTTCGCTCTTCCCTTGGTGACTTGGCTCAAGGGCCAAGTGATATGAGAAAATCCCAACACGAACATGTGATAGAAGTTGGCAAGACCTAGAAAGTTGCGGAGCTCTGTCAGAGTGGTTAGAGATGGGCAATCCCAAATGACTTGGATCTTGGCTGGATCCACATGCACCCCTTGTTCATCAATAATGTATCCCCATGCCAAAAGTGCATTTCTCCAAATTGGCACATAACTTGTGTTGCCGCAGTGTTTGGAGAACCTGTCGGATGTGGTGGAGGTGCTCTTCCCAACTCTGGCTGAAGATCAGGATGTCATCCAAGTGGACCACTACAAATGAGTTGGCGAATGGCCGTAAGATGTCCTCCATTAGCCTCATGAATGTTGTCGGAGCATTTGTCAATCCAAAAGGCATAACCAACCCTTCGAAAAGGCCCTCCTTGGCTTTTAAGGCAATCTTCCACACATCAAAGGGTTCGATTGCTACCTAGTGATATCCTGACTTCAAATCTATCTTGCTGAAATAATTTTCCCCTTTCAGTTGGTCTAGGAGGTCATCAATCCGTGGGATCAGGTACCTATTATGGACAATGATCTTGTTCAGCGCCCGATAGTCAATATAGATTCTCCAAGTCCCATCCTTCTTCTGTACCAACACGATCGGGCTCCCATAGGGCGTGAACTCGGACAGATGTGACCTTTCTGCAGTAGCTCCTGAATCTGCCTCTTGATTTCATCGTTCTCCAGAACAGAGTGTCGATAGATTGGTCCATTGGGCAGCTGCGCACCTAGGGTCAGATCGATGGAGTGTTTGACCTGACAGTGCAGGGGAACCCTTGCGGGGGAGATGAAGATGTCCTTGTACTCCTCTAGGACCTTGTCCATCTGTATTTGTCATGTGGAGGGGCCCTGTTTTGAGGTCATGGGCACCATCTTCTTCTTTCCTTGAGGGCGTATCATTAGGAAAACAAATTTCTCAGTTTTGGAAATGAGCTTACTGCATTGTTTTGCAGTAACCAAAGAGATGGCGGTAGGCGGTGCTACCTCCGGTATCCTATACAACTTATTTCCTAAAGTAACAATAAAAACACGGGGCCTTGATTCATACACAGCATGTCGCTTCCACAAGTATGGTTGTCCTAATAATACATCACAAACATCAAGGGGAGCAATGACACACAATACCTCATCCGTAAAGGGCTTGATGTTGTATGGAAGGCGACACTGTTGGCTCACGTGAAGATCATGTCCTTGGTGAAGCCACCTGGTGGTGTACGGTTGTGGATGTGTTGTGGTCAGTAAGCCCAACCGCTTCACGACCTCTACCGAAATGAGGTTCTTTTGGCTCCCACTGTTGACAATGAACTGTAGCGGGGAGCCCTTTACCTACATCTGGGAGTGAAAGAGACACTCCTCCTCCTCTAGATCTTCGGGTTCCTCCTTATGTATCTTCGTGGTGGCAATGGTGGCGTTGGGCTCCACATCGATAATTTGCTTCCCTTTGTCATTCCCCTTGTCGGGTTTTGACTCAGAGTCGGAACATGCATCTGATTTTGAAACCTTTAGCTCGGCTACCAGCGATTGCTTGGCCCGACACTCACTTGTGTTGTGAGTGGAGCTCTTATGGAACTCACACCACTTTCCCGTGTCCTTTTTCAGCTTCACGACGCTGTTCTTTGCTTGCAGCTTTGGCAGGTTGTCTTGGGCCGCCTCGCCTTGGCTTTGTCCTTTGTTCTGCAGTTTGGGGGCACCTTTCCCTTACTTTAGATTCGTAGATCCAAAGTCTCGCTTCTTCTGTTTAAACTTTTGCTTGACCTTGACGGCATATCGGTATGCCATGCCGAGCGAGGGGATGTTCAGGAATTCTATTTCTTCCTGAATGTACTTGTGTAGGCAGCCATGGTATTTGAGTACCAAATGCTACTCCAAATCCTTGATACCCAACTTTGTGCGAAGGGTATGGAAAATATTGGTAAACTCCGGCACGTCTTGGTCCCTCCCCTGCCGCAGCGTGATCCACTTTATGTATTGATGCTCATAGCTTCCGACAAGGTAGTACTACTCCTTGATGGCATCTTGGAATGAATCCCAAGTGGGTGCGACTAAAAATAGTGAGCCTGTATTTTCATCCTTCTGCTCGTACTAGGTTTCCCACCAATCATTGACGTGGGGAGCTGCTTTGAGAAGAGCGAAAATAATCTTTTCATGACTAGAAAAATCATGAACAGAAAAAGAACCCTCTAGTAGATTTAACCATTTATCGACAACATCTGCGTCTATCTGACGCTCGAATGTGGTGATTTCAAAATTAACTTGTACCTTAAATGACGTGGCATTTCCAGAGTAACTGTTGGAAGCCGATGCGTTGCCTCTGGGTAGCCGTTGAAGGATCTAAGCAAAGTTGTCCATCATCGCGTTCCTTTGTCGCTCGACAACTTCTTCGAGCAAGATTTTGATAGGATCTCCTGCCCCCTCTTCTTTCTTTTCATTCGCCATGGGAGGCTGTCGGGATTTGTGAGGCTGGTCTTGCAAAGGTTCGACTAGTTCAAGCCATAACTCCTTATATCCCGACCTCGTTGGGGACATGCAAAAAAAAATAGAGAAAAATCAGACCGCTCTGATACCACTAATCCGGATTTAAACAGGAACACAACAAATTACAGAGATAACCATAAACACAGAGATGCAACGAAAATAATACTTCATTTCAAATATGTAAAATACTGAAATATGCTTACAAACAACAATGGAAATAAACTAGCTAGGGCGATGGTAGCTTATCTCTGAGAAGAGATGTGGTGGCTACATGTTTCTGAACTCTGTTACAATGAAACTCGAAGGCTTATTTATTGTTGAGAAACAATGGAAAACCCTAAACATCCAAAAACCTAACCCTAAAAGATGAAACACCAAACTGTGGGCCCCGTTGGGGTAAATTGTTACATCAACTTCCTGAGGTCGTAGCTTTGGCATATGATCTCCGTTTGACGCGCACAAAGATCTATCCGAGAACTACAATTTTGGGAAGAGAAATATCTGTCCATGGACCCATGTTGCTCCCAATTTTCCCAAAAACGTCGTTTAGGGCCTCAAAACAACGCTGGAAGTTCAAGACCCGAAAAAATGCTAAAAATAGTAAACTATGCTACAATTAAGGAAACTGAAAAGCTGAAAGAAACAATGGTAGAGGTCCAAATGGACTTGGAAGGTGGCCATCAATATCAACCTAGATCAAATATCTATCTAAAATAAGGTACTCTTCTTAATAAATCTCATTACTTTGAATTTCAGTGTTTTGGTTTTCAATTTTTTTTTAAATGTAATTCAAAATTAAAAAAATTATTACCTCTCCCAACGAATCCCAAGCCAAGCCACAAATAGGCATATGCATTTCGAACTTTTTATGTGCAGGCATAATTTTGTATTTTCAAGTTTTTTTATGCATTGAATTTTTGCATTACTATGCTTTATATACTATGAAAGGAAAAGACTACCTCTTAAAAAAATAAGGGAAAAAAAAACAATAAAAAACATACCCATGTGGACATGAGGAAAATCTCCAAGCTGTAAATCTTTCATATTTATGTTTTAATATTTTTTATGAAATAGATGGCTTGATATGTTGCGAGATTCATGCACATTTAAATTAGATAACGTAGACGAAAAGAGAGCTTGATATGCTCTCTTTTCTTGGGATTCCAATTTCCAACCATTATTTAAACAGACCAACCATGTGAAAGGTTATGCTCCTTTATTGGAGAAGGCTTTTGGCGGTCAACCCCGATTTTCTTTCGAGGGAGTCTAGCAGTCAGTCCAGATTATGTTGTCTGTACATTGAAAAAGGAGGGTTGGCAATTATGTTAAGGTACGTTAATAATATATACAGATATTTTATTAGTCAATCAATCAATGTACTTAGTGCTGTGAAGCTGGACAGGGTCAAGAGCTCGCATTATGTATATGACGTGGGTTGTGGGGTTGTTGCAGACTGCTGCTCCTTTTTCTTTTCATTTCAGAGTGAATGACGACGCCACAGTTACGAGTAAGAAGACGACGTGAAACTTTATAAAAATTGCCAAAAGGCCGTTGGATGAGAGGCCAGGGCTACCACTTTACGTCCATTGTCTAAAAAGTCGTAGTCTAATTAGTCAGAAGAATTGCTCGGAAAGTTATGGAATTTCTGGTTATATGTAGAGAAAATTCAGCAAGGATTTTGTAAATCCAAGTTATAGTTGTTAAATTTCAAAATTTTAGGTGTCCTGGACGTTTTGGATGGTGTTGAATCCATTTCTGCCATCAAAAACACGATTCAAAGATTGTCTCTACAATTTTTTTTTTTTGAAATTTTTTTGCCCGGATTCTGACCATCCGGGCAATTCCTCCGCCTCAATAGACGACTCCGAATAAAAAATAACAGTCTAATTATTAAAATTTTTTGATCATTCAATTGGAATTTGGATATATGATTTTTGGTAAGGTTGTAAATGTAAGTTATTTAAAATGTAATTTTAAGTGTATAAATGAATTTAAAGTTTTTGAAATTTTTTTACGTTTTTATAACATAAAAAGATACAAATTATATAAAAGTAAATTTTATCACCAATTTCTGTTTCTAAAATTTTGGTGTTTAGAATAGATTTACAATAATCCTACTTATGTTTATGTTTTAGATAACTAAATTTTAAATTTCCGAAAATTATTTACCAAATTTGAATAAAAAAAATAATTTAAAAAAAACTCAAAAACATCTAACTTCAAACTACATCAATAAAAAAGTGAGCAAAGGGATGGAGCGAGATTTTCAACACAGTATGCATGCCTGCCCAGTGCCCCCCAACCCAACTCATCTACTCCCGTGTTTTCTTGGTAGACTCATTCTCCTTTTGGTCTGTGATGCATCAAAGAAATGAATGACTGAAATTTCAGTGGGTAAATGAATGGAAGTCTGTGCTGTGGGTAGGTACCTATTACTTCAGTACTGACGATTACCCATCAGATGAGACTGACTGTCACGAGAGTCGATGGGCTTCTTCTGTTTATCTTTTTCTTTTCTTTGGTGACGAACTGACCCATCTGCAGCATTCATGGCGCTGAAAAGGAAGGGTCCCTTGCATTGCACTGAGCTAAAAAGAGAATGATTTGGTAAGTTTCACCCCCCTTGAAATGTGCATTGTCCAAGTTCAATTCATGTTGAAATTAGGAATTTCTTCATGTTAATGAGGAGTTATTACAATTATGCAAGCATAGATTTTTATGTAATGTCACTGTTACTTCCTTTATTATCAAATCAATGTTATTGGTTTGTGATGCCCAACACATTGTATGAAATTGAAATAGCGCTTTATCTTTCCACAAAAAGACCACATTGGCCTTATTACGGATGATGTTGAAAGGATAAATCATGATATGGATGGCTAACTTCTTACTTACTTTGAACTTTGGTTATCCCAATTAGTATTAGTTGGTTGGTTCACATTTTATAATATGTCAATATTTCTATTTGCCATTGATGACTTGGTAAATCCATCTACAATACTATGGTTTTTTAATTAACCCCTTCATGGAGTAGTGTTGCACTTATCTCAAAAAGGTGTTGTAGTTGGTTAATAATGTAGTGATAGTATAGAATGGGATAAAAATGCTGACAAAATTGTTTACGTTACTAACAATTATAAATCCATTATAGGAGCTATAAGTGTCACATAGATGAATGGAAGGGGCAGTGCCTTTAATGTACATGTATGTCTCCCCACAACATGTTTGCATATATTTCTCCTCTTTACATCTCATTCACAAAATCCCATCTCCAATTTGGGATATCCCATCTCCAATTTGGGATTGTGTATCAGTGTAGAATATATTTTGTTATGCTTTGATGCTTGAAAAGTTTGTTGATGCTTAGGGTATTAAGTGCACTCTCTTATGCAGTGTTGCATATGTGCTCCACTACATAGTTAGGAGAAAACTAATTTTCATTTATAAACACAAAAAATTAATAGTATGAGTGTACTTGTATTATAAGCTTTTTAGTAAGCCAATCCATGTGGAAAGAAGTATTCTAGACTAAATTAATGATTTATTTTTATGCCTTATATAATGTTGAATTTAAGAGATATTTTTTAATTTAAATTACATATAATATCGACATTAACAAATCACTTGAACACATTTAATGTCATGTTGACATAGAAAAAACATGGAACCAATGTGAGGCACTCACCTTTCTAAAGCATTCTTGTTTGATGTGATTATGGTAGGACTTCATGGAAGCATGGGTTGGTTGGTTCTAATGTTGAAAGTCCCTTTATTCTTTTACCTATGTGCTAGCAATATTTTGGATAATATCTCAACATAATTATTTAAATGTTTTTTTCAGAGAGAAAATCGACATGATATTATATTAAGGAGATATAATAGGCATAATACATTATCAGACCATATGATCTAACCAAAAGAGCATGGCCAGAAATAGACAGATGCTGAGCAGATATGGGAAGATACATGCCAGTTGAGCAGATTAAATACACCGAAGAGTCATAACAGTCCATCATAACAGTCCCTCATAAGAGATCCATGGAAAAGCATCAGAATCAAAACGAGCAGATTATATATACAGAAGACCCATAACAGCCAAATCAAAAAGAGATCCATGAAGGACGGCAGCATATAACCATCAGAATCAAAACTGTTCAGTCAAAGCAGAAATAAGGATCGGAATGGAGGAAATGGGAGTCTTTGAATCCTGAAAAATGCGCGCGTTCCTCCATTTCCACAAGAGCCAGCACGTGTAGATGAAAAGCGATCTCCATTCTGATCGTTGAACGGACCACCATCTGAAACCATCCTGGACAGAAGCGAACACCTGGTAAGGAAAACCAAAAGAAAGGGAAAGATCATACCAGACTTGGGATGATGCCGAACATTGGAAGAACATATGGAGATTTGTTTCAGATGCCTGGCAGCACATAGTGCATCTACCGGGACCCATCCATCCCTTTCTCTGAAGAACTTCCCAAGACAGGTTCCTGTTAGAGAAAACCAACCATGAAAATAAAATCGCCTTTAGCTGACAGGAAGATTTCCAGAAAATGGAGGGGAAGGATGGGCCGGGAAGCGGCGGAAGAAGGGATGAGGCAGCCGTGTATAAGTCCTTGACCCTTGCAGTCTGTTTGAAGAGCCCCATCGACCATACTAACTCATCAATTGAACCTGTTTGAGTGATGCCTTTCCCATCAAAACAATTTACAGCCAAATCCCATGTCGGCCGAAGAAGAGGGGGCAAACCAAGTTCATCGCTATCCTTCCAGATTGGCGCAGAAGACGACCATGCACGGATCAGCTTATTCCAAGTGAAGATCCCTTTGGTGTGAAGATAAGATATGAGGTCAGGAGACAGCGAGGATTCCAGCCCATAAATGGTAGAGTCAATACCGAGAAGAACGTTGGAACCAGAGGAGAAGCGCCATTTTAAGAAGCCTAGAAAGAGTGCCTGTACCTTTTTGAGGCTGAGCCAGATGGCAGAACCCCTCTCAGAACCCAGGGAATTCCTCCTATACCAGTGAACCATCGGTTTTCCCTTCAGATATTTATGTTTAATGATAGAGCTCCAAATGCCATCTCCGTAGATGCCTCTGTGCAGAGACTTGCAGAGGAGGGCCATGCCAAAAGACCGCATGTGAAGAAGGCCCCAACCGCCTTCCCTCTTCGGACGAGAGATGGTGTCCATCTTGACCAAATGAATCTTAGCTTGATGCGTTCTTCCGCCCCATAGAAAATTAGCAGTCAAAGAAACTATCTTTCTAATTATGGAAGCCGGAAGAAAATAAAGATGAGCCCAGTAAACGACAAGGTGGGAAAGGACCGATTGGACCAGAATTAGTCTGCCTCCCAGGGAAAGAAAGCGCATCTCCCACTTTGAGATTTTGCTATAGAACCGATCAATTAACCAAAGCCAGTCCGATTTGCGATTCCCTTTTGGTTTGAGGGGAAAGCCCAAATATTTAAATCCTTCGTTTATAGGTGCCAGATTAATACCAAAAACCTCAGCAATCCATTGAACTAGCGCCTGGTTAGTGCAATTGTGATACAGCATGGATTTGATTTTGTTTATGACCAGTCCCGTGGCAGATTGAAACTTGAGAAAGATCTCATTAAGACAGAGCCAGCTAGATTTATGAAGCATGGCGCAGATAAGAATGTCGTCCACAAAGAGGTTGTGGGAAAGAAATGTCTTCTTACAGATCTTGATCGGAAGGCAACGCCGGTCAGCAACCGCTTTATTAATCCGAGTGCTAAGAGAGTTCATGACAAGGATAAAGAGCAGGGGAGAGAGGGGACAGCCCTGCCGCAGCCCCCTTTCTGCCTGAAAAAAGGATGATGGGATGCCGTTGATGATAACAGAATATGAGACGTTTTCGACACATGCCATCACCCAATTGATTCCCTGTGCCCTCAGACCAATTTTTGCAAGGAGAATTCTGAGAAATCCCCAATCAACACAGTCGTAAGCCTTTTCCAGATCTATCTTTAGGATAGCAGCATCAGTGTTTTTGGTTAAGACTGAAAATAAACACTCCTGTGTCGTGGCGACTGCATCAAGAATATTCCTACCTGATAAAAAGGCATGTTGGTCCCTGGAGATGAAGGCACTGAGAACAGGTTTCATTCTCTCAGCAATAATTTTTGATATGATTTTGAAAAGGATGTTACATAATGCAATGGGCCTGTAGTCTGCCAATGATTCCGATCGCTCCTTTTTGGGAATTAATGCAATGAAGGTGGCAGTGAGAGCACTGTTTATGTTGCCTGACAGCCGAGTGGCATCTACCATCCCCAGCAAATCTTCTTTAAACATATCATAAAAGTGCGAGAAGAACTCGATCGGCCAGCCATCTGGTCCAGGACATTTGTCCTTTTTGAACTTCTTGATAGCTTTCTGTAGTTCCTCTTCCGAAACGGGCTTGAAAAACTCCGAGTTCGCATCATCATCAAACATGACTGGCACTTGTTCAACCACCCAAAAGACATCAGATATGTCATTCATCCGCCGCTGATATTGTTTTTGAAAAAACCTTGAAGCTTCCATCGATATGTCCTGCTGAGAAAAGAAATAGCCCCCATTGCCATCTTCGATCCTCCAAATGGCATTTTTACTTCTCCTTGCATTTGCGAAATGGTGGAAAAATTTTGTATTTCGGTCGCCTTCTTTGAGCCAGATCGCTCTACTTTTGAGTCGCCAGGTTGACTCCTCCTTTTGCAGTATCTCCTGTTTCCTCTTTTCCAAAGATCTGAAATGGATTTTTTGTTCAAAAGACAGGCTGTCGAAATTAATTGTATCAGAGAAGATACTTAATTCCTTTTTAATGTCCTCCAGTTCCTGTTTATCCTTCTTCTTTTGTCTGATAGACCAGTCCTTGGCCACCTCCCTCAATGATTGGATCTTTTCACGAAAAGAGGAAAGAAAAATCGTCTGAGACTGCTTTAATTCCTGCCATTTTTTTGAAATGGCTTCATTAAAAGATTTGTCAGTCAGATAGGTCCTGTTGAATTTAAAAGAGTAGCCCAGCGTATATTGAGATTCCTGCCAATCGAGAAATATGGGACGGTGATCCGATGTGTGATCCATACCAGTTCTGGCCACTGGCATACCCCAATCCGCAATGACTCTGGCGTTTAAGATAAAGCGATCAAGTCGCTTAGCAATAAAAGCCGAACCAGATCTGTTGTTGTCCCAAGTTGGGGATAATTTACGAGGGACAACATCAACCAGATCCCTGTGCAAGAATTCCGAGCGGAGCCTGTCAGCAATGGGATCATTCTTCCTGCAGTTGCCCCAGCATTCATTTGAATTTAGAGTGGCATTGAGGTCCCCCGCGATCAGCAACGATTGGATATCTAGAATTTCGGAGGCAAACAACGCATCCCAGAAGGAGGATCGATTTCTGTATGGCGCATATATGTTCAAGATGTTTAGGAGCTTTGACTGTCCTCTGATGTGAGCTGTGATTAATATTCCTGCACAACACTTGAAAGCTTTAGCTTTGACCCAAGTCGGATCCCACATCACAACCAGACCACCCGACAAACCTTCAGCATCGGACGCCACCATATGCCAGGACGGAAACATCCTACGAAAAAGGCAAGGGATACTTTGCTAGAGTGCATTGTTTCCTGAATGAAGATGATATGAGAATGAGCTGCTGCAAAAATCTCCTTAAGCGCCAAAAATTTGGGGAGGGCGCCCAATCCCCTGATGTTTAAAGAGGTCAGGAACGTCATTTAGAAGATTGACCAGCCATACATGCTCTAAGCGGCTGGGGATCAGGAGAGACTGTGACTGGAACTTCGACAAGGGAAAGATTTGTGATGCCGTAGTCAGAAGCAATGGTTCGGCCTCTGAAGTGACGGCTACCACCTTTGTGCTTTTTCCGGACGGTAATGTTTTTTGCGGAATTGGGACTGATGGATGGAAAAGAAGGCTTGTGGATGGTTAAAGGTTCCAGAACTGGAGGGTTCTTCTGTAGAAGGATGTCGATATCACTGTCATATTTGTTGGCCGGTGATTCCGACTGGGATAAATTAGTCGACGGGGATGGTAATGGCTGCTTACCTTTAGATATGACTGCAGAGGGTGACACCGGAGAGAGCGACGATGAGCTAAGAATAATGGGATGAGAACCCACCACGAATTCACCCTTATTCATGGGAGAAGGAGAGGGCACCGGGTTATCCACTGGGGGCTCGGGAATATAGGGACAGCGAAGGTCCGGCGAGGGCGAGGCCTCGGGCCGCTCCTGCGAATAGAGCTGTGGAGATGAAGAGACTTTTTCTTTTGGAGGAGCATGGTCATGGATACCTGTATCTTCAGACATAGAGTCCGCACCCATTAATCTGCCTCTATGTAGTGGACGCCGTTTAGACTTGCGATTAAACCTGAGGCTGCAGTTTTTGATAAGGTGACCAGTGCGGTGGCATTGAGAACAGCGAAAGGGTATGCCCCAAAAGTCAAGTCTTTGACAAATTGAAGTCCCTTCCCATGTTATCACTATATGATCCGGATAGCCACCTTTGAAAGGCTTCTCAATCAATATCCAGGCAATCCTCTTGTCTTTTTCCCCCCTGACCCAAGGATCGACGTAAATGAATTTACCAACAGCATTGCCAATCTCCATGAGGGTTTCAACAGACCATAATTCCAGTGGCAGATTGGGGAGCTTGACCCAAATCATGGAGTTCGATGGCGTGTTTTTAAGAGGGTCGAAACCCACGTACCATCGAGACAATGACAAAAAACTCCTGCCAAACACCCAAGGCTTATTTAGAATCATTTCAAGATCCTCTGGGTTTAGAAAGTGGAATGAAAACCAGTCTTTCATAAGCCGAGAAATGACTGGAGAGTATCCAATCAAAGAAGTCCACTTCGATGACAGCCAGGATCTCATTTCATCCTCTGACATTTGTGGAAAATGCCATTTTCCGACGAGAGCAAGCTTTTGAAGGCTGTCAATGCGGTCCACCAAAATAGCACTGGAGACAGAGACCGCCTTTGGAGGAGGGATTGTTTTAACCGGGTGCCAGGTTTTTTTAGATAATATCTCAAAATAGTTATTTAAATGTTATTAATATGGTATGTAGAAGTCAATAACACAAGTAAATTGTTAACAATCAATGTCACTATATTTAATCACTTAGTTACAACCACTAATAATTGAAATAGTTAGTTTATGAAGTCAATTTCTCATAGAACTTTTAATGGAACTTGAATAATTTGTTCATGGCATCCTCCACTAATAATGGAAAATGTATAATGTAGCCCATGAGCTTGATCATACCTAACTCTCTTTTAGTGTGACAAACGCACATGGTTAGTTTATTCAACCAACGTTGATGAACACACCAAATTTAGAGAATTGATGGTGGAAAACTATGAACAGACAATATTTAGGTGAAATAATCCCAACAATAAATACACAATTAAATGAGTGAACTTAACAAATTATTGCTTCCATATCTATGAGGACATCATGAACAAGAAATGATGAAGGTTTATATATGGATGAGGAAGATAAAACACATTGGCAAAATGCTTGCAACCATGTCACAAGTGTCTCCTACACTGCACATAATTTGATATGACCCAAGCATTAAGAGTACTATTTGAACTGTGTTAAAAGAAATAATGGTGTACAAAGGATACTCCCATTGCTGAAAAAATCATGAATTCATACACTCTTTTAATAACACTAACTTAGTAAATAGGACCACCAGAAATAAGAATCCACCAGAAATAAGAATTTCATTAATTCGTATTAGAGAAGAATAATGTTGACCTGATAAATAAGGTCACTAGAAACAAGTATTTCATAAATGCATATTATAAATGAATAATGTTGACCTACTAAATAAGCCTACAAATAAACATGTTCATGAATTCATATTAGAAAGGAATAGTGTTATCATGGTATTTAAGTCTATTAAAAACAAAAATTTCATGAATTCATATTGTAGAATAATGATGTTTTCATGGATAATATGGTGAGTAGAAACCAAAATACCTTGTAATCTCTGTGATTTGTAAATTGTCATAGATATTCCATTGGATAGTCCATCGCAACCTATTTGATAAAATTATACTTAAAAATCTGAAATCTATACTATGCAGGTTATTCTTCCTTAGACTTGTGGATTTATTAAGTTACTATTTCATGGAAAAAAAATGTTAAATATAAAAAAATATAGAACACGAACAAATATGATTACTCACAACCATAAGAACACAAGATATACCTTGGCAAACCCTTTCAAGAGAATGCCCAACTAGAAGGTGAGGCTGTTCTGCTCTCTCTTTCTCTAAATGGAAATGGATGCAAATACAAAGAAGTAATACCTATGGCCTATAGGCTGTTACAATGCATAAATCCTCTCTATTTACTCTCTCTCTCTCTATCCACTCTTAAGTAATTTTCCCATCTATGGATTAAAATTCCTTCCCATAGAATGGAACCCCTTTTCCTCCTAGTGGCCCAATTATAACATAACCTGATCGCTGACTAGTGGTTAAGTTTGACTCCAACTCTTAAATAGAGATACAATATCGTCTCTTCTAGAGTATTCTTTATCATGATCATATGGTTAGTCCACTTTTTTGTGAGTAATTGGGATTGGCATGACATCCTCTCGAAACATGGTGGTCAAAAGAGGAAGGTCAACTTCTATGTGGCATAACTTTTGCATAAAACTCTTATTGAAGTGATTCTTGCATTGTTGGAAAAGTATATGTCTGCAGGATAACATTGGAGAGTGTGATTCTTAAATGGTAAATTTTTATGCCCAAAAAACTCCATTTGATACCTCAAACTACTTCTAGAAAGTTTTAAACCCCAATTTTCGAAACTATAACCCAAATTTATTTCTTCATTTTACATGCTTATATTTTTCTATGAATCCATCATTACTTTGTCAAATTATGATCATTGTGACCATGGTACAAACCATGCTTATCCACATGTTAAGATTGGAAATAAACAATGAGTACTAAATGTGTTGTATTATGAATTGTTTTGAAATGTCATCCTCTCTTGATTTATATACTTCTTGTTTTTAAATAGACTTTAATATGCCTTTATAATATTCTAAATCTTAAGAACTCCATTGCCTAAAGGCATACAGAATGAGTCACATCAAAGTGTTGAAATTATGAAGAAATATTACCACATACATTCGTATTTAAATTTAATGTGGAAATAATACAAGAGAAAGTGTTGTGATTCTACCCATGGTATTCTCATTTCGTTAAAATTTTAGCACTAAACAATAAATAATATATGCAGGTAAAATAGAAACAAGAAAGTCGTATAAATAATGGCAGATGTTAAGAGAAAAAGTTAATAGAAACAAGAAATTACGTCAAATTTTAACAAGTATCAACTACCACTCGTCAGTGGTGTCAACATATTACAATATCAATGTTAATTTAGGGGAGGTTAAGTGTAGAAACAGAAATGTTATATTTTGAGTGGAATTATAAGTTAAGTTTAGCAATTTAAGACAATAGTTATGTGAATCTCGAAAGAAATGCATGGCTCTTGCGGGATCAATGCATATTAAAATTAGGGGTAGGTTAAGTGTAGAAATAGAAATGTTATATTTTGAGTCTAATTCTAAGTTAAAGTTTAACAATTTAAGACAATAGTTATGTGAATTTTGAAAGAAATGCAAGGCCTTTGGGCATTCTCTAGATTCTTATAATTGACGTCAACATGGTACATGGCTTTTCATTATTACTTTCAAGTTATTACAAGGTTTATTCTTAGTCAAGACAATTCAATTATCATATTTAGCTTATTAGGATGTTTAACAAGAATAACAATGGTTTTGTTAGCTCTGCTATGCAGCGCTGACTTTCTAAGGTCAGAAAGAAGCATGGTCTATTTGGTTGTGTCCAAAGGGGGCTCACATTGGTCACTTTTCCCTTTCTTCCTTCACCTTGCTCACCTCTAAACCTTTCCCATTCCCTAAAGAAACCTTCTAAAGTCCAACAAAATCCCCTTTGGCCCTAGCTCTAAGCGCAAAGTCAAACCAACCATAAAACCTTACCCATACACCCTCACGCGCTCATAAACACCTCATCGCTTTCCCGTCGTTGATCATTCCCCGACAATCTAACGGCCCACATCGCACCCGATAAAGGTGACCCACTCGACCAATTTTCACCGTCAGATTTGTCTCTGCCAGATTTGACGGTCTTCGCATACATCGCGCATGCAACTTGATCAAGTGATAACGCGCGATGATAGTGGTTTTTCTCTCTCATCCGTTGCTACGTGTCGATCATTGAGTGGAATCGCTTGACCCCGGAATTTACCATTTAGCGCCAGAAAACGGTGCGATGAAAACCGTCACTACTCGGCCAAACCACCCTCGCCCGTTAATTGCCCGTGCAACTCCGTCGCCCGACGACCGTCCGATCTGTCCACCGAAGATCCAACGACACTGACGCACCCCGTCCCCACCTCGGTCTATAGCTTTTGCTGAACCATCTCCGCCATTCATCTCCCCAATCCGACGGTCATTCTTCTCGCTCGCCCAAATCGTCCACCTACCCATGCATTCCATGTCCTATGACCATTCTGTTGCCCAAAGAAGGAGATGACCAGCTCTGCCAGCATCAATTACAGTAATATCCCCAACAACCATATTTAACATAAAGCATGGTGAAAGGAGAAAATGACACAGCATGACTCTGTAACCGAATTTATCAGTCATGGCCTCCACTGGTACGAGCAGTCCAACCGCCTAAAGGATAGCACAACACCTGAACAAATCGAATTCACCCACTGAAACAAGCAACCTTGTTCAGAGACTCCATCAGGCAGTTAAATGCAGTTGGTGGTAAATTATGACCCCTCCATACCTAAACGACCAAGTGCCATTGTAACGAAAACTTATAAATATCCAGGAGCAAGATGTAATCAGGGTTGGCATTCAGGGAAAATTTTAAGAACGCCCCCTAAATTTATAAATATAATAAATGGGCGAATGTCCATGGTATATAGGAAAAATGGAAGGCGATTTTACCAATAATATAATATGTATATATAATTTTTTGGCGAATCTCTCACCAGGCATGGCGAATATTTTACTCAATTATAAAATCTTGTAAGATCTTGGCGAGTCTTTCACTAAATAATAAAACTTTGTAAAGTCCTAGTGAATCTTAGCATAGGCAATATGCTGGTTTAATTCCCCCATTTAAATAGGCTACATTCCAGGTGAATACCATGGGTCAATACCATGTGCCATTTTGGTGAATACCATGGGTCAATACCATGTGCCATTTTTATTTTTATTAATTCTAATATTAGGGTTAATAATGGTTTTTTGCATGGTATTAATAACAATCTAGTCCATGGTATTTGTCCCATAGTATTTTGGCCATAGGTTTCACCTAAATATAACCCATTTTTTGAGTGTTCGTAAATATAAGGTAACTTATGGAGTAAATATAAAAAAATGTTTTATTTGTTTACCATACCTCTCGTTTATTTATATTTTTATTAATTTACCATACCTCTTTTACAAATATGGTATTTGGCCCATAGGATTCACTTAAATAAAACCTCTTTCTTGAGCCTTCATAAATAGAACGAGGGTTATGGACTAAATATAAAAATAGGTTTTATTTAGTTACGATACGTCTAGTTTATTTATATTTTTATTTATTTACCATACCTTTTGAGTAAGTATAAAAAGACGTTTTATTTATTTACCATACCTCCACTTTACTTATATTTTTATTTGTTTACACCCTTACATGTATATAAGGTGACTTATGGAGTAAATATAAAAAATGTTTTATTTATTTACCATACCTCTTTTATAAATATGGTATTTGGCCCATAGGATTCACTTAAATAAAACCTATTCTTGAAAATGGGCGAATGGATTCACTTAAATAAAACCTATTCTTGAAAATGGGCGAATGGAAGGTTGTAAGTCCTAATTTCAAGGGCTAAATTTACCTTTTTTACCCTCTCCCTTAAAATAAGGTGGGCTATTTGAGGTGATTTGTAAAAATGTACTATGATACAAAATATTCGCCCGCTAAAAATTTAAAACCCCTTAATTTCGCCAAAGGGCGAACATTCGCCCCTAAAATTATCCTTGTTGGCATTTGATGTAAGGTTCAACTTTTGGAGACTGTAGACATTTTGTCACTTGCAGCGCCTCATCTTCATTTTCTGCAAATACAAGCTTCTTTTGCTGTTAACTGCTCACTGTCCACTTTCCTCTATTCTAAGCATGTACCTGATATGTTGTGTTCTTGATCTCTTGATGTTTAACATTAGATAATTGTCATCTTATCTTTGTGTTAGAATCTTGAATGCATCACTGAATAGGTTGCTCAGGTTTCTTTCTATCTAATGTAGGAGAGCTGTCATCCTGTCTTTGCATTAATAGATTAGATTTGCAGGTTTCTGTACTAGTTGCAGCCGGCCATCACATGGTCTTGTGTATCTGCTGGTGTGGTTAGTATTCTCCATATTCACTAAATATCTAAACTGTGAGCATTGGTGGTCTAAAGCCTTGTAGTCTGAGGGTGTTCATGCATGTCTGAAGTGAAACAGAGTAAAAGTGGTTATTTGGCTTGAACCAAACCATCATTCCTTCCATTAAACCTGCAACAATAGTTTAATTTATATGTTACCAAGCATCTCCGAGCTACAACCTAGGAGAGTTTCTTAGAATCCTAACATAATTGGTGCCATTGCCGGGGAGAGGATATTGAAGCTCAGCTTCCCTAGGAGAATGACACAGATCCAGCTTTGATGATAGACAAAGTTTGGACACATTTTTGGTTGTAATCATCTATCTAGCGACTCTATTGGAGGACTAACCTTTTGGTGACTCCACATCACAGTTCTGGCTTAGTTTGTGAGACATACTCGGAGAAATCCTCAGAAATCACCAGTTGACCCAGTACCTGACCCTGAGAAGATTGTCAAGAAGAGAAAGACATTACAAAAAGGAGCATCAGGACCAAGTAAGCATAAACAATCTTATGTATCTCTGCAAGAAAGGATTGTAACGAAGCATGCACATGTTGAAAACATAGAGCCTAGCACTATCAGTAAAGAAATACTCTCAAAGATTCATAAAGCTCCTTGTTCAATAAGTTCCCTTTCAGATATTAACCCAAAGAAAACCTCCCCTATAGTCCATCAGTTTCCTTCAGCCCTATCATTCATTTCTCAGCTTCCTGTCATCCAAACTGCCAGTACCCTTCCATCTACCCCAGTCATGGTAGGTCCATAAGCACCCACCAAGATGGAGAGAATCATAGCTGCTAGGTATGGACCCCTGGTCCTACCTATTCCTTTGAATGCCATGCCTTCAAGAGAATATCAAAAAATAGATGCCTAAGTTCACTGGGACAGAGGGAGTAACAACTGAAAAACACCTTGATTCTTTTTATAGCTATGCTGATAACCTAGATATCAGTGAAGATGATGTGTGGATGAGAGTATTTGTCTAAAGCCTTCATAGAGAGGCTAGAAAGTGTTTCAGAGAGCTGACCCCTAGGTCTATAGCAGACATTGAAGCATTAGATGATGTGTTTTTAAAGCATTGGGGAGATAAGAAAGACCTGCTATATTACCATACTAAGTTTGGCAACCTGAAAAGGGAAAATGGGGAGTCATTGTCTGATTTAATAAAAGATTCAATCGTATGTATAGCAAGATACCAGCTGAAGTGAAGCCCACCCCACCTCTGCCAAACTCACCTATGCCAATGCCTTTGATTCTATTTTTTGCCTGCTATTAAGAGAGAGAAGATGTGCTTCTCTAGCTGAAATGCGAGATGTAGCCTTGGAGGTGGAATCCAATATCATGGCTGCAGAGAAACTCAAAGGACACGCTGATAGAAGGAGGCAGAGAGGTGAGTCTTCCTCTTCTTATTCACCTTCAGAACCCAAAGTAGACAAAATGACTAAAATGATAGAGTCATTGGCTATTGAAATATCTAAACTAAAGGTTGAGCAGATTTCTCGGAAAGCAAGGCTTCCTAATACATTTGCTCCTAGAAATCCAAATCCATACAGAAGAAGCAACAGTAGGACAAGGACATGACAAGTTGTTGGTTGAAAATCTAGCTTCTTGTGAATGGTATTCTACAATAGCTAAATTTTTGCTGAAGCTAAAAGTTCCTCCAGGCCTTATTTCAAGCCCAGCTAGGACTATTAAGCTCAGAACAACAAGGTTTTTTATTCATGAAAACTTGCTTTAATTGAGGGATCCATCTGGAATCCTTTTAAGATGTCTAGACAAAGAACAATCTGTGGAGGTCATGCATCAGTTTCATTCCAGCACCTGTGGAGGACATCACTATTAGAAAACCACAGCTCACAATATCCTCAGAGCTGGGTATTATTGGCCCACTCTGTTTTCCGATGTCTTTTCATTTGTAAGATCCTGTGACAAATGCTAGAGGTTTGAAGGAAAACAACAGTTGAAGTCCTTACCCTTGGAGCCAATACATGCCAGTGGCCCTTTCCAGCAGTGGGGCTTAGATTTCATAAGGGAAATTAATCCACATTCTAGTGGCCAGCACAGATGGATCTTAGTAGCCACCGACTACTTCACTAAATGGATTGAGGCCATCCCTACTAGGAAATCTGATCACCATGTTGTCATGAATTTATTGACAGAAAATATTTTCACTAGGTTTGTCTATCCACACAATTAGTTATAGACAATGCAACAGCCTTCAGGGCAAAAGAGTTGGTGGACATGTGTGACTCAATGGGCATTAAGCTAGTGCATTCCACCTCATATTACCCTCAAGGTAATGGTCTAGCAAAATCATCCAATAAGAGCCTGATAAGGATAATCAAAAAGCTGTTGGAAGACAACAAAAGGAACTGGGATTCCAAATTGAAGTTTGCATTGTGGGCTGACAGGGTGACCACCAAGAAATCCACAGGGAATTCTCCGTTCAAGCTGGTATATGGCACTGAGGCTGTATTCCCAATCCAGTTGACCCTCCCTGTGGCCAAGTTCTTGCAGGAAGAGCAGAATGAGGAAAATGACATGGCAAAGAGGATTAGTGACTTAGCTGAAGTGCATCAAATCAGAGATCAATTGATTGAAAAATCTGCAGCACATCAAAAGAGAATCAAGGAAGCCTTTGACAGAAAGGCAAAGATGGAAAATTTTCAAATTGGAGACTTGGTTCTTAAATGGGATGCTCTGAAGGAAAAGAAAGGAAATCATGGGAAGTTTGATGCTCTATGGACTGGACCTTTTGTCATTGCTCAGGTCCAGGGGAACAACACTTTAATGCTGCAAAGTATGGAAGGAGAAACAATTTTTGATGGCCTAGTCAATGGGCAGTTTTTGAAAGTTTATGTTAATTAAGGCCTTTAGGCCTCAACATTGTAAATATGTTCTTTTTACAAGTCTTAGTGTAGGCTTAATTAGACTCCATGCCCAATGGAACACTAGGAAATATTGCTGATCTTGTTTTTGTATGAAAGGCAGTGGTCTACAGTTCTTGAAACCTCACAGGGAGGCTTTCATCCCTAGAAGGAGCCAGTGTTAGCTCTGCTATGTAGCGCTGACTTTCTAAGGTCAGAAAGAAGCATGGTTTGTTTGGTTGTGTCCAAAGGGGGCTCACATTGGTCACTTTTCCCTTTCTTCCTTCACCCCGCTCACCTCTAAACCTTTCCCATTCCCTAAAGAAACCTCCTAAACTCTGACAAAATCCCCTTTGGCCCTAACTCTAAGCTCAAAGTCAAACCAACCATAAAACCTTACCCATACACCCTCACGCACTCACACTACAACAAAACCAGCGATTAGCGTCCCTTTTTACTTCTTTTTTTGCATCTAGAGCCCATTTTTGGTGCTATTTGCATCCATTTATCAAATATGGTGCAAAACTTGACACAAAATTTGCATCAAGTTTTGCACCAAATCTTACACCAAGTTTAGCACCAGGTATTGCAATAGGTTTTGCACCACGTTTTGCACCAAATTTTATGCCAAGTTTTGTGTCATCCTTTGCACCAGGTTTTGTTCCAGGTTTTGCATCAATTTTGGCATATAGTTTTGTTTGACATACTTTTGCATCCTCATTTGCATCCACTTTTTGCACCTACACTTGCATCAACTTTTGCATCGACTTTTGCATCCTTTTTTGCATCCTTTTTTAAATCATTTTTTGCATCCATTTTTTCATCCATTTGTGCATCACTTTTGCGCCACGTTTTACATCGAGTTTTGTGTCTAGTTTTGCATATAATTTTGCATCTACTTTTGTTGCATCCACTTTTCCATCTTGTTTGGCATCCATATTTACATCCTCTTTTGCATCTATTATTGTACCCACTATTGCATCTAATATTTTTGTGCCACAATTGGCGCCTAGTTTGGCACCTCCTTTTGCACCCACTTTTGATTATAATTTTGCATCCATGTTTGCATCCTCATTTGCATCTAGGTTTTCATCAACTACTACATCTATTTTTGCATCCCTTTTTGTATCCAATTTTGGACCAGGATTTGCATCGGGTTTTGTGTCTCGTTTTGCATCTACTTTTGCATCAACTTCTATTGCATCCACTTTTGCATACAATTTTGCATCCACTGTTACACCCATTTTAAATTTCACTTTTTGCATCCCTTTTTACATCTTCATTTGCATCATACTTTGATTCTTTTTTTTCATCTATCATTACATCCACTTTTGTTATGCCATAATTTGCACCATGTTTTGCACTCACTATTGTATCCACGTTTGCTTCCAATTTTGCATCCATGTTCACATCCTCTTTTGCATCAAATATTGCATCTATTTTTGCATCCACTTTTGTGTCAGGTTTATGCATTGGGTTTTGCATCTCGTTTTGTATCTACTTTTGCATCTACTTCCATTGTATCCATTTTTTTCATCCAATTTTGTTTTGCCTGTTGCATCAATGTTTGCTTCCACTTTTACATCCATTTTTGCATTTTATTTTGCATATTTTTTGTCTATTGTTACATCCACTTTTGTTGCACCATATCTTGCGCCTACCATTGCAACCACATTTGCTTCCACGTTTTCATCCACATTTGCATCCTCTTTTGTGTTCAAGTTTGCTTCAGATATTGTGTATGTTTTTGCATCCCCTATTGTATCCACTTTTGTTTCATCCATTTTTGCATCTACTTTTGTGTCCGTTGTTGCATCCACATTTGTTTCACCACAGTTTGTGCCAAGTTTTACACCTACCATTGGACCCATGTTTGCTTCCACTTTTGCCTTCATGTTTGCATCCAAGTTTGCATTGACAACTGCATCTACTTTTGCATCCACTTTTGTGTTAGGTTTTTCATGTTGTTGTGCATCTACTTATGTTGTATCCACTTTTCATCCAATTTTACTTCTATTGTTGCCCCCATTTCTATGTTCGCTTTTGCATCCCTTTTCCAACACTCATCATATTTTCTGCATTGATGATATTCCTTATGGCATTGACAATTATGAACAATTGATGACAATGTCAATAATATTGACAATGATGAAAATGAAGATGATGGCGATGACATGAATTGTGATTATGATGATAAAGACGATAGTGGTTACAATGACATTAATGATGATGATGGCAATGATTATGATGATGACGACGCTAATGACCTTGGCGAATCTTCCCAATTTTAGATGTTGTCATTGTCATAATCATAAGCATTATCTTTGGTGTCATCATCATCATTTTCATCTAGGTCATCATCAAAAACAATAATGGCATGAATGATGATGATGATTACAACAATGTTGATAGAAATTACATTAATGATGATGATGGGGATGATAAAAATGACAATGACGATGATAATGGTGGTGATGATGATGATCATCGATCATCTCTCAAAAATAGAGTTGTTATTTCTCTTACGTATATCAATGTGTCCTAAACAACCCTTTTCTAGCACTGATCACATTTTTTGGGTTGATGATATTTCTTACAACGTCTATAATTATAAACAATTGCAAACAATGTCCATAATGATGATGACGATGGAGCTGATGATGATGGCATGAATGGTGATTATGATGATAATGTAATGATGGCAATAATGATGACAAGGATGATGGTGATGATGATGACAATGATTATGATAATGAGAATGAACAATTACTAGTTTCACTACCATCTTCTGGATACATATTACTATCATACTTTTTAAATTTTCTGTCTCTCTTGAGGTATCTTACTATAATGGTGTTGTCAACACTAGAAAGATATCTTGTTGTAATGGTGGTTCTAATGTTAGCACTAGCAAAGTTTTTGTTAAATTTTGGTTAAAAAAAATCGATTTATGCAATTATTTTGACAATCTATGTAAAAAAGTAAATAACATCCAATTATTTTGACTATAGTCCCATTGATTATCATGAATTCACCAGTCTGAAGACCATCTTCTAGATACATATTATTATTAAACTTTTTGCATTATATCCCTCTTATATCTTGTTGTAATGGCAGTATTAGCACTAAAAAAATATCTTGTTGTAATTGTGATGTTAGCATTAGCACTAAAAAAATCACTAAATTTTGGTAAAAAAAAGTTTATCATTTATTTATTTTTAATTTGGGAAATTTTTGTTTTTATTTTTTTTGTTTTTAATTCTATTTTTATGCAGTAATATTTTTTTTGGTTGAATTTTGGTAGTAACTAGTTTTTGGTCAAATCATATGTATTAACCATGTTCTTTATGCTACAAGTCTAATTGTTGGGACAAAATTGCTCTTTCAAATAAGTTGCAAAAGCTATTTTACATCCATTGTTGCACCCATGTTTACACCCACTTTTACATCCCTTTTTGCATCCTATTTTTCATCTTCATTTGCTTCTTTTTTTGCATCTATCATTACATCTACTTTTGTTGTGACAAAATTTGTTCCATGTTTTGCACATACTGTTGTACCCACGTTTGCTTCCAATTTTGCATCCATCTTCACATCCTCTTTTGCATAAAATATTTCATCTATTTTTGCATCCACTTTTGTGTTGGGTTTTGCATCTCATTTTGTATCTTCTTTTGCATGTGCTTCCATTTCATCCATATTTTGCATCCAATTTTGTTTCTCATGTTGCACCCGTGTTTGCATCCACTTTTACATCCCTTATAGTATCTTGTCTTGCATCTAAGTTTGCATATTTTTTTGTGTCTATTATTACATCCACCTTTTTTGTGCTATTATTTGTGCCATATCTTATGCCTATCATTGCGACCCACATTTTCTTCCACTGTTGCATCCATATTTGCATCCTCTTTTGTGTCCAAGTTTGCATCAAATATTGTTTATGTTTTTTGCATCCCATTTCGAATTTACTTTTACATCCACTTTTGATTTGTCTAGTTTTGCAACTAATTTTATGTTCACTATTGCACCCATGTTTGGCCCATGTTTACATCCCTTTTTTCATCCAAGTTTTCCTCCTTTTTGCATTCAAGTTTGTGTCCCTTTTTTTTTACATTCATTGGAGTATCCACATTTGTTTCACCACAATTCATGCTAAGTTTTATGCCTACTATTGTGCCCATGTTTTCTTCCACTTTTTCATCCATGTTTGAGTCCTATTTTGTGTTCAAGTTTGTATGAACTATTGCATCTACTTTTTCATCCACTTTTGTTCAATTTTTCTGTCTTGTTCTGCATCTACTTATGTTGTGTCCACTCTTCATCCAAAGTTACGTCTATTTTTACTCCCATTTTTTTGTTTACTTTTGCATCCATTTTCCAACACACATCATATCTTTTGCATTGATTATATTTCTTATGACATTGAAAATTATGAACAACTGATGACAATGTCAATAATTATAACGATGATGATAATGAAGATGATGACGATGACATGAATTGTGATTGTTATGATAATGACAATGATGATAAAGACGATGGGAGTTACAATGACAATGATGATGATGCTAATGAACTTGGCCATTCCTCCCAATTTTTAAATGTTATCATGGTAAAAATCATAATAATTATCTTTGGCGTCATCTTCCAAGTCATCATCATCTGATCATCATTATCATTATTTTCATCTTGGTCATAATCAAGAACAATAATGGCATGAATGATGATTATGATGTTCATGATGAAGATGAAAAAAATTATGATAAAACTTATATTAGTTATGATGATGGGGATGATGACAATTATAATGACGATGATAATGGTAGTGATGTTGATGATCATCAATCATTTCTAAAAAATAAAGTGGTTATTTTTCTTTCATATATCATGTGTCCTAAGGTTGGTGATATTTCTTATGATACCTATAATTATGAACAATTGACGACAATATACAAAATCATGATGATGATGATGATCATGAAGAAGACATGAATGGTGATTATGATGATAATGAAATGATGACAATAATGATCACATTGATGGTGGTGATGATGGCAATAATGAAGATGATGACCCTCCCTCTAAACTAGCGAGGTACTCATAATGAGACAAAAAAGTACTCTCAAGTTGAAATATTCATATAAGAAGGGATCTAGATTGATAAGCATCAATGATGATTTACATCATCATAGCCAAAATTTTCAAAATAGTAAGGCCTTGACTAACAAGTTTATCTCTCCATTAGATCAGAGCACAATGTTGGGAGGCATAAATTTGGACACCACTGCCTTTCAAGGCACTTACCCCACCAAGATGTTTACCAGGTATGTCCTCACATGATCATTTCCTAATCCACTATCATAATATTTGACACCAGAAAATGTCAATCCTCATGACTATTCTTATCTTGGATTAATGTACTTGACTTATGGCGATTAGTCCTAGTCAATGTCCAAATTCTCAAAGAATATTGGTCCCAGATGTTTATCCAATCCACCATTATCCCTACTAGTGCCTTTACTAGGCTTACGATTGTTAATCCTAGCCATAGTACATGACACATGGATAACATGGTGTCTACCCTCACTCCCTCTCAACCAGGGAGGAAACATCCACAAGCATAAGATTTTCTCAAGAATACCCATCATTTTCGTAGAGAATAATATCATTAATTTGTTTTCATCACATGACGACTTTATGATTAAGCATTCATAGATTTGTGGCAAAATATTTCCCCTTTTGTATTTGTGATGAAATACAATAAAAAAGTGAAAGCCAAAATCATTAAACATACACTATATTGATTTATCTAAGTCTAAACTCTAAGGTTGAAGTGAAAATTCATGTAAATCTTATATCTATGAGTTGTGCCAAACTTATGAAAACCTTATTCCCTAAGTCCTATATATAAGAAAATGAAAAAGAAAGAAAAATAAGGGCCAATAAATGGTAACTCATGTATTCACTCCCTCTTTGGAAAATATATGAATATATACACTCCTAGTCACACTTGATCACATGTATGTGATGGTTAAATCATGAATTCTTCTTTTCTCCTTGCATTTTCACTTCATCATTTAAGCACCTAATTGAGGATCTAAGGAATGTTTGTTTCCTAAGGCTTTCATGTCTACTCTTGGTTTACTTATGTCACACTACTGTCAATTTATGTGACAGAGTGAAATACATAAGTTTGTGGAGTTATTATAGAGGTGTATTGAGTTCGTAACCACACACACATGTATTACATCTCATTGATCCACATGTGTGGGTTGGAGACTCATTTCTTGACAACTTTAATGGAGACTACTTTGTGGCTTTAATGGTATAGCTTACAAAATATCTTGTTAAACATTTCGATTCGTTCTTTCTTTTCCTCGAGACACTTATAATATTGAAGTCACTCCCAACAATCCATGGAGATGGGGAGTATAAATTACTTGTGCTAGAAATAGAATTGAGAAATAGAGGTTTTCCATTTGCGATATTGGAGTCATAGACATTGGATACATGGTAGTAGTCCTCAATGTCAATTAACTAAAATTGTATTGTCATAATGCGAAAAGAGGTAAACATATTGGTAACCTTGATGTCTTAATCATTTCAAATAATAACCATTCCACCCAAGTATCTCTAAGCATCAATCACTACTACTTGGAAATTCCTCCCACATTTTCTAATTATATGAGGTTGAACCTCACTTAATATTTTTTCTTCTTATATCAACATTATTTATGGGTGCTTTGCATACCATTTTTCTTTTAGGAGTTTGTTTTCGCTTACTATTGATGCCCCTCATGTTCCAAGACTATTTTCATCAAAAATTTACATAGAAAGAAAGTATAAAGTGACTAAAAAGAAACATGTCTCAAGATTTAAGTGCTTGGACAATTCCACTTCATGACTCCTATATTTCCTTAACCTGGGACCAAATGGTGAACTTGATGGCCTTAAGGGAAATTGATCAATGAAAATCTAAAAAAGAGGTGATTTTTGACTTTATCACATACAATTTAATATACTAAAAAAAATATCCATAACAATTTCATCAATCAATGAATCATTAAAAAAAATATCCAAAACAATTTCATCAAGCAAAGAATCATTGCATTATAAAATACAATCTATAAACATTTTGGGAAAGTTTTGCTAAAACATGCTTAAAAATCAGCATATTTAATATTAATATTTAATAATAATATGGACAATAACACATTTTAATAAATTAAATAACATATTATCAAGCCTAAAAAATGTCACTAACTGAAAACTACAAAGCATGCAACTAATGGAAGTGACTACTCAAGGCCACCACAAGACAATTAATCTATTAAGACCAAGATTAATGGGGACAAAGATCTATAAAGGACAAAGGAAAACCTATTTTAACTTTATTGTTTTATTAGCCTGGTTCAAGATGAACATTTCAAGATATCATGAAGAACATAATTAGTTTTATTGCATTAAGAAAACCCAAGCACATTCTATAACTTAGCAAGAAAGAGATGTATAACACCCATCTCAGCAACACGACACATGACATTAAGTTACTTTACTATATATAATTTAAACTCCTATCATAAAATCACAAATTCAGCATGAATGGAATGTTTAAAATCCATTTTTATAAAAACAAAATATAATTTTTCTTATAGAAAAATATACCAAAAACTAAATATATTTTTCTAGAAAAAAAAAATACTAAAACTAAATATATATTTAAAAAAAAACTAAAACATAAGCAAACTAGAATTTGAATTTGACATTCTTGGTCACTTTCGGAAACATATGGTGGAATGTAATCTCTTTATCCTCATCTTTAGCTTTTTCCTAAAAAATAAAAGCATACAAAAGTGGGAAAGAGCCATAAAGCATGGGGAAGCTTTTTCCTAAGCACAAAAGCATCTAAAAAGTGGAAAATTCCTTTTTTATATGAGGAAACATTATTCACCCAAAAGATTTTTCCCAAATTGAACTAATGAGGAATTTTGGAAATCTTCATAGCCTCCACTTTCCTATATATTAGAGGCTTGGCCATTGAAAAAATGATGGGAATTTTGTATTGTCACGCTCTTGAGATCTGTCTTGAGAGGGAGAGTTTTGGAGCTATGAGTTGGGGGAGGTGATGTTGCAACTATATCTGATTGTTGTAACTTTCCTCCAACTCCTTTATTCATATAGATCAGTTGTTCTTCCTTCCATATGTTTCTATTCATTCTTTACTTCTTCTATTTAACTAATGTATGCATGGGTTTTTGGTTTATATTTATTTATTCAATAATATTTATATGTTTTTTATAGTTTTGATTATTAAGATATTATGTTGTGAAGGTTGCTTTATTCTCTCTCTTATGTGTAGGACCAAGCTTTGGAGCTAGCTAGGAGCGCTTCTTGGCTATACGAAAAACTCCAAGAAGACCTGCATGCGAGGACTCACAAGAATTCATTCTCTTTTTCTTAATCTATACTCTACATCTTGATCTACTAAGAATCCTAAGCCTTAGAACAACCTTTCTCTTAATTGGTTTGTCCTAGGTTTCTGAGATAAACTGAGAGGGTTTTGTTTTCATCTAACCATGCATTAAATCCTACAGCAAAATGATATTTAGAAAATTTAATATATTTCACTATGTAAATGAACTTAGTAAAATGAACCCATAGAGGTGGGCATAAATGGAAATAAAAGTAAAACTCTAAACAAGAAGCCAAAAGTGGATTTAACCATGGATGAAAAATTGGGAGTAGAATTGGATGTTAAACTAGCCATCAAAACAATATGCAAACAATGACACAAAAAGGTTTTTAAAGTAAAATTAAAAAAGGGTGCAACACTAGACACAAAGAAGGGAACAAAATAGGGCATATGAAAGGATACTGAATTGGGTGCAAACAAGGATGCAAAAATGGACACCAAAATGAGGATGCAAAGAATGGTGTAAAATTAGGATGCAAAAAGGATGTAAGAAAAGACACAAAACAAGATGCAAAATGGGACTAAAAAATGGTGAAACCAAGGATGTCAAAGATGATGCATAACTAGATGAAAATTCCAACTAAAATCTAGGTGCAAAATGAGATGCAAATGTGGACACAAAATGTGGCAGAAAAAAGGATGCAAATTTGGAAGCCAAAAAGGATGAAAAACTAGATACCAAAAAGGATGCAAATTTGGACATAAAAAATGGTGCAAAAATGGGCATAAAAATGGCTCAATTTTGGATGCAAATTGAGATGCAATTTTGGATGTAAAATGATGCAACAAATCATTTAAAACTTGGTGCAAAAACAAATGCAAAAGTAGACGAAAAAATGGCTCAAAAGTGAACGTAACAATAGACACAAAATGGGATGCAAAGGTGGATGCAATATATGGTTCAACATAGGATGCAAATTTAGATGCTCAAAAGGATGAAAAATTGGATGCAAGAAATGGTGTTAAAAATGATGCTAAATTGGATGCAACAAATGATGCAAAATTAAATGCAAAATATGGTGCAAAATAGGATGCAAAAAAGGGAGATAAATAAAATGCAAAAGTGGATGCAAAAAATGGTGCAAAAATGCATGCAAAATTTGGCATTAAATCAGATTCAACATATGGTGCAAAATTGGATGGAAAAGATGGTGTAAAAAAAGGCAGAAAAATTGGCACAAAAATAGATGTAAAAATAAGTACAAAATTAGAAGCAAAAGATGGCATAAGACCAGATGCAGAAATTGGCACAAATTGGATGTAAAAAAAGGCGCTAAATAAGATGTCAAAGATGGTGTAAAAATCGATGCAAATTATGACACAAAAATAGAAGCAAAGAATTCCACAAAAGAGGAAGCAAAAAATGATGCAAAAATAGATGCAAAAAAAGGCACAAAACTAGAAGCAAAACCTGTTGTAAAACCAAATGAAAATCTTGGTGCAAAATATGATGCAGAAATGATGGAAAATTTGGCGTAAAAAAGATGCAAAATTTGGTGCAAAAAGGACGCTTTAAAAATTGTACAATAGAGCCAGATTTAGCGCCAGGTTGCTCATCCCACTTGAGAAAAAAATGCACTAGAATCTGGTGCTAAATCTGGCGCAAATTGCCTGTTTTGTTGTAGTGTCATAAACCCCTCATTGCTTTCCCGCCGTTGATCATTCCTCGATAATCTAACGACCCACATCGCACCCGATAAAGGTGACCCACTCGACCAATTTTCACCGTCAGATTCGTCTCCGCCAGATCTGACGGTCTTCGCATACATCGCGCAAGCAACTTGATCAAGCGATAGTGCACGATGAGAGTAGTTTTTCTCTCTCATCCACTACTACGTGTCGATCATTGAGTGGAATCGCTCGGCCCCGGGCATTTACCACTTAGCGCCCGAAAGCAGTGCGATGAAAACCGTTACCGCCTGACCAAACCGCCCTCGCCCGTTAATCGCCCGTGCAACTCCGTCGCCCGACGACCGTCTGATCTGTCCGCCGAAGATCCAACGACACTGATGCACCCCGTCCCCACCTCGGTCTATAGCTTTCGCCGAACCATCTCCGCCATTCATCTCCCCGATCTAACGGTCATTCTTCTCGCTCGCCCAAATCGTCCACCTACCCATGCATTCCACGTCCTATGACCATTTTGTTTCCCGAAGAAGGAGTTGACTAGCTCTGCCAGCATCAATTACAGTAATATCCCCAACAACCATATTTAACATAAAACATGGCCAAAGGAAAAAAGGACATAGCAAGACTCTGTAACCGAATTTATTGGTCATGGACTCCACTGGTACGAGAAATCCAACCGCCTAAAGGACATCACAGCACCTGAATAGATTGTATTCACCCACTGAAACAAGCAACCTCGTTCAGAGACTCCATCAGGCAGTTAAATGCAGTTGGTGGTCAATTATGAACCCTCCATACCTAAATGGCTAAGTGCCATTGTAACAAAAACTTATAAATATCCAGGAGCAAGATGTAATTAGGGTTAGAATTTGATGTAAGGTTCAACTTCTGGAGACTGTAGACATTTTTTCACTTGCAGCGCCTCATCTTCATTTTCAGCAAATACAAGCTTCTTTTGTTGTTAACTGCTCATTGTCCACTTTCCTCTGTTTTAAGCTTGTACCTGATATGTTGTGTTCTTGATCTCTTGATGTTTAGCATTAGATAACTGTCATCTTATCTCTGTGTTAGAATATTGAATGCATCACTGAATAGG
Source organism: Pinus tabuliformis (assembly GCA_031772625.1). Classification (NCBI taxonomy): domain Eukaryota; kingdom Viridiplantae; phylum Streptophyta; class Pinopsida; order Pinales; family Pinaceae; genus Pinus; species Pinus tabuliformis. The sequence goes on from CM062817.1 coordinate 649,772,954, forward strand.
TTGCTCAGGTTTCTTTTTATCTAATGCAGGAGAGCTGTCATCCTGTCTTTGCATTAATAGATAGATTTGCAGGTTTTTGTACTAGTTGCATCCGGCCATCACATGGTCTTGTGTATCTGCTGGTGTGGTTAGCATTCTCATATTCACTAAATATCTCAACTGTGAGCATTGGTAGTCTAAAGCCTTGTAGTCTGAGGGTGTTCATGCATGTCTGAAGTGAAACAGAGTAGAAGTGGTTATCTGGCTTGAACCAAACCATCATTCCTTCCATTAAACCTGCAACAATAGTTTAATTTATATGTTACCAAGCATCTCCGAGCTACAACCTAGGAGAGTTTCTTGGAATCCTAACAGGTTTCAATCTAAACATACTTATGGAAGAATAGCTCCCATTTCATGTCCATGGAATCAAATGGACCATCAAATAACTCTTGTTCCATAATCTTCCTAATTGTTTTGGGTACTAGTGATTTTTTATTGTACATTTAATCAACCCGAGGCTTGTTATTTTTTGGTAGCAACAAGAAGATGTTCTAGTCTCTATGATGTATATGAGGCTAAGGAGAACATATTCTCCAATACCTACAGAAATTTTCGCAATAAATGTCTTAATTAGATTAATTATTAATGATTTTCCTAAATCTAACTTAGGAAAGTTGGTTAATTAAATCCGATTAATTGAGGTAAATCAATTTCTCTCTAGAGACTTATGGAAAAGTCACTTAAGGGGGTCAAGATGATCTTAGCCATCGAGTGTGATTAAATCATGGTCATTGGTTTCTCAACGAGAGATTATAAGATAAAGTTGATGGGGCTTTGAAGAACACACAGAGGTACTGAATGAGTGTTATTTGTAGTGAGAGAAAGGGTGTAGACAGAAAAACTAGAGGCGAGGTTTTAACAGAGAGTTTAGGAAGAGAATTTCTAGATAAATTTTTCATAGATTTTCCAATCATTCAAAGGAGGAAAGGAAGCTAAATTATTCTGCAGAGAGGCCATACACTAGGCAGTGTGTCTAGTTGGGCATCTAAACGATTTCTAGTTGCTAGAGATAGGTGTTGGGGGAGGTGTAAGTTGCTCAAGTGAGTTATAGGTGAAAGAATACATTGCATGAGCTATTTCTAGAGCCAGTGCGAGTTCCAGTTGGGCCATATGAATTTTCCAAATTAATCAGTGTGAATTGCAAGTAGGCAGTGTGAGTTATAGGCAAGAGGTCGTCAAGTTTTGCAAAAGGGAAACTTTTGTTTCCAATTTGATTTTTCCAGTGGAGAAAATTGTTTGTCGAAGCTATGCCAGAGAGAGGCAAGTAGTTGTTGTAATTCTCAAATTATTGAAGATTTATTAATAATATAAACCCTCATCTATAAAACTGGTTTTCCCCACATTGGGGTTTTTCTAGGGAAAAATTGTCCAAGAATATCGGTATCAATAATTTTGTGTGTGTGCATTATTTCTCAGTTCTTGTATTTATCTGTGAAGATTGTAGTAATGAATTATTCGTTAATTGTTATAATAAATTATGAAGACAAATAGTCTCCAATAGATAGAAGTGTTAATCAAAGTTGTCATTGATGTCAATATGTCATTGTTGGAGATGACACATATTCTTTTGATACATGAATAAACCTAATACCCCTAATATCCATGTCCTATTAAAAACCCTAGCTCTAGATTAATGAAAATCCTAACCCTAATTCTAAATCCTAAATTCTAAAATTCCCATTTACTTGATACAAAAAAAATATAATAATAACAATAATAAAAGAGATCTAACTTCTATTTCTATTTATTTGACACAATCTTGAAACTTTTGATCCTAAATTTCCTATACCTAAAAAAAAAAGGAATGTCCCCTTCCTATTCTCCTATTCAATGGCTGAAAACATGACAAAATAAATAAAATACTCCTAAAACTATAAGACGACTTCAAAGATGGCTCATGAAAACCAACCAACTTGCCTTTTCACATAAGAAATACAGTATATATTCATGGCATGTACACTCTAAAAATATATATTCAAATTTGAAAAAAGATTCGGTGAGATAAAGGAGCAGTTCACACCATGTGAACTCAGAGAAATATAAACGTACAATTCATGATATGTGGTTGACGTTTTCGACTCTAATTTCTTTTGGGTAATAGTCGATGGTGAATCCGATTCTGACAGAGTTCGTAACTTCGAGTGTGGACTGTGAATTATTATTCGGATTACACACCTGATGTGGAATGTGGAGAGACGTGTGAAAAAACTTGGTTTTTATACCGTGACCTGTGCAAATTACTTACTCGTTCTTCTCGACCTGTGGTAGAGGGTTCTTTAATATAATTTTTGTAATATTAAACAATACCGTGAAGTTGTATTGCAGATTGGTCTCTTCTCGACTTGTGGAGGATTTCATGCTTCTGACTGACATACAACTCTTGTAACTGACTTGTGGCATCTGATTGAAGATTTCAGTGCAAAATTTTTGAACCTATAAAGAATTTTTTTAGAGTCACTCTTGACAAATCTTGTGCGGATCTGGGTACGACTTGATTACTCGGTTTAAGATTACAGTTTAGAACTGTATACCTATAACCATAACACCTGTATAGTTCAACGTGAGCCACTTCAATACCTCAGAGCATTAGAAAACTGAAAATTTGGATCTGTGGAGAAACCTGTGAAGATAAAATATCAGACCTAAGTTGTTGAGCAGAAATTTGTGACTTGAAGCATCATTTGTTTACAGAAATATTGGAGGCACTAATACTATTTTTCTTGTGAACCTATGACAACAAAGCGACCTGAGCCTAATCACTGTGGAATAGAACCCTAGACCTGTGACACTAGTGCAGAAGCTTACATCTATGAAACTCAGTGTTATAACTTCAGACATGTGAATTGTGGACAATCAACTTGGATACACTTGTGATGGCCCAGTCACATCTATGGAGAAACTGTCGCTTCGGCTACACCTCGGTCCTGTGATGTCCTTTGAAACAATTGTTGAGAAGTTATTTTACAAGGAGCCAAGCAGGCATACTTGAAGAATATCCTTAGAGTTTTACCAGCGTATTTGAAGTCAAACTTTGAAGTAGTTATTGAAGAAGATTAAAGAAGCCTTTGAAGAATTGAGTGAAGGCCTCATTAAAGCATCTCCAAGCATCGTTGAAGATCCCTTGAAGTTTGAGGCAGACAATCTTGAAGACTTGAGGTTGTTGGAAACCATATTGAAGATCAATTTTTTGAGGAGTATTGATTAGACGTTCATTTGGAGCACCCTATTGAATACATCTGATTATGAAGCTTTGTTAGAAGTTGATCTTGACATTATTGGAGACCATGATGCGTTGAAGCCATCATGAGGTAACTTTGGAGATCTTTGTTTGGGGTAATATGAAGAGCAGTGGTACACCTTCTAAGAAGACAAAGTTGTCAATGATGAAGTGATTTGAGGAGGCATTACTGAAGATAGACAGGGTTCGTTGAAGAAGACATTGGGAGCCGTGAAGTATAACTAAACATATATTGACGAAGTAAAGCAAGGGTTGGAGCCCAAGAGGTTGGAGCCTTGAAAAGAAAAGGTTGGTGCCTTGGAGGATAGGGTTGAAGGCCTAGAGGATCGGAGTCCTCAAGAAAACTAGGTCGGAGCCTGAACCAGATATAGGGTTGGAGCCCTTTGAGGTTGGTGCCTCAAAATTGACAAGGTTGGAGCCTTGGAAGTCCAAGTCGGTGCTTGGAAAATACAGGTTGGAGCCTTGGAAGTCCAAGTCTGTGCTTGGCAAATACAGGTTAGATCTTGGTAGATTGAAGATTGGTTTCTTCATCTAGGGTTGGAGCCCTATATACATTGTACTTGATTTATTGTGAAAAAGAAATTAATAAAAGTATTTATTCTTATTGTTCATTTTGTGTTCTAAATATAAATGATCTAATTAGTAAAAGTAACAATTGAAAAGAAATACTGATTCACCCCCCTCTTAGTATTTCCAACAAGAAGATTAAATTCTAGTTGTTGCAATTAAAGAAATTTCACATGGTAGCAGGTTTATCTAAGTGTAGAAGGTTTGCAGGAGTAAATCAACGCACGGCATGAGAAGAGAGAGTTGAGGGTTTTAACCCAGTTTGAGTTATTCAGTTTATTCTCTAGTTTATTTGAGTTTCACATATTTCGAAATATGGTTGCAACAGGTTTGAGAGATTGGGACAGGTTTGATGGAGCCTCCAACTTTGGCGTTTGTAAGGCCATAATGTTATTCATATTGGATGAGTATGGATTGAAGGAGTATGCGAGAATGTGATTGTCATACCAATAGATCCATAGCAGCAGGCCACCTGCAAAAAGGAGAATGCCAAATCCAAGAGGATTATCCTTGATGGAGTCAAAGACCATATTGTTTCACATATTGTAGAGAAGGACACAACAAAGCAGGTGTGGGACACAATTATTAACATGTACTAGAATCCTACAGAAAACAAGAAGTTGATTCTATGAGAGAAGTCGATGACCATCAATATGCATAAGGGTGATGAAATGACATCCTATATCATCAGAGTTAAACTTTATAGAGATGATATGTTTGCAGTAGGAGACAATTCTAGTGACAATGAACTAGTGTGCATAACACTCATGGGTTTTCTAAGGAATGTAGTATGTTCATCCAATTGGTTTTTGGGAGAGATACACTTCTAGGATTGGATCGCCTATGGAGAGACTTCACTTAGGAGGAGCTTAGGCTCAGCTTGGTCAACGACCCTAGTAGTAGTGATAAAGCACCAAAGGTGGAGAAGGAGTAAGAAAACGTGCCCTAAAAGGAAAAAGGAAGGTGAAGAAGGGTTCTAGTAAGGGACAAGGCTCAAAATAAGAAAATAACAAGAAGGACCTATCAAAGGTCAAGTGTTTTGGTTGCGGTCATCATAGACACTATGTCAATCAATGTCCTTAATGAAAGAAGGAAAAGAAGGGGAAGTGGACAACAAATTCAACATACATTGAGGATTTTCTTCTAGGCTAGAAGATAAATTCGCTCCCATAGCTTGCTTCTCTAGATCCATGTCCAAAGGTGTCTGGTACATAGATAGTGGAGTGTCAACACATATGATGAGGGTTAGAGACTATTTCTCTAGTTACAAGGAAGAGGATATGGACTTCAAGATACATATGGGAAATAATTCAAAGTATACTCTAGATGGGAGAGGTATCACCAACATTCAAAGGGAGTCAAACGTGAGTACCAGTGTTACAAATGTGATGCATGTGCTAGGTTTGAGGATGAACCTGATTTCAGTTTCCGCACTACAGGATAAGGGGTACAATGTTTACTTTGTGGGGAAAAAGTTGTACATCAAGCACTAGAGTTGGGAGAAGGTCAAACAGATTGGGGTTCAATGAACAAGTCATACAAGTTGCAGTTCAATTCTCTAAAGACACTAATTAGCAACAGTAGTAGTGGCAGAGATTTAAGAGGGATATGGCATAGGAAGATGAGATACTTGCATCATGGAGCACTAGAGTTTCTTAGGGAGACCATGAAAGGAGTTCCAGAATTGATCACAAAACATTATGACATGTGCAGAGGGTGTCTACTTGGGAATTTCACAAAGGCAGTGTTCCCAAGGAGTGACAGTACAACCAATGGTGTGCTTTAATTGATACACTCATATATCTGTGGCATGACGTCTACTAGATATCTCAGGGGTTATGAGTACTTTGTAACCTTCATCGATGACTTCAACAAGAAAACCTGGATCTACGTTTTAAGGACAAAGGATGAGGTCTTCAGTCACTTCCAAGAGTTCAAGGTTCATGTGGAGAAAATGATATGTAAAAAGATCAAGGTGCTTCCTATGGATAATGGAGGCGAGTACTTTGATAATGCCTTCACAGGGTTTTGTGCGAAGGAGGGAATTAGGAGAGAGTGGATAGCTCAATACAACCCACAACAGAATGGGGTTACAGAGCGAAAGAACAAAATGATTGTTGGAGTAGCAAGGGAAATGCTATATGACTGGGATATTCCCAAGTCTCTATGGAAAAAGGCATGTAGCACAACAATGTACATACAAAACAAGGTTCTTCATAGAGCATTGGGGAATAAAACACCAGAGGAGGTCTTCATAAGGAAGAAGCCATAGGTCAAGCACTTCAAGGTCTTTAGCAACATAGCTCAGAGTCAAAACATGTATCTGACTATGAAGGTTTTAGCTTGGCCACCAGTGACTGCTTAATGTGACAAACATTTCTCACTAGATCAATTTTGAGGTCTAAAATTGGCCTCCTTAAGAATATTATAAATTAATAGTGGAAATAATAAAATAAAGTTAGATTACATCATCAAATTTTAGAGGGAAAAAAATTACTTTTTCAACTTTTATTTTCGACTTATCTCCCTAAAGTTTTACTTAAATTTCGAGTGGCATCTCACTCGTTGGATGCAAAATTTAATTCCTCATCCAAGGAGTACCAATGTTGCATACTTTTGATGGACCTTGCTACATGAAAATGAGAATTACAGGAAAAAACATAATTGTAATCATGTTTTTCATGTATTTCTGATTTTTCATATAGTAGGGTTCATCAAAAGTATGAAACATGGGTACTCCTTGGATGAGGAATTAAATTATGCATCCAATGAGTTATCCTGCACAAAATTGAGTAAAAACGTAGGGAGATAGGTTGAAAATACAAGTTGAAAAAGTAGTTTTTTTTTTTAATTTATTTTTTAATCCTTTTAATTTTTTACTCCAAAAATGGTGAACCATCCCCCATGGTTGAAATCATCATCTTGAATCCTATTTATTCTCATAAAGTTGATTTTGGTCGTACATTTTTGTTTTGAGGTCCATTTTAGACCTCAAAATTTCTCTAATGGTTGTGGGTGGAGCACTTGTGGAATTCACATCACTTTCCTATGACCTTCTTCGCCTTTGTGGTGTTATTCTTTGCTTGTGGCTTCAATGGGTTTTTCTGAGTCATTCCACCTTGGCTCTGTCCTTTGTTCTAGATTTTGGAGGTTCCTTTTCCCTACTTCAAATTTGCAGATCCAAATTTTTGCTTCTTTTATTTAAATTTATGCTCGATCTTGACAACATATCGATATGTTGCGCCAAGTGAGGAGCTGTCGAGGAATTCAATTTCTTCCTAGATGTATTTGTGCAAATAGCCATGACACTCGAGTTCCAGATGACACTCAAAATCCTTTATACCGATATTCATGCTTAGGGTATGATAAATATTTTGAACTTTGGCACATCTTGGTCCCTTTCCTATCATAGTGTGGTTGTCACACAATATGTTGTCACACTTCCCGTCCCATATCCTGAAGCATCAAAATGACAAAAAATTTCAAATCGTACTCACCATGACACACATATAGATTCATAAGAGAATTCTAGAGAAATTTGCCTAAAACCCTAGTTTTGAGGATCATCACGCTTTGCACCATTGATGGCCTGTTTTGATGGCTTGTTGCAGTAGGTTAACCTAACACTGCCAACATGGCTTTTGATATGAAAAGCCTTGTTGAACCTCTTCTAGAAATCTTTCCTGAAGTGGAGGAGAATCTTCGCTTGCTAGAATCTTCGAGAAGAGTGAGCTGGATGTTCCTTGATCCTACCTTTAGAGATCTTCCCCTTGCGATCTGGAACTTCCTCCCTCTTTTGTGGAACTCTAACTCCCTCACCCTTCCTATAAACCCAGTCCCCTCCATACCCAAATAGTTGGTCATTGATTTCCTGCATTCCTATGTTGAAACTATGACCAAATGCTGCCCATCTAACTAAGGAGAAGGAGTGCTTGAATGGTCTTGGCTTGGACTTGGAAATCCACTACAAAGGAGGTATCCAACATCAAGGAAATGGTTGTATGCTTCCAATTTTTATTCATTAATAAATACATTTGGTATTTACTTTCCATAAGTGTATAAATAATTATTCATTTAGTATGATGTTGCTTGATTTGTCATGTAGTTTATGTTTGAATTATATTATATATGCTCTTGTATCTCTTGTTGCCTTTTGATCTCTCTTGCATGTATTTGGGTGCAAGGAATAGCAAGGAGCGAGCCTGGAAGCTAAGGGATCGAGATCATCATCAAAGGTTGAGCGCTTAACATCAGAGTGAGGTAATTTTATCTCTCTCAGTTTGCATTTTTCAACATAAACTAGGAAAGTCTACACTAGTTTGTCCAATTTGTTGCTAGATCCTCTCACAGGACTAGAGAGATCACTTATGTCCGCAGAAGGGATTGTCTTCACAATAAAATGGTGACTCCACTAGGGAGCCTATATCCCTTTCAACCTCTTTCTTGTGTTTGCTATTTTGAATCCGTTTGGCCAACCATTGAATTATAGGTCTACACTTTGGTTGATTGATACTTTAGACTATTAAGTTTGGACTTCCCTTTGAAATTATTTTTATTTTTCCATATCTTTCTCATCCAGTGCATTTTTGCCTGTAATAGTCACATTGCCAGCATGTTTTCCTTAATTACAGTCACGCTAAAACCCCTGTCAACATGGGTTTGACTGTAATAGCCACGTTGATCCTTGAGAATTTAGAAATTTTAAACTTTTTGTCAGTTTGGTCCAGTGTGTCTTGACCTATGAGGTCTTTCCCTGTCCTATGTGCTTGAATTTTCCAATATTTTGTTTGGTTATCTCATTAATTTGTGAAATTTGCCTCATTAGCTTTGAACTACTAGGAGTGAAAATCCGATTGAGTTATAGGGTTTCTAGTCAATCGATCATCGCTTGCTTCTTGTTTGTGTCATTGGGATACTGGGTTTGCTGATTAACTAAGTGTTGTTTTTCTGTGGAAATCATTAAAAAACATCATTTTTCATTTGTTTTAGCTTGTTTTTCAAAATTTAATTTTCAAGTTGCATTAGGTCATTTTCATTGGAAAGTTAATTTTGGTTTATAATCAAGCATGGATCACATTGTTTGATTCTCAGGCTGAAAGAAGTGCATCATCATTTGTCAAAAATGAAAAGTTGAAAATATTTTCATGTAGGTGCATTTGAATTGAATTTCATTTTTCTTTGGTTGATGCATTAGTTTCATTAGATCATTTAAAATAAAAAGAAAAACATCATTCATATAAGTGCATCTTAGTAAAAGTGAAAATCATTTTACTCTTGAAAAGTTGCATTTAGGATAGTGAAAAGTGAAAATTATTTTTAGTTTTTGGCATTGCATTTGGAAAGCGAAAGTGAAAGTTAGTAGAAGGCATTTTTTTTGATGCATTATTGTTTGAAACGTCTTCCCTTGATTAGTCTAGCTTTCATCAAAATGGAAAGTTTTTCTTTTCTCATATAACTACATCTTAGGCATTCTGGTGACATCGTTTTTAGCCTCAAAACTAAAACATAATTCAAGATAAACATTAAAATTTACTCAATTAATCTAAGGAGAATTTGGAACTTAACAAAAAAATTTAGAGGGCTAGGCTAGAGACGTGTTATGGTGTTTATAAACCTAGCAATTGTTGTTATCTACCAACGTTGTATCTCGGGGGTGATATCTCATTCCACGTACTGAAGTATATAGGATCGTTCTCCAGTACTTTCACGTATATTGGAGGCGCTCCCATATCGCAAGTATATGGGAATGCTCTCATTGAACGGTTACACATTAGATAGCGCTAACACGAACATGTGCTCCCTATACTGTTTTGTATATATTGGGAGATCCCACTAGGTTTCTATCCTTTAGATAGAGGTAACTGAGTCAGCCGCATTGTAGATTGGTTACCATACATAAAGTCCTTGGTTTCACCAAGGTTTATATAGCAATTCATGGATACTTGGTAAATTCTTTTCCCTAGATTACCCTTTTTTATTAATTTTTTGTTTTAAATTTCTAAAATTTACTTCCCGCATTAACATGTCCTACCTATGCATTTCTCCTTGGCCTCATTATGCCTTATTAATGGTAAATTTTAATAAAGCTAAAATAAATCACCTCCTCTTCTTTTGATTTTGAGAAAGGGTCATCGTGGCAGAACTGCCAAGTTCACCTCACATACCCCCTTCACCATCTGATATTGAAGGGTTATCATAAGGAGTTCATCCCGAGATTCCAGAGTCACTTGAAGATCAAGGTTTTGAACTTGGAATTGTCCTAAGAATTCAACCCCTTGCTTCTCGTCCTCCACCTCGAGAGTCGTTTTTGTCATCTCAGGAATATGAACCAGAAAGTCCTGAGGTTCCTCAACATTTCTTGTTGTTTCCCACAAATTCGCTTTACGAATCAATTCCTTTGGTGATATCTCCTCAATGCCCATATAGTATGTTCGATAATCCTAACTTACCTTTGGAACGTTCTCCTAGTACGTCACGAGTTCCTCCTCGTCAATTGTTTCCACCCATGGCATCAGAAGGTGATATTCCATCTATGCCAATGTCTCCTTGAGATCCTCCTTCAGAAGTCTTAGCCACCCATACTCCTGGTATTGGTGATGGCTCTAAATATCCCTTTCCACATGAAGTCTTTCCTCATGCACCCTCTCCTTATATGGGGGTGGGACGAATTCACCCCATGAATGCAGTGAACCCTTACTTCCTCTGAACTATACCTCTCTTGGTAATTTGGTTTCAAGTACTCCAAGTGCATCTTCGCTTTATCACCATCTAATATGGTCATCTGGCGTTACGCCTACCACTAGCCCATTTGTTTCAAATGTGGCTTCCAAAATTCCTGTTCAACCTTTGGTTTCTTCCCAACCTACAATCATGATTGGGGCAGTTAATATCCCTATAGGTTCTTCATCTCCTCTTTTGATCATCATAGTGGTTACACCAACTCCACTGAGTGGGAAATCTTCAACGTTGTTTATCCCACTGCATAGGGGGCAACCACCTCCTCCATATGTACCTCCTATCTCTGGTGGAACTTATGTGAGTTTCGGATCCAAAACTCACATTGTAGGAGCAAATCAAATTGTTGGTAGTATTCCTTATCCTAGTGGAACCTCCATTCCATCTGGATCTGGTCAAATTTCTTATCAGCAACCTCTTTTGGCTCAAATACCTTACAAAAGTTAGTACCCTCCTTATGTTTCAAAACAACCTCAAAACCCACCCCTTAATTAACAGGAAATATCCCAAATTCATTCTGGTCCTAATCCCTCATTTGGGTCATCTGGTCAGTTTCAATCTACTTCTGGAACTTATCCTTAGGAGCTAGTAATCCTTTGCAACAAGGCTCATATCAGCAACAAGGAACCTCAGTTTCAGTCTGCTTCTGGAACTTATCATTTATGAGTTAGTAATCCTTTGCAACAAGGCTCATATCAGCAACAAGGAACCTATCAATATCAACAAGGAACCTATCAATATCCATAAGGAACCTATCAACAATAAGGACCTTACGCGCAACAAGGACTTTATGTGCAACAAGGGTTTTATCAACAACCATTGCAACAACAAGGTCAATCGTTGCATCAACAACCCTATTCTCAATACTCCTCAAAGTTTACCTATCCTCCTTATGGTTCTCAATGGCCTATTTTGGGTCAATATCAAACCTATCCTAGTCAGAACACACCTCAATGGGGAAAGACTCAACCTTTGTATGGTCAAAATTCCTCCTAGTGGGGGCAGTATCAAATTCCCTATGTTCAAAACCTGCCATTGTGGGGGGAAAATCAATACCAACAAGGTTGGAATCCTCAATATGGACCTTATCAAAGGCCTTTCATGCCTTTTAATCCTAAATTATCAGCTACATTTGAGTTATTAGATGTGTCGAGGCTTACAAATGACCCAATACTCCATTCACCGTATTGGCCTCCGGTTCCTACCAAAATTCCTGGTGATTGTCCAAAATTCAAAGGGAAGTCTAGAGAAGACCCCCAAGCTCATGTCATGACTTACCATTTATGGTGTTTGTCCAACTCTTGGGTCAATGATTCCATTCGATTGCATCTTTTCCAATGCACTCTAATGGGTTCTGTTGCCAAATGGTACATCGAGCTACCTTGAGGTGCCTTTCAATATTTCAATACCTTGGCTATGGCTTTTCTCACTCACTTTTAGCTACCATTTTGATATGAAAATGGGACCCATCTCTTAGCGTCTTTGAAACATACGACTTCTACTCACATCTTCGATCACATCCATGAATGGAGACATTGGTGTCATCTTATTAAGTTCGATATACCTGACGATATTTTAATCGAATGGTTTACTAATTCATTCGTTAATCAAATCACCAAAGACATATATATGGGTGGCTATGTGACTGAAGAACAAGCCATCACTCATGCTGAGTATCTAGATTTGGTATATTCACAATCTGACACACTCTTTGATCTCTTACCTGATGCCTCGCAGCCGTCAAGTGATCCGACATCTTCTCAACCTGTAGAGACACCACTTGTTGATAGTATTATTGGGTTAGTAGCTCAACCTTCTATTCATGCTTCTTCTACTTCTATGAATCCTAAATCTGTTCCCACTACTGTACCTTCTCCTCTTTCGAATAGTTCCAAAAATCCTGGTAAAACTATCGAGGTTAATGTTGTCCAATCTACCACAGAAGATAAATCCTTGAAAGGGAAAAAGAAGGGTTGAGGTAAGGCTAAATTTGATACCCCTAAATAGGATTCTCCTAAACCTTCTGCTAATGATACATCCAAACATAAGCTGAAATATCCTTGTCGTATATGTGACAAAGATCATTATACCAAGGATTGTCTCCATCGTGCTGACGTTAGTCGTCTTATAAAAGGCACCCTTGGGACATCGACCATGTTGAAATAACCCTTTCCATCACAACAGACTCAATTGGTAGATCAACCTCAATCCTCTACATCAAGAGGCTCTCAAGTTTTTATGAGTGGCATGACACTTGTCTCTGTTGCTACTCGATCAAAATATTATCAGACTCCTACGAAACCGGTTGTGTAAAATGATACCACTAATATGCCTTCTACTTCCACTCCACCCAATTGTGGTCCTCTTCATATTGAATGACCTAGTAATGATTCCATTATCCACCCACCTCCCAAAGGTGTTATCCCAAAGTCATCGTATAATCCGAATGCGCGAGCTACTCAACATTATAACATTGTGGAAGATTTAGCTCAAGCGCCTTCAACGATGTCAGCTTTGGAATTCCTCCAGACTTGTCCATCACAAAGGAAAGCATTACTATCTGCCATAGAAGGGATTGATCCTACAGGTTCAAATCTGATTACTTTTGATCTCGAAAACCACGTTCCTTGTCTCTCGAGTCAACCTGCCTTTCTTATACATGTTGTTATCAGAGGGAATATTATTCATCAGACTGCTCTTGACGAGGGTGCTTCTACTTGCATAATGTCCCTTTCATGTTGGAAAGCTATTGGCTCTCCACCTATCAATCAGTCCCCCAATACAATGGAAGCTTTCGATGGTAGAGGTTACTTTCCATATGGTATTCTCAATGACTTGCCAATTCAAATGGAAGGAAATTTTTTTAACCTAGAAGTAGAAGTTGTCGATGGCAGTCTGAACTACAATCTTGTACTTGGTCATAGTTGGACCCATGAAATTTTTTGCATGGTTTCTACCCTATTTCGTTTGCTCTGTTTTCCTCATCAAGGGAAAATAGTCATTGTCGATCAGCTTGCCTTTTTCTCTTCCAACTCCTCAAATGGCAATGTGCCATATGTTGGGAATATTGATATCCCTTACGAGAGTGTTGGGGAAGGTCTTTTCAAAGACTCTTCCCTTATAGGATTTTTTTCCATTCCACCTCTGAATGTTGCTTGGATTAACACAGTCTCAACTTGTCACTATCCTTGGGTCATTCCCCGTCTTGATCAGATTGACAGTTTTGGCGATGTTATGCCGCTTAGCCCTGTAGAGAAAGCATATCAGGATTTCGTTTTGGCTTCTGTGCCTACTTCTGAAATTCATGATCATTTTAGTATGAATCTAGACACATATTCACAATCTCCCTGGCTCAGTTCTTGGGATTCTCTAGATCCTTTGAATGAGGAATTTCCAACTGATGAAAGTATCACAGAAGTTATGTCTCTCGAGGAAACTCCATGGAATGATCCCCATCATCATTCCTCATTTCTCCCAAGCCTTGGTGAGACTTATTCTTGTCTATAAACCCTTCTTTTCGATGTACCGACTCATCTGCTTCAGACATCTATTTTTTTTCATGAAGTGTTGTCCAGAGGAAACATGGGTAACATTTTTGCAACCTTTCCCAACGACATCTCAATGCAACCTGGGATTGTCGAAAACTTTCACTTGGGGACATCTTTTTCTTACGATGAACTTAATATTTTTGCGTCCTCCTTCATGAGACTTTCTCATCGAGTCTTTACCATTCACCCATTTCCCTAATGGGGCATTGATTTTCTTACTCGTAACCCTCACTCATCCAGGGGGCATGGGGACATTGTCATTTTTGTGTATCGTTCCATTAACTGGCCGAGTCGATGCTTACATGTCATGTCAATGGTAAAACTATGGTTTTACTCTCTTTCGATCGATTACCCAAGTCTCGAAATGGGCTCCATTTGAAAATTTTTGTGCCTCGATTTTGCATAGATACCTTGTACATTAGTGTATTTTTCATTAGTGTTAAGTTGGTTTTGGTGTGTTTGTTTGCCTTTGCAAATGTGGTTTCCTCTACTTACCGCGCATTCTACTTGGTTTGAAAATGTCATCGAACCTTTATGTCAGTTTCGCTGATGGTGCTTGTCATAGAACATAGAATTTATCTTCCACCGCATGGGAAATCTATGACCTTAATGGCGAGTTAGTGAATTTACAAGGCTTATGTTTAGGTTATACCACTAATAACATTGCCAAATATAGTGCGGTTATCGAGCTTTTGTCAAAGGCCATTGCTCTTGGCATTAGAGAGTTAGTCATTAATCTCGATTCACATCTCATTGTACTCCAACTTAATAGACAACATTCAGTCAGAAACCCTTAGATTTTAAGAATGTATTTGTGATTTCATTTCAACATATTCTGAGACATTTGAACACATTAACAGATACATTGGCTAATTACATTCTAGATAGACATTTGCATCACATGTAAATACAAAAGCATATAATAGAAACATTAGATAAGCATCAAGGGAAACATGTATATATATGTATATATATAAAAGTTTGCAAAATATCAGTTACATCAAAATATCAAAATCTATGTTCTGAGACACATGGCTTCTTGAGCCTATATAAGTGCAGAAAAATGAAAACTAAAGATGAATATATGCCAATGTGGTGCTTGTGGTAGCACGAAAAATCCATGATGACTTAGTTCAGTAACCAACCAATCTGGAGGACACCCCTATATTATGCCTTTGATATCGCAGTGGCACCTCATCAATAGACGTGTATTCTGGAATGCATCTTCTCAAGGCTTCCAGGTTGCATTCCACCTCTACGATCGGGTCAACTCTCTCCTCATAGGGATCATCCTCTATCTATCATGCCGCTCACTT
Organism: Pinus tabuliformis; assembly: GCA_031772625.1. Lineage (NCBI taxonomy): Eukaryota > Viridiplantae > Streptophyta > Pinopsida > Pinales > Pinaceae > Pinus > Pinus tabuliformis. The sequence goes on from CM062817.1 coordinate 649,788,400, forward strand.
AGCTATAGGAGAAACCCCTAGAGGTCTCTCTAGTCCAACATCTGCAAAAATCACAAGTGTCAATTCTCAGTACACATGAAACAAGAACAAAAAATATAAAACTTCAAAAACTTCAAAAAATAGTTTTTACTTGCATTAGTACATCATGTACCAGTTGGAAGTGGAAGGTCGGGATCTCCCTGGAAATCTGTGTCAGCGCACACCCAATCATCTACCATGATTAGTTTTCATCGCAGCCATCCAAAAAATGTTGGAGGAAATAACATTTTTTGACCACCTCCATGTCGAGGCATTAGCTCATCCCATCTTAGTAATCGTGGATCCCTGGGTGCAAGGGCATCCACTTCTATCCACTGATACCTAAACAATGGTACACGTTCCAAGAAGAACATCACCAAGATAGACCCACAGTCGAATTGTTTCAACTTCCCTATCTTGAATTTCGTAAGTTGGATCTTCATGTTGACCAATAATCCTTTGCACCAGTTAAAAATTGTGGGACTTAGACAATCAATTGCATACTAGAAATGGGAAATTGTTGCTTCATCCAAATCCTAAGCCCCAACTATTCGGGCCATGGTATGGAGAATTGTTCTTAGCAGGATATTGGTGATAACTTTTATGTCTATCTTCCCACTTTGAGTTTTCCAAGTCCCTGGGCAATGTCTCGCGATCATCATATCTGTACTCTCCCCTCTAGTACGAGAACCAGACAGATGAATCCGTTGTCCCCTTCTGGACAAAACCATAATGAAATAGATGTTTGCGATATCTGTCTCAATTTCTTGGTCCCCAATAATAAACAGTTGGCGATCTACATCCCACCAACCAATCAAATGTTGCAGTACCTCGATCTCAGTTCTAATCCCAGGAATCAAGAATAATTTCAGTAACCCGCATGCTCGAAGGGAATCTATGCAATTTGGGCCTTGGGCTTCCTGATGATCTTCTGCTTCATGTCCTCTCTCCTTCCATTCGATTACCACTTTTCACTGATTAACCTATGAAACATCCATTAACCAAGTTTTCATGCGAATCTATGGAAAAAAATTTGGGAAAAAAATCATTAAACATGGAGGAATTAAAAAAAAAAAAAATGCCTATATTCCAGCGTGTCTGTTTCTATATATTTTTGCATGTTGGCACAGTTGACCACAGGGTGAGCAACGCAGGTCCGATGGGTAAAACTCGCATTGATCGCCCTCGACACAAGTTTTTACCAAGCCCTCCTTATTGCCTATCCTATGGATGAAAACACCTAATATCATAATCAAAATTAAGAGAAGGGACATATCTCTTACCTGCAACAAACAGATAGAAGAACGGTGTCCTGGATTAGTTGCACCCCTCACCTGAAGATCAGGGAAAATAGGGTAAAAAGTGCTCTCTGATTTACAAAATGTGAAATGGTAAAAATGTTTTTACTTTTTGTACTTTTATAAGTTTTTAAATATATTTTTATCAAATTAGGGCACATTTTACTTATATTTTAATATTTTTCCTCGAAATGGGTAATGTGTGTTTCAGTTGTGCAGTGACAGGTCATGGATACATGGTGACGATGATTAATTTTGACTAAATCAACGAGTTTTATTTTATCACTTTTTCAGGCTCATAAAAAATAAACAAAAAAGGAACCCCTTGGAGTCATATTTAAGCTCTTTTATGACTCTCAAAATATGAAAAGATTATCGAGTACTTGTCGTTCCAAACTCGTTAAAGTAAATGAAATGACATCTACTATGAATAAGTTTAACCCTTTTCCGAACTGAGATAGACCATTGTATGAAAAAGGAATACCTTAGTTGAACATGGCTAAGAGGATCTCTTGGATATTATTTTCTACCTTTTCAGATTCAAGAGACTATTTACAAAAATGGACCTTTGGAGTTTTCTTTTTCACATCTTCTTCAAACTCTCTAAACATGAAAAAGATTCTAAGTTACCCCTCTATTGGACTCATAAAACTTAAACGACACAGGACTTGTCACCATGACGAGACTGAATTTCTCCTTCCTAGGACTCATTAAACTTATTAGTATGGATTCATCCGAAGGATAGATTTATACGGCAAGCATATGTTATCCCATTCAAGCTTGTGATAAAAAATAATGGGGTACTCACTAGAAATAGTGGAGGAAAATGAAAGTGAACACCTCTTGTATTTTGTGTAAAAGAAGCATGTCACTCTTGAACATGACACTTATCTATTGCTCGTGTCGGGTTTGGGTTATCCTCACTTCATCACTTTCCTTCCTGGGTTTTTGGAATCCATTTTTCCTCTCATCTGATTATACTACATTGTCATCATGACCTCTAATCCTATGATGAGTCAAATGTTGCCAAACTCTGGAGTCGTGTCGCTGATATGTTCAAGAGAAGTCCCATCTGCAGTTTTTTACTGCTTATACATTGTCTGACCTTTCTTCCATAGTCCTGAATCAAACTTACCTACTCTACTACATCTTTTGTTTCATGTCAATGATGTGGGATACATTATGGCCCTCCTTCGACGGATCACTTCTTGTCGACTTCAACTCATTATCCAGGAAGATGATCTAGAAACTCCCTTCCAGTACCTTGGAGCTTGCATGCCTCAATGGAAAGTTCTTCGCATTCGACGATAGGTTTACATCATTGGCCTTCGATCGAATGATTCTGCGGGTGTTCGACTTTAGCTTCATTATTCACACTCATGGATTTTGTTGTTGTATCTTGAGAGCCATTGTCATTATTAGTGGTTTCTCTCGTGTATGTTAACGGTTTACATTATTGACCGATACTTAGGCGGTTTTCTATCATGTTTGACTTGGAAACATCTATTCACGTGGTATAATTTGTACATTGATGGTGTATCGAGACAAAGATGAAGACCCTAGGATTTATCTGATAAATCTAGGTTGTGTGGAGTTATGAGTTATTCATGATTGTACACATGATTCCCTCTATACGAATGGTTGTGACCATACTTTGGGTCCATCTATATGATCCTTTCTATTCAGATGGTTGCATCCATGTCATGGATCCATACACATGATCCCTTCTATTTGGATGGCTACATCCATGACGTGGATTCATGCATTGTTATAAGCTTATTCAGAGATGTGTCATTAGGAATATTTATATCAGAGATGTTAGCTATGTATATTGTATCATGCTTGATTTGTAGCTCCTGATGGTATTTTTACGAGTCCTTACCTTGACTTCTAAATCATTTCACCCATCACTCCATGTTTTTCCTTCATGCTTTAGGGGGCATTTGTTACACAGTGTTTTATGACACTTCCCGTACCATATCCTGAAGTGTCAAAATGACGAAAATTTTCAAAGTGTACTCACCATGAAACACATACAGAAACATCCCTAAAGAATAGAAGAAGAGCTTCTCTAAGAGAATTCTAGAGAAATTTGCCTAAAACCCTAGTTTTCAGGATCAACATGCTTTGCACTACTACTGGTCCATGCTGATGGCTTGTTGCAACATGTTGACCTAGCACTTCCAGCATGGATTTTGATATGAAAACCCACGTTGAACCTCTTCTGGCAATCTTTCCTAAAGTGGAGGAGAAGCTTCGCCTGCTAGAATCTTCAAGAACAACGAGCTGGATGTTGTTGGATAGAGATATGGTCGAGCTCTCCCATTTTGAGTCCTTGATCCTACCTTTAGGGATATTCCCCTTGAGATGTGGACCTTCCTCCCTCTTTTGTGGATCCCTAACTCCCTCTCCCTTCCTATAAATCAAGTCCCTTCCATCCCCAAATGGTTGGTCATTGCTTGCCTACATTCCTATGCTAAAACTATGCCCAAATGTTGCCCATCTAACTAAGGAGAAGGAGTGCTTGAATGGTCTTGGCTTGGACTTGGAAATCCACTACAAAGGAGGTCTCCAACATCAAGGCAATGGTTGTATGCTTCCCTTTTTTATTCATTAATAAATATATATGGTATTTACTTTCCATGTGTATAAATCTTTATTCATTTAGCATAATGCTCATTGATCTGTCATGTAGTTTATGTTTGAATTATACTATGTATGCTCTTGTATCTCTTGTTATCTCTTTATCTCTCTTGCATGTATTTTTACGCAAGGAATAACGAGGAGTGATACTGGAAGCTAAAGGATCGAGATTATCATCAAAGGTTGAGCGCTTAGCATTAGAGTGCAGTAGGTTTCTCTCTCTCAATTTGTATTTTTCAACATAAACTAGGAAAGTTTGCACTAGTTTGTTCGGTTTGTTGCTAGATCCTCTCATAGGACTAGAGAGATTGCTTTTTTCTGCAAAAGGGATTGTCTTCACAACAGTGGTCCATTTTATGTACTTATATTTATAGCTCCTGACAGGGTAATATTGTTCTTTCATAAAATATCAAAAATAATTCCAATAGGGTGCGGTTGAAAGTAGTGAGGGTTCCTCCTTGTCCATCTGCTCACAGTAAGTTTACCACTAGTCCTTGACATGGGGAGAGGCTTTGAGGAGTGCAAAAGTAATATTTTCCCTATCGAAAAAATTATGGATCGAAAAATCTCCTTCTAGTACATTTAACCATTTATCTAGAGAATTTGCATCTATCCGGCCTTCAAATATAAGAATGTCAAAGTTAACTTGTACCTTAAAGGGGGAAATGCCTTCAAATTGATTGTTAGAGCTTGATACTTGCCGTAGGATCTGGGAAAAATTATCCATCATCTCATTCCTTTGTCGCTCGAGAGCATCTTTGAACAACAATTTAAAAGGATTTCTCGCTCCCTCGTCTTTCTTTTCTTCCACCATGCTAGGCCACTAGGGTCGGTGAGGTCGCTCTTGCAACGGTTCAACTAGTTCATGTCCTAACTCCTTATACCCTTCCCTTGTTGGAGACATGTACAAAAAAACAAAGAAATAAAAGACTGCTCTGATACCACTGATATGATTTTATGAAGGAACGAAATGAAATACATATTTAAAAAAAACATAGAGATACAACAAAACATAACTTCAATTAATAAATAACAACTACTAAAAATTGTTTACATGCAGGAAGGAAACAAACTAGCTTGGGCAATGGTAGCTTATCTCTGAGAAGAGATGTGATGATTACATGCCTTTTGAACTGAGTTATAATGAGGCTCTTAGGCCTTTTTATCATCAAGAAACAATGGAAAACCCTATACAATAAAAAACCTAACCCTAGGAGATGGAGCACTAAAAGCTCGTGGGCCCTGATAGGGTTAGTTGGAATGTCAACTTCCCGAGGTTGTAACTTTGGCATACGATCTCCATTTGGCATGTACGATATCCCATTAGAAAGGTTCATCTGAGGAAAGCAATTTTCAATTGCAAACACTTGCCGCAAGCTATACATTTATCAGTTTCCCAAAAAATCATCGTTTAAGGCCTAAAACAACTTTGGAAGTTTAGGACCCGAAAAACTACAAAAAATAGAAAATTGTTGAAACAGGGAACTATGTTGGAAATTAGGAAACTAAAAGGAAACATTGTTGGGGCTCCAAGTGGAATAGGCAAGTGGCCACCAATATCCACCTGGATCATGAACCCTCTAGATTTGCTTGATCTAACCCTCTTCTCCTAATCGACCCATATGTGCCCTCATCTAGGTCCTCTTGCCCACAATTGTTTTATAAAACTCATAACAAAGCATGCGATGGTCTATTATACACCACGACCAACCTTCCTAAGCACATATCTCCCCATGGCCTTTCTACCCAAGGCTTCTATTGCTACTAAAACACCCCTTAATGTCTGATCTAGCCCTCCTCCAACCAAGTTAACTTTTTCTTACCTTTGTTTTGCACTTGATCAGCTACAACTAACACTATCCATCACTTTGCCCTACTCCTAGGGCTAAAACACCTGCAACTAGCAATTTTTATCTATGTGACTGCCTTAGAAGCCACAAAAAAGACCTGCGGTTAGGGTTATTAGGACATAAAAAGGCCTTTGCCTAATGGAACAAGGCCTTGACCACCTTCTCCAACCTAAAATATGCCCTTGCTAGGGTTCGACACCTCAAAACTAGTCACATATTTGCTCCAACCAGACTCGACTCACTCTTAGAAAATCCTCTACTCGACATCTTAGACAAGCTTCTCTTGGGTAGATATTGTCCTCCATGAATAGAAATTTTCCCTTTCTAGGGCTCTTTCACTCCATGTTGTTATCCTTCACAATGTGTGCATTTAGGCCTCTCCTTTGGCCTCTTATTTATACTTTTGTGTGAATGATCTTGGGGGTTTTCCTTGTCCATCAAGAAACCACTATTTTATTACTTAACAACAAATTAGATTAAACAATTAATTAAATTAGGTCTCAAGCCCACAACTATGGCTCAAAACTTTAACCACTTGGGTAACTTGCCCAACCAACTCCCTTTTGGTGGGTTTCTCCATTCGGAAATACTTTTCAAGCTACCCAAATTCCAACACCTACATCACTGGGAGCCTCCTACTCCTCATCATCATGAGGGACCCTTTGGATCTCTAGTAGGTTGCGTCCTTCCACTTTACATGACTACTTTCTCCCTCTAGAAGCTCATCCAGACATATGGAACAATTCTAGATGTTTGTACAATTTCTCCCTCTCGGACACAAATCACTCTTGTTGAGTTTATGCTCGATCTTGGGAGAATATTCTAAGATGCCCTTTAAATCTCCTAGGTTAATTTCTTATGAACACTAATGGATATATGTTGTTATTCGCCCCACACATATTCTCTAACCATATACTCATTGGTGTTATGAGGTTAAATTCCTCCTTACATTAAAATTTTCATTTTCGTGCATTAGAATTAGGCTATAAGCCACCCACATAGTGTTTGACTTTGTTAAATTATTCCCCCATAATTTATGCGATTCTTTGCATAAATTTAGGTAGAAGTAAAAAGTAAATGTGCAGTAAATGTGCACACCATAATATATGCAATTTTTTGCATAAATTTAGGTAGGAGTAAAAGGAAATATGTTGTACATAAAGATTTTAATAACCCCAAAAGTCCATTGAGGTCTTTTCTCCACCAAAGCTCTGATAACATGTTGATTTTCTAGTTTTAACTAGACAAGCACAATCTTGTTGATTTTCTAGTTCTAACTAGACAAGCACAATCTTTTGCAATTGATAATTACTTCCAACTATATATGATATTACTTTAATGCACTCTAGAACATCATTAAGTAATTACACTCACAAAATTCAACTAGTCAAACATTGGCTGTCTCAAGAATTCAACCTCTTCCTTAGATTACTTCCCACATGTGTGTGAGAGAGAGGGGGGGCACGTCTCTTTGCAAATTAAATTAACTTTTTCTTTTAATTTTCTTTCTTACCTCCCTCATCTACCCAGCAAAGTCAACACTCTCTAGTCCAATATGAAAGAGATGTTGTAATGTCTTGTAAATATTTTGACTTGGTGAAATTACCAAAAGTTTTCGAAATGTAGGTTTTGACATCCCATGGTTGTTCCCATTATAGTCTTCTTTAATGTAACCTATTTAAAAGCATATAATTCTATTAATTTTCATTTTTTTCAAAAAAAGATTTTGTTGCCCTGAAATTATAGTATTATATTTAAGTAACCCAAAGAGAAATTCTAAAATTTGTTCACATAGAAATGGGCTTGCATGAGAAGGGCTAGGGCTAGCTTTATTGTTATTTGTTATTCCATTCCGCACAAAAAGCCTCTAGCTTTCCAAGCAATTTGCTTAAAAGATTCAGGTTAGGTCAGTGTCTTCTCCATTTAAGCATATAATTAAGGTTTCTCGCTCCAACAAATCTAATAGGGTTTTGCATAACGAGCTTCGAGTGAAATTTTGTCATGTGCACATAAGCGATAAGAGGGCAATTAGTTTATTAAGCTAAAATGAATGGTGTACACAAAATTCTTATATTTGTGCTTTCACACATAGGTGCTTTAAATGACAACTTAGCGCTAAATAAACCCGCCATGATTGAGAGTTAATACATCAAACTTGAATTGAGTTTGAATATTTGTAACCTAAATTATTGTCCTTAAATCCCTTAAATTTCCTTCCTTCACATTTTCCACCTTCCATTCAAGCCGTTTGCCCCTGCATTTTGAAAGAAATTTAATATTTAAAAAGGGTGTATTAAATAATTATATATAACAAAATTAAGTATAAAGTAAATATAATTTATAAAAAAATATTTATAATATTTTTGGAATAATTTTTGGGAATTTTAATTTTAATTTTTAACTTATTATTACCTTCTAGCTATAAATTTTTTTATAGTATTTTGTATTTACAAGTTGGAGCTTCATTAGGTTGTATCCATGATTAAATCAGCTGGATACTTAATATTAATAATTTTATATCAATAATAATGTTTATTTGATTATTAAAATTGTCAATTTATCAAAATTACCTTATTTATTTATATTTATTTATATGATACATAAATATATATTGTATTATTGTGTATATGAATGAAGTATATTATATATAAATATATATTATACTAATTTAGATTCATTTTATTTCTTTTTCTATAAGTTTTGAGGGGATCAAATCTCTCTAGGGGTAAACATCTTTTTTGAGTGTAAAACTTGAAGAAAGGTTTGCACCTAAAAAATTTGATTCCTCTTGGTTTGATAAATCTTTAGTTAAGATGGATCTACACTGATATAACATTATGTGACAACAAAAAATAATTTTTGATGTATATACGTATCTACATCACAAAAAAAAATGATAAGAATAAATAATTATCTATGTACATGAGAACATTTAAAAATACAAAACAACTTAAATTTTTCTTCAACTCAAACCTATCAAGTATAAAAAAATTACACCTAAAAAATTTGATCCCTCTTAATACTTCATAAATGGAGGTTTAAGATGAACTTATGTTGGTTTTATTAAATAGTATTTGACTTGTTATATTTTTATTAAAGTGTATTAAAGTTCTATTTAGAAGTAATTTAATTTAAATATTAATGTTCTTGGTTTATAAGATGATAAAGGATAGGATGTTGAGGGGTGATAAAGAAAAATAAGAATAAAATAATTGGGAAGCAACAATGCAAAGAAATATGAAATAATGAAAAAAGTTGAAGTCTTCACCAAAACATTTTTCTCGGGAGGAATATTTAAAATATTTGAGACCACAAATAGGTATGTAATGGGCACGAGGCTATGGTAGTAATTAGATGTATGATATTTTGCAGGTCTACCATGTGAACTTGGACATTGGTTATGGAGAATCTTCTCACTAGCATCAAAGGGTTAGAAATAAGAGGTAATCAACCTAATGCATGTTGGTTTGGGGCATTGACTTAGAAAGTTGTTGACAAAGGTTGAAAATCCCCTTGAGTAATGAATATAAGCATCTATATTCATCATAAACAATGAGTGTCTATATAGACCCAAGTGAATATCTGAGGATAGAAAAGAACTACCCTCTCTAGTCTTGTAGTAGGGAGAGAATTAGAGTATCAAGTGGTCCTCAATTTCAAGATCTAAGGAGTTGATCTTGACCATTTAGTATTCCTTAGAAATATGGTGCTTTGTCTCAATGCAATGTTGGAGGGAGTAAATTCTAATCTATCACTAAGGAACTCGATTCTAATGTTACTTGCGCTTGCATTTGTTGAAAAAAAACTAGATTATAATTTACCTCGAGGGTTAGCCTATCATTATACCAAAGATACAAGTATGATTAATGTTAGGAAAAAAGAAATGCTTTAGTCTGAGACCATGTGGACTGAAAGTAGGCTTTGTAAATCTCAACATAAATAACCCCATTTACTTTTCCTTTGCAAAGATCAAATGCATCCTCTGAAAAGTTATGCAACAATAGTCTCTCAATATCAAGGCCAATGAGGTGAAGCAATGAAGAGGCTCTCATACACTAAATTGGTCTCATGTTCTCCCTAATCCATATAGGGTTCAAGAACAAGATATGGATATATTAGATGACCACATTGTAAGTTGGCTATCCATCTGATCTTGTGTAGCATTATTGTGACATGAAAGATCACTAAAGAAATGAGTGGGGTTGTACCAATTTCTAAAAAATATATATCATAAGACACTTATCTCTTCACATGAAGATGAAGATGTTTGGATAAAAGTGTGACACATACACTTTATTATATTTGAGTGTACTTCAAATTACATTGTGACAAACACTTTTTATTCTATTTGATTGTACTCAAACTAACATTGTGACATTGTGTCAAACTTTCTCTATCCTATTTGAGTGTACTCCTCAAAAGTATGACCCTCAATTCTTACATCCATATGAAAAGAGACAAGTATAACCAATAAATAAAAAAATATTTACCTTGAAAAAATAATAAATGTTTTTAAAACATTTTAAATTCAACAATATATCTCTATTTAAAGAGTATTTATTATTAAAACATTTTAAATTCAACCATATATCTCTATTTATAATTTTTTTTTAAATGTGTATTATTTACCATAAATAAAATAATAACATTTTATATTATTCCATTATTTTTCTTTAAATAAATAATAATAATAAATAGAAGTTACTTGACCAAGTTGAAATCTAACTATGGACTCTAGTATATATAAGCCTAGAGTATATATCAAAGACAATTAAGGAAAAATAACTCATGTTTGAAGCTGTAATGCCTTCTTATATAAATCTAAAAGTACCCCCTAAAGGATGAAGCTAAAAATAGAATGGATAGATGGTTGGATATATTGGGAAATGCAGGTAATTTTAGATAAATGCAGGAGAAAAGGATGGATAGATAGTTTGATAGGTTGGGAAATTCAAGAAAATTAAGATAACGTACACAAAAGAAAAAGGAAAAGAGCTTGATTTGCTCTCTTTTCAAGGGATTCCAATTTCCGACCACTATTTAAACAGACCAACCAATTCCATCGAAGAAAATGAAAGGTCATGCTTTATTCGAGAAGGGTTTTGGCAGTCAGCCCCGATGACGTTGTGCTTCTTTCGAGGAAGGAGGCCTTTGGCAATCAGTCCCGATTTTGTTGTCTGGACTTTGAAAATGGAGGGTTGGCAATTATGTTAAGGTACGTTAATAATATATACAAATATTTTATTAGTCAGTCCATCAATGTACTTAGTGCCGTGAAACGGGGCAGGGGCAGGCGCAGGGGCAGGAGTTAGCATTATGTATACTACTAGGGTGGTGGAGGTTGCTGCTGCAGGGTCTCTGCTCACTCCTGCTCCTTTTTCATTTCATTTCAGTGTTCAGTGAATGACGACGCCACAGTTACTTTCTAGTAAGGAGAGGGTGGGAAGATTTATAAAAATGATTAGATTTTAGATCTTGGATTTTGGTAATTAATATGGTAAATAATAATGTATTTCGGATTAATTATATCATTATAAAAATTGTTAAAAGAAAGCTATTGAATATGAGGTTGGGGCTACCACTTTACTTTTCTTATTAAGCACGTATTGAACATAAAAAAGAAGTGTATTTATTATATATTTTTGATTCATAGAATTTGACAATACAATTTTTTGGTACAATTGTCAAACACTATAAACAAATTCAAAACGTCAATTGTTAATTATTTTTTAAGGCAATAGATTTTTAAGTCATTGAAATTTAAATTTCCAAAAGTTACTTTTCATTTTGAAATGTGATGCGCATAAAGACATTGGAAAAAGTTATGGGAATATGTTAGCATCGATTTTTTGGCATTGTCTTTTCAGCGAGAAGATTGTTGGAATGTTGGACCAGCTAATAATCAATTTGAATAAAAATAATATTAAATTACAAAAAACAAAAAATTAAACTATTTTTAATCTCGTAGAAATTAAAATATCATTTGATTTATTTCATATATTTTCAAATTTCAACCAAAATTAACCAAATAATTATCCCGAAAAAGACAAAAACGTTTAATCTTTACGCTACACCAATTAAAAAAAATAAGTGAGCAATATTCTCAATAGAGATGGAGCGATATTGTCAACACAGTATGCATGCCTGCCTGCCCAGTGCCGCCAACCCAACTCATCTACTTCCGTGTTTTCTTGGTAGGCACACTCTCTTTTTTGGTTTGTGATACATCAATGAAATGAATGAATAACTGAGATTGGTGGGTGGTTAAAAGCTCGATTTCACGGTCAATCTGTGCTGTGAATAGGTACCTACTACTTCACTACTGACGATTACCCAGACAGGAGACTGACTGTCACGAGAGTTGATGGGCTTCTTCTGTTTTTTTCCCTTTCCTTTCGTGAAAAACGGACCCATCTACAGCATTCATGGCGCCGGAAAAGGAAGGTCTCCTTCCATTGCACTGCACTGCACTGCAGATGATGCATTCATTCTTTCTTTTATGAATAATGGCAGTAGCACTACATACATGTATTCTCGCCTTCCAACAACAAGCAGAGCGCTTTCCTGGTGGTTGGGCTCGGACTATTCGGTTGTAGGCCCGGCCTGGGTTAGCACGGATTCTCATAGATAGATGCTATATCGTGGAAATCAGCTAATCAATATGTGTGAGCTATAGTTTCATTAATACATTGAGGCCATATATGTTAGCCATTAGATGTAATTAAGTATAAAATTTAATGAATGACATATAATTCTAATATTAATGGAGTTATAGTTTCATAAGTTAGACATAAAGATTTAATTTATAAACAATTCTATAATTCTAAATAGATTAGTTTTTTGGAAGATTATAGAAATTTTAGTAAGATTTTGATAAAATTTTGCAGGGATTTTTGTAAATCCAAGTTATAGCTGTCAAACATCAAGATCTTGGGTGTCCCAAAGGTTTTTGATGGTGTAAAATCCATTTCCACTGTCAAAAACATGGTTCAAACAAGCCCACTGGAAGCTTTTTTGGATTTTTTTAATCCAAATTCCAGCCACTTTTAACTATCCCAATAATTCAGTGGCACAGCCTCCCAATGGCAGTCATTGTGTTCGCTCCCCACTATTCGCGTGGAGACCTCCGTGAGGCGTGCAACTTTGAACTAAGCGGTGGATGTTAATTTGGAAACTCAGGGGCACATAGTCAATTTGGAAGCCCAAGCAAACGTTCTTCGCAAAGAGGTCACGACTGAGGAAGTTGACGCAGATTTCGCCTAGATCCCTGATCCTGCCCTCACCAGAGCATGTGAGAACCTTTATGTGTGAACCATAGAAACATGGTGGCAGATGAAAGCAATCATGGGGCTTGCAATGCAGGAGCAGGAGGAGCGCACCAAAGCACTCGAAACAAAGATTTACAGTCTCACTAAAAAGTTTGTAATCTATGTCGAAGACGTCCACCACTATCGTTTCATAACTCGAGACTCACCGCATACAATCATTAGGACAAAATTAATGGTGAAGGTTAGTTGAAGGCTCACCAAGCATCAAGAAAGAGAACGCAGGTGCCTCCACCAGTCGTCCAAGCACTACCGCGCAACAGGGGGGCAGTACTCAGGAGACTCCCATCAGTGTCGACGAAGATCTGGTTACCACCAACCAAGAATGACTTATGCAAACTCTTTTTTGTCTTGTTTCCTCTGCGAAGGCCTGACTTTTGTGGACTTCTCAGTCTCAGAAATAAAAACCTCAGTTCTAATATGCTTTGCTACGGCTATAATCTATACTCTCTTTTTTGGGTATGTTGGAAAAAAAATTCCATTTTAGCTTCTAAAATTTTTCCCTTACATCAACCCTAGGACACCTAATCCATTTTTGCCATGACTACAATGTAAAAAAGGAAAAACTAAGGCCAAATCAAACTACTCTGTAAGTCCTTGTGTTGAGCTCTCTAGCCCCACACATCCCCTCCATTGTAATTTCTTAGTTCTTTCGGTAATACATTATAACTTATTCACAAAAAAACTATCCCAATAATTCCTCTCCCTCGATATCCTTCTTAAAAACAACAATCATCTCACAACACTCCAATTTAAGTCAGACAACGGCCATCTCACACTCTCACAAACATTTGCCCAATATAAATTAATCAAGTCAGAATTCTCATAAACTGTGGAGCTATCGCTCATCTTCTCACAACACTCCACTATAAATTAAATTAACTCAGACAACGGCCATCTCACACTCTTCCAAACATTTGCCCCATATAAATTAAATCAAGTCAGAATTCTCATAAACTGTGGGGCTATGGCCCATCTTTGGGAATTTAGGATTCTGACAAGGCAGAAGGTCAACAATAAGTGTCCAAGTCGTTACGAAATGTTTAATGTTAGTGGTATATGGGTGGTTAAATTTTAATAAAATAATTAAAATATTTGGAATATTAAATATTTAGAGCAGCAAAGATATTAGTCATTTTGTAGATATAAAATTTGAGGGGGAATTATCTAACTATTAGTTTTTTTGGGGTTTTACAAAATAATTTTTGGTCAAATTTTGATGTTTTGTTATTTAAAATATATTTTAGATTATATGTTTGTGATTCTAAATTTAACTCTAGAACATGTAAATTTATAAAAAATAGACTTGAATATTTGATATATGTGTATTTGTACAAATAAATATTGTTGTGGTATAGAAGCCATCAGATTCTAAAGCAATTAGAAGTTTAACAACTTATATATTAATAATATACATTAGTAATATATGGTTCTCTTTATATAGTCTAACTAATAGATAAAATGAGAGTTTTTAGTGTATATTTTTTTGGCATAGTTTAACTTATAGACAAAATGGAAGTTTTTAGCAAAGATTTCTAAAAACTTGAGTTTAAATTATTTAATATATATAATTTGAGTGCCATAGGGATCTTTTAGAGTGTTAAGTCTATTTATGCATTCAAAATGTATTTTAAATAACGAAAAAACACATTCTTGGTTCAAATTCTATAGCTAGATTCTCGTGAAAAAAGCTAGTTAGACTATGCATTTTTTTTCTAGTCAATTTTAACCAAAATTCTATAAAGATTTTTTAAAACTTCTAAGTTGTTTAATCTGCATAATTTAAGTGTTCTATAAATTTTTAAAGGAGCTAAATTCATTTATGCAAACAAATATTTTAAACAACAAAAAAATCACTATCTATTTAATATGACCCTGATCTGCTCATTGACGATGAATCACACTAGCTGGTTCAAAATGCATCGACAAATGAAATATCTTGTGATTTACGCCAAAAAATCTCTCATAAACTTATATGAATCACAGAAGCCTCAATTCAACGTTGACAAATGAAATATGTTGTGATTTACGCCAAAAAATCTCTCATAAAATCACTATCTCATTTAAAATTACCTCCCTCCCTTAGACAATTATAAAACAACTTCGCATATTTACTTGTACATAAAATAGTTAAAAATAAAACCATTTAACTGCGCTTTCATTTTTAATTTAAATATAAATATGTGTACCTACCTCCGTATATCTCACAATGTGCACCGCTGTAAGGCACGTAAGCTTGACCTAAAAGGAAACCCAGCAGTCTTACACAAAAATACCCAGGAAGCACCCAGTATAAAGGTGCCAGCGAGGCTAGCGACATTAACGCATCCAATGTGGCATTTTGCCTGCCTCGAGAATTGTGGCACCATCCTTCTCCCAGTGAGCTCTGCGTCACGCGATGGTCATCGTAACACAATCTGTGGCTCAGCGTCTGACCATTGGGTTCGAATCGTCCTCCCCTGACATTTCGCATGCGGCATGAGTGACGAGTCCTCTCTCTCTCCACCATCGAGATAGGCACATATACTTTGATGTGCCCTCTATTGGGTTATTACCACATATACTTTGATGTGCCCTCTATTGCCAAAATCGCCAAGGATTCCTACCCACTCAGAGATATGATGTCCCACGGATCCTCTCTATGTCTACACTCTTCACCACTCCCAATGCTTCATTAGCTCACAAACACTTACACCTCTTTTTCCTTTTTTTTGTTGGGCGTTTATTTTTTGTTTTGTATTTTAACTAATTTTTTGTTTTGTGGACGTTATTAAATCATTTATCTTGTTGTCCTGACGATAAACCACACTTGTTGGTTCGAAACGCATCGACAAATGATTTATCTTGTAATTTTCTTGTGATTTACGCCAAAAAATTTCTCTTAAAATCATTTATTTTTATATCTAAATTCCCCTGAACTTTATACAATCCACATCAAACCTACATTTAGTTTTATTTCAATTTATAATGTGTATTAGTAATAAATAATCATTTCAATTTATAATGTGTATTAGTAATAAATAATCACTTTGTTATGCCACTTGAAATGATTAAAACATTTCAAAATTAATCACTTATACATAACTCTTCCTAACATTTTTTTTTTTGTAAACTGAGGCAGTATTCTATTAATAAAAGTAGGAGAAATTACATACAACAGCAAGTCTCAACCCGCCCATAAGGGAAACCGGGTGACCATCGAAAGTTTTTAACAGCCATCCAAAAAAAGTATATAACCAGTCTATCTAACCAAGCAAAAAACCCATCTATTCTTACTACTAACAAACTGATTTTCCTTTGAACCATTAACATGTAATATAACAGAGTCCAAAAAGAAATTGATAAACACCTTGCAACATTTCCATATCCTACTAGTTCACTGTCTTTGGTTGGGGCTCGCTCTCTGCCTTGACCTCCATTCCACTTGCTTTAAACAGTTGTAGAATTTTGTCTATCTTCCTGTCTTGCATCAGAAGAGTAATCTGGATATTCTTCAGCTCCCTTTTGAGGGTGGGGATCCCTTGAGCCAATTCCACCATTTCCAGGGCCACTTGTTCCATAGCTTTGGCCATTAATCTCTTCATACCCCAATATACATGTAGTGACTGCTTATATAAAGACATCCTACCTCTTGTGTGACCCGGGTCAGGGATAAAGCACTCCCAATCATCCATTTCAGGCTCAGAGATTTCCTGCATGGCCTCTTCCTCTAATTGATCTATGATTCTTCTGATTTTCGGGTTGGTGTCATGAAGGTATGCTTCCTCTGCCTCCTTCAATTTCTTCCTCATATCCCTCTTCCCTCTTGTGCTGCCTCTAATCTCACTAGCTGATCCCTCCTCCAATCCAGATCTTTGAGTCCGACGTCCTCGATCCCGGCAACCTACAGGCCTCCCTCTACCTCTCTGTAAACCACGACCACGCAATCCCCTGCTCCTTCCACGTCTTCCACCCACTTCCTCTGCATCCTCTTCCGAGTCCTCATTCCTATCATCACCCATTTCGCTGCTCTGCTGCTTCCCCTTACCCACTTTACCCACTTTACCTCCCCTTGACCAACATTGTTCCTCCTCTAAAAGATAATCTCGTATATCAAACTCCTCCTCAGACTCGTCCGGGAGGTCCACGTAAATCCGCTGAAAGGTATCCGCAACCGGGCTTTTTCCTTTCTTGTCATCACTAATCCCCTTACTGCGCGTCCACCTACCTTCGCCCTTTTCTTGACTTGCTGCCATATTGCTTGCCTGCAACTGTATCAACTTCGTAGCTCTCCTCCTCCCTTTACTGCAATGAACTCCTGAGTTATTCCTTCTCTCCGCTCGACTATAGACAAGCACAAATGGATCCCTGCGCGGCCACCTTTCCTTCTTGAATTTGCATTGCTGCCCACACTCTTCATTAATACACCGCGCACTTGCTGTATTATGATATGAGACGTACACTACCTGTCTGACATTTCCATCACTCCTCCTCGATACTTTGCCCATTTTCATCCTTGGGAAGATCATTTGTTCCATGATATAATCAAGCTCACCTTCGATAACTATATGTTTATATGCTCGCCTCTTCATACACCCTATTTCAGCATTAATTGTACTGTCATTTCCCCACCTATCCTTAATGACGAGGCGGCTAATCTTCCCTTGCGTGCGCAGTAGCCTCATCATTATCCTGCCTTAATATATTTTTTAACTCATTCCACCTTAACTCAGCCTGAAATGATGTCCAGCTACCGTCCATCACCCTGTTCGGCGCACCACTTCCCCAATTGGCCAAGAGATCGGCTGCTTTATTCCCATTCCTCATAACATGCGTTATTATTATATATTCTATCATCCCTAGCAGCCCTTCTATATCCTGTATAATCCCTGCTGTTCGCCAGCTCTTTGCCACATGATCCCATCTTTTGCCATCCCTTAATTTCTTGAGCATATCTATCGTAATCTGGGAATCCCCTTCAATTTCGAGATTCCTATAACCGTTTCGAACTGCAATTCGGAGTCCATTATATACTGCCCATAATTCCGCTTCATTGTTTGTCATATCCCCTCCCCATTCAGCATACGCCCACCGTGTATTACCTCTGCTGTCTCTAAATATACCTCCCCATCCTGCGTGTCCAGGGTTATCCTTCCTAACATTTAATATTACTTAGCAAAATGATTTTAGAAACCATCAACTTTAACATACTTCACATCTACTCAACTATCGTTTGTACAACATGTATAGACAAATTTAATATTACTTAGCAAAATGATTTTAGAAACCATCAACTTTAACATACTTCACATCTACTCAACTATCGTTTGTACAACATGTATAGACAAGGCATGTTAACAGTGCCTATCCTACTCATCAGAGTTGCTTACCTCCCTTAACCCTCCATTCATTCTTTGATTTCAGAGGTTGAATAAAACATCATCATAAAACATTATATATATACATAAAACATCATCGTCGTTTATTTTTGTGAATTATGTGATTTTATAACGTTGATCTTATAATAAGATATATGTTAATTTTGCTTAAAATATGGTAATTCGGCAAATGTGTGTTCTGCACAAATAGATATTGCGAAATTTAATTATTTTATGTTTTTGTATTTTTTAATATATTTCTGGGTTAATTTTATTTAAAATATGGTAGGGTTTGTTGAAAATAATTGTGAAGTGTTTATGATGTGAATATCCTAAATTTTTGGGAGCGCTGAATTTATTTATCAAAATGTTTTTTTTGTGGATTATAGCAATTTGTATTACTTCAAAAAAGATTACATGATGGTTACATTCATAAATTAATGATAGAGGAACAGGGATATCCTCTAGACAACAAGAGAGTTTGACTCTTTATAACAAATGTGGTCCAATTTCCATCCTCTAGGGAGCCACAACAAGAGAAAATACAACAACTTAACCTAAATTCCAAGCATTCCATGAACCAAAGGTGACTGTAGAACAACAGTTCCAAGAGAATTTTAACCAAAATCTTTGTAGCCAATATCCAAAGACAACAGTAATATTCCAAAGAGAAAAGGCACAAGTAAAATCTTGTCCATTGTGTTGGTAGCGGGTGTCTTCTCCAACATAACTAGAGGTCAATCACAGTTGTCGCTTGACAAAACCAATATAGAAGGGTAGATCATTACGTATGGCAGACAAAGAGTTGTTAAGGCAAATAGATTGTGACAAACTTTGAATGGCATAAACCGCAAGGGTAATGAGCTACAAGTCCCTTCTCACACCAAAACAAGTACAAAACTAGGAAGCCCTCAAATATGACCAACTATCTCCACAAGTCCCTGTTGTTGAGAGCAAGAAAATTGTCAGCATCACTAAAACGTGATTGAAACAAGCTTCTCAAGCAAAAGGAAAAAACCATGAAACCATATTTTTAGTCTTGATTAGAGGAAATTATGGTATAGTCTTGAGCACTGCTAATTGGTGGATCAATAGGATCTCTAATAGGGTCCGTGAGATCCCTCAAGGCCGAGTCTGACACCAAAAGAACTCTCCATGCGACTCATAAAAGAGTCAATGTTGTTAAGGCAAAACCTATGATTCCTTAACATATGCGTGATACCTTCCAACCCACAAAACACATTATAATTTTCAACTTGATTGTCCTAGAGAATTAAATGTAACAAAGTATTCATTTTTTGATGCATGGATAGAGAATGCAAGGAAATGGAGTCTTCTCTTCCTAAATCTACCCAAGTTCGAAACCATTTCAAACCATCACCAATAATTTTTGAATTGGGATGACAAGGGTGATCCCCATATTCTTTCGACTCTAACAACATAATTTCTTTGTGAAGTTCAAGAGGGACAAAATCAAAGAATGTTGCCACTAAGTCATAGGCAAAAGGCCGAGATCGTTTGACTCCGACCTACACCACCTCATATGATCACCATTCTTTGACGAGGGGGCATAATGGCAGCGACAAGAGAACAATGCAAACAACCAATAAGAGCACCATGACCAAAAAAACAAGCAAATGGAGGAACCACCTCCCCTCCTAAACCATATCGAAAGACAACCATGTCGTCCCCCAAATTCCACACCAGAGGTCCAAATTCAAGTAAGGTTTAAAATTCACCACACTGTAAGGACATAAGACACCACAAACTCCAACGCCATACCAACACTTGATGAATGTAAATACCCAAAAGAGCCACAAGAAAAGGTCTCACACCAAAAGCAAATAACAACATACACAAAATAGTTCCAAATCTAAAGCAACAATTTAGCTCTTCAATTGACCTAACAAAACCTCGATTTAGAAACCCAAAGAAATCCATAGTAGTAAACCAGAGAGTTCGAAACAAAACCCTAAATATATGCAAACCTTCTACTGATGAAACTCGACTCCCCTCACTTTAATACCACACAGAAAAATGACTTGGGTACAAACAATCGCAAACAAGAACTAGACAAGGGTAAGAAATACCTTTGAATTCACTATCCAAGATGGGCGAAGTTGAGTATATGACCACCAGTTCAAACACTAGCCCAATCTTTGTGGTATGCATATGCAGAACAAAAAACATCGACCCCACACTCTCACCAACATGGACAAAATCATAAATAAAGCTAACTCCTCACCAACAAACCTAAGCTCATTGGCATGCAACCAAAAACCAAAGGAACACGCTACCAAATAAATCAAGATGCATGAGGTTGAGGAATGAACCTCACCTCCACTCCCTTGTGTAATGTACCTCTGCACCCCATTGGAATGAGCATGCATTTATAACCAAAGGACGTTAGGTGTAAACATCACCCCCTCTCACCTACACACTGTCACGCCATGTCCAGAATAAGACAAATGTAACCCCAACACATCTCTCAAAATATATTCATTCCCTCCACCATTCGCACCCCCATTAGAGATTATTTATCAAAATGGTGAATCCATTCATATATTAAAAAATTCAGTTTAAACAAACAAAATTAAGAATCTCACCAAAAATTGTACCATAAAATTATGTGAAAAAAAAAAACATATAACTATTAAAAATAAAACAATTTAACTGCACCTTTTTTTTAATATAAATATAAATATATGTACATACCACCATATATCTCACAATGTGCATCACTGGAAGGCACATAAGCTTGACCTAAAAGGAAATGCAGCAGTCTTACATAAAAATATCAAGGAATCACCGAGCATAAAGGTCGTATATCATGAGTGCCAACGAGGCCAGTGACATCAACACATCCAATGTGGCCGTGTGTTTGTCCCAAGAGTTGTGGTACTCTGGGAAGGAGTTTCAAATCTAAAACACTTGTCAAATTTGACAGTTTCTATAATTTTAGTGATTGTTTTTATCATTTTAACAAAATGTTTAAAATGTTTAAAGATGGGAATTTTTTTAACTGTATTTGACCAAAACAATTCCTGTGACATGCACTTTTCCCATAAAATTTCATCCCTATTGGCACCATCCTTCTCCTAGTGAGCATCCTCTAGCGACCTTTATGTCACACGATGGTCATCCTAACACACTTTCTGACTAATTGTTTGACCACCAAGTTCAAATCGTCCTCCCTTAACATTTTGCATGTGGCATGAGTGACGAGCCCACTCTCCAATAATGCTTCTCCAACACGCACATTGGTTCACTTCTTTGTTGAGTCCCCCATGTTGATCAGGTGAGAATCCTAGTGAGCATTAACGGCAAGGTTAAACTGAGATAGGCACATATACTTCGATGTGCCTTTTATTGGATTAAATTGAGATAGGCTCATGTACTTTGATGTGCCCCCTATTGGAAAAATCATGAAGGATCCCCACCCACTTTGAGCTATGATGTTAGAGCGATCCTCTTTATCTTTACACACTTGTTCACCATTTCCAATGCTTCATTAGCTCACAAGAACCTACAACTTACCAATGTTCATCCTTTACTTTGTATTTCAACCTTGATCCTTCCTAAGTCCTTGCTACCTCTTGGTGTGATGCTCATGTATGAATTCATCTAAACTTTGCATTTGACCCTCCATGCTTTCAAAGTGTATATTGACATGAGATTTATTTTTAGCTTTGTTTCAGTTTATAGTTTGTATTGGTAATCAATAGCCACTTTGTTACACACTAACATTTAATGTTGTTTAAGGTTATTGAAACAATTCAAATCAAGTAACTTATACATAATTTTACGTAACATTTAACGTTACTTAACAAAGTGGTTATTGAGACCATCAAGCTTAACATCCTTCACATTTAATCTTACACCTACTCAACTATAATTTCTACAACACATATTGACAAACCATGTTAACACTTCCAAGTGCCTATCCTTCTCATTTAGTTGTCCCTCCCTTGACCCTCCACTCATTCAATTGAACTAGGTGTGCCCTTGATTTCAAAGATTAAACGTGTATCTATCTGTCTATCTATATATATATATATATATTAGAGAAGATACATGTTATTTTTGTGTATCTTCTCTCATTTTATAATGTTGATATTATAATAGGATATATGCCATTTTTTATTTTTATTATGTTAGTCATTTTTTCAAACCAATGTTATAATTTGTTATGTAGATATTATGTTTTATTTGTTTTGTTTCTTCTAGTTTGCTAGTTCTAATAATGAAGTGTACCTTTGTTGTGGTGTAGGGGCACACTGACATTATGCAAAGAAAAACATTTAAAATGGAATATAAACAATAGCAAATATTTGTTGATGCATAGGCCATTGTTAAAAACCCTTCACTACTCCCTACTATCGCCCTACAATGAAATATGTTAAGCAAATAACTGCCAAACTTCATTACAAACACTTAAGAGACTAAGTATAGATAATTCTTAAACTATGCCAAGCAAATTGAAGAAAAAGGAGCCTAGAACACCATCCAAGTTCCAAGGCACAATGGAAAACCATATTCTCCCATCCACATAGAAAAGTAAATATATAACCATGCATGCTAATGTGTTTATCCACAATGTTTCCCATTCAGTGTTGCATCACCCTTTCGATTGGATAGTTTGGCTAATAAACTTGACTACACAGTTGATAAGAGAATACAATAATGGGATAAGAAGAAGTTGTGGATTCTAAATGTGGACAATGACATTTGCGAATCTCCATCTAAGGTAAGGTACTCTTGTTAATAGCCCTCATTATTTTGAATTTCAATCTTTTTGTTATTCAAAATATTTTAATGTAGGTCAATGTTTAAAAAAAAAGTCCCTTGCCTCTCTAAATGAATCCCTGAGCCAAGCCATAAATAGGCATATAGTTTTTGACCTTTTTATGTGCAGGCATATTTTTGTATTTTTCAAGTTTTTCTGCATTGAACTTTGGCATCATGATGCTTTGTAGACTAGTTAGGGGAAAAAAACAAGTAAGAAAAAACATACCCATGTGGACATAAATTAGGAAATTCTCTAAGTTGTTGTAAATATTTCATACTTATGGTTTAGTTTTTTTTATGAAGAAAAACCACCAGCAAAATTATAGATCAAAATAATTCAACAATAATGCACACCCAACTCCCTGATTATTTCATTACCAAAGTAATATATTTATACATGAGATGTCTCAGGATTCTCTCAATCACTCCTATAATCTCTCATCAATCACTCTAACATTTTCTCCACAAATCAATACACATTTCTTTCACTAAAAATAATAACTTACAATAATACTAACATCTAGTATATGACAAATGAATCATTATCCAAACATTTCTCCTCCATAATGATCATTTGGAAATATTCTAAGATCATATCTACATTTGCAGAACTTTTCCTTAGATAGTGCCTTAGTGAATATATAGGATACATGTTCATATATTATGTGGTACTTGATCTAGATCACTCGCTAAACCAAATCTAAAAGAAATGATACTGAATATCAATATGCTTGGTCTTCTTATGAAAAAATTGATTCTTGGTCATTTGAATAACACTTTTATTATCACACATCAATTGAGTTGGTTCCTCTTAGTACTCATGTAGATCTCCTATAATTCATCTCAACCAAAATGCTTCACATGCTATTGTCATTGTTGATTTATACTCTTCTTCTGTTATGGAGAGAAAAATTGTGGGTTTCTTATCAGTGCTCCAACCAATTGTTGTTGAAACCATGCTGAATAAATACCTTGAAGTCAATTTCATGTCATCCATGCATCCAACCCAATCTGAATCTGTATAACTCATCAACTTAAAATATTTTGTAGATCTGTATACCAAACCATAACCAATTGTACCATGCATATATCTTAAAACCTTTTTAGCTTCTTTCTAATGCAATTCCTTGGGTTCTACCATGAATATTTATACCAAACTAAGTGCAAAATAAATATATGGTTGAGTTCTAGTTAAGTAGATCAAACTTCCAATCAATTGATGATACTAAGTAACATCAATTGAATTGGAGTCATCATGTCCGTATAACTTCAACACA
The DNA here is from genome assembly GCA_031772625.1 of Pinus tabuliformis. NCBI lineage: Eukaryota > Viridiplantae > Streptophyta > Pinopsida > Pinales > Pinaceae > Pinus > Pinus tabuliformis. The sequence goes on from CM062817.1 coordinate 649,812,956, forward strand.
ACCTCCAAAGGAGTTGTCGTTGGCTTGTAGCTCAACATTTTGAAATTCTTCAGAATGTCCCAAGCATACTTGGCTTGTGACATGAAAATACCATCTTCCTTCTACCAAACTTCAACACCCAAGAAATAAAGCAATTCACCAAGGTTTGTGATCTCAAACTCAACAATCGTATGTCACTTAAATATTTGAAATAGTTCAACATTGTTCCCTAAGTAGATCAAATCATCAACATATAAGACAACTATCAGAATGTATTTTCCTGATTGAAAGATGTAGAGATTGGGTTTAAATCAACTTTTAACTAAGCCATGATCCTGGAAACACTTATTAATTTTGGAATATCAAGCTCGTGGCGCTTGTTTAAGACCATACAAGGCATTATTCAACTTCTAAACATGATATTATTTCCTAGCACTTCAAAGCCCTCAAACTTATCCACATAAATTTCGTCATCCACATAACCATTCAAAAATTTTGATTTAAAATCCATATAAAAAATTGCCCATTTGTACTGAGAAATTAATGTAAGAACCATCCTGATTGTATCCAAATTTGCCACTAGGTAAAATGTCTCAATATAATCAATGCACTCCCTCTGTGCAATCTGATTTGTACTTGGTTTTATACACCCATTTAGTGCCAATTACATCTTTTCCTTTTGGTATTTTGACCAAGTCCCATGTATCATTTCTCACCAAGGAATTTATTTTTTCTTTCATAGATTCATTCCACTCTTTCTTTCTTGTTGCTTCTACCAATCCAGGTCAATATTTGTGGCCACCCACCTATTAATTTCTGTAGGTTTTAACCAAGTCCCATTTCATTTTGGTAATTTGACCAAGTCCCATGTATCATTTCTCACCAAGGAATTTAATTTTTCTTTCATAGCTTCATTCTACTCTTTCTTTCTTGTTGCTTCTACCAATCCAGGTAATTTCTGTAGGTTATTACCTCGTACAGAAATTAACTGCATAAAAATTCTAAAACACAGAAAAATAAACAATGCGAGAGCATAACACATAAAACACATATACACAGAGATTTTCCCACCGGATACCAAAATCGGGACTACCAGGTTGATTTTTCATTTATTTTCCTTTCAATGTTACAATACATATTTATACATGCCGAAGCATCCAATACCATGGACCGAAAACCATCGCGTCCAAAAAACATGTGCGAAAATCATGCACAAAACCATAGGTGGGTCCGCCCAACCTAACATAGGGTCCAAAACCAAAATTTTCTGGGGCGCTGCCCCGAACCCCATAAAGTGGGGTTACGGGTGCCCTTCAAACCCCCTGTTAACTACGTGGAAAGAATATAACACAACCCAACATTCTCCCACTTGTTGTTTTCTTTCCACAGGGGGCCACAAGAGAGCTTAGTCATTTTCCCAGCCCTGAAATGCCCATTGTCTCTCTACACCAAGAGAACTTCTCAGAGCTCACAGATTTTGTCAATGCATCTGCAGTATTATTCATAGTGTCCACCTTTACCAGCAACACCTTTTTGTCTTCTATCGTATCCCTCACAAATTGATACTGAACATCAATGTGCTTTGTCTTTGAATGATATGCAGGGTTCTTTGCCAAGAAAATTGCACTTTAGATGTCACAGTCTATCCTTATGGCTTCCTATACTAATCCCATACTTGAACACAATCTCTGCAACCAAACTGCTTCCTTGCTTGCATGAGTGGCTGCCATGTATTCTGCCTCTGTAGTTGATAGTGCCACTACAGATTGTTTCTTACTCATCCAACTGACTGCACCTCCAAATAAGTTAAACACATACCCACTTGTAGATCTTCTTTGATCCAGATCTCCGTGAAGAAATGTTGTCTTCACATCCATCTTTTCTGCCTCAAAATCAAAAGCAGCAGCAACAGATAAAAGTAATCTAATAGAAGTTACCTTGGCAATAGGAGAAAAAATGTCACCAAAATCAATTCCCAACACCTGGGAATAACCTTTTGCTACCAACCGAGCTTTGTATTTCTCCACTTTTCCTTCTGCATTTGTCTTCTTTTTGAACACCCATTTGCTGCCAATGGGTTTCCTTCTAGCTGGTAACTCCACCAGATCACAAGCCTCATTTTTGTGCAAAGATGCCATTTCATCAACCATGGCCTCTTTCCAGAGTTTTCCATCCTCTGAATCCACTGCTTCCTTCACAGTTCTGGGATCATTGTCAGTAATAGATAAAGCAAAATTTGAACAAAAAGCAAATGGAGTATACCTTTCAGGCTGCCTTCTTTCTCAAACTGATCTTCTCACAACTGGAGTTTGTGGCTCTTCATCTTCTGATTCCTCCTCCGCTATAGAGTCTGATTCTTCCTCCTTTAGCTCAAACTCTATCTTCTCAGGTTCCTTTCGTTGGACTTCATGTTTAATAACATATTTCACCTCTCTGAACACCACATCTCGGCTGTACACAACCTTCCGTGTGACTGGGTTCCAAAGCTTATAACCCTTTGAACCATCCTTATACCTAATAAAGATGCACTTTTCAGATTTACTATCCAACTTGGTTCGTTTCTCCTTTGGAGCATGTACATATGCATCACATCCAAATACCCTCAGATGTGAAAGAGATGGCTTTTTACCAGTCCATACCTCTTTTGGAGTCTTATCCTCCAACGTTGATGAAGGTGACCTGTTGACTAGGTAACACGAAGTATCCACCATCTCTGCCTAGAATTCCTGTCCTAACCCGGTACCACTGAGCATGCTTCTTGCCCTTTCCATCAACATCATATTCATTCTTTCTGCAACTCCATTTGGCTGAGGTGTATATGGAGTAGTCTTCTGTCATGCTATACCACACTTCTTACAAAATTCTTCAAATTCCTTACTGCAAAACTCTCCACCATTATCTGTCCTCAGCACCTTTATCTTCTTCTCTGTCTGGTTTTCCACTAGAGCCTTAAATTATTTAAACCTGTCAAGGACTTCAAATTTCTTCTTAAGGAAATATATCCATGTATTCCTTGAGAAGTCATCTATAAATGATACATAGTACACAGACTTACCTAGTGATGGAACCTTCACAGGTCCAAACACATCACTGTGCACAAGTTCTAATATCTGTTTCGCCCTCTTACTACCAGAGGGGAAACTCTCCCAATTCTGCTTCCCATATACACAATTTTCACAGAAATCAAAATCCAGAGAGCTATTACTCATACCTTCTACCATACCTTTACCATGAAGTATCTGAAGGCCCTTTTCTCCAATATGTCCAAGCCTTTGATGCCACAGCATGGTCTTCTCTCCAGAGAGCACTAGATTTTCTGCTTCACTTTTAGGAACCATAGAACTATTACACCCATCAATAACAGTGCTACGTTGTAGCTTGTACAGAGTTCCAATCCGAACTCCCCGCATCAATACTAGTTCTCCCCGAACCATCTTGTAGGTATCCTTCTCAAACACTGTTTTTACACCTGCATCATCCAAATTTCTTACAGAAATCAGATTTCTGGCCAATGCAGGAATATGTAGAACACCCGGAAGTGTTCTAACCCTTCCACCTTGCAACTTCAACTTTACTTTTCCGCGACCAATGATTCTAGCCTTCCTGTCATCCCCCAAGAAGACATCACCACCATCATATTTCTCATACTCGCAGAACCACTCTCTATGGGGAGTGAAGTGAAAGGATGCACTTGAGTCAATCAACCATGCCTTATGATCTACATGTGTACTTGAAGAAGCCAAGTACACATCCCCACCTTCATCTAAGGTGGTTTTCACCTCTGTAGAAGGAGCCTCATTAGATCCCTTTCCTTTGTCAAGAGCTTTAGATTTACAGTGCCTTTTGTAGTGCCCTTCCTTTCCACATTTCCAGCACACCACCTTTACAGGTTTTCCTGGAGATTTAGATCTCCCTTTAGATTTAGATCTCCCACTCGATGACTTATTTTTGTTTCTGTTCTGGGTCCGCCCTCGTATAGACAAGGCATCACCATTTTGGCTCTCCATATTTTTCTGTCTCATCTCCTCCGTCAACAAGGATGAGACTATTTCATCAAAATGCAAGGCAGTTGCATTGCCACCTATTACAATAACCAGACTATCCCACGAATCTGGTAGAGAACACAACAAACTGATGCACTTATCTTCATCTGAAATTTAATATCAACAGATGCTAACTGACTTACCATAGTAGTAAATGCATTCAAATGCTCTGTCACTAAGTCTCCATCTTTCATCCTCAAGTTATACAGATTTTTCCGCAGAACAGTTTATTCACCAGAGACTTAGATTGGTACAAAGTCCCTAACTTGTCCCACAAAGCCTTCGCCGTAGCTTCCCCTAATACATTCAACAATACTGAATTTGAGACACACAATCGTATTGTGCTCTTTGCCTTCCGATCCAGCTTCTTCCATTCTTCATCGGACACTCCCGTTGGTTTAGTACCCAGATCTACCACGATCCATTGGTCTTTATCCACGAACAGATCCTCCATTTTGAGTTTCCACAACTCAAAACTCCGACCATTAAATTTTTCGATCTCTATATTTCCACTAATCGCCATCTTCTTTCACCAACAGAATCGTCTTGCAGATCTCCCATTGAGCAAGGTCTACCACAGGCCCGAGTGAAACTCCTCAGCAACAAAGGCGTCCCCTTGAAGCCAAAACTGCTCTGATACCAAATGTAGGTTTTAACCCCGTACAAAAATTACCTGCATACGAATTCTAAAACACAAAAAAATAAACAATGCGAGAGCATAACACATAAAACACATATACACAGAGATTTTCCCAAATGATCCCAAAACTGGGACTACCAGCATGATTTTTCATTTATTTTCCTTTCAATGTTACAATACATATTTATACATGCCGAAGCATCCAATACCATGGACCGAAAACCATCGCGTCCAAAAAACATGTGCGAAAATCATGCACAAAACCATAGGTGGGTTCGCCCAACCTAACATAGGGTCCAAAACCAAAATTTTCCGGGGCGCTGCCCTAGACCCCATAAAGTGGGGTTATGGGTGCCCTTCAAACCCCCTGTTAACTACGTGGAAAGAATATAACACAACCCAACACCATGTATCATTTCTCACCAAGGAATTTAATTTTTCTTTCATAGCTTCATTCCACTCTTTCTTTCTTGTTGCTTCTACCAATCCAGGTCAATATTGGTGGCCACCCACCTATTACATTTTTTCATAGCACAATTTACTATTTTTTAGCACAGTTTCCTATTTTGGCAATTTTTGGGTCTTAAACTTCCTGAGCCGTTTTGAGGCCCTACATGAAATTTTTTGGGGAGATGGGAAAATTTAATTCATTTATTGATGTTTGTAGTCAAAATTTGTTCTCTTGGGATAGACCTTTCTAATGGACTATCCTGCATGGTAATAACATGCCTAACCAACAAAGAAGCAAGCGTGATCTATCTCATTTGATGTCGATCTGATCTGGCGCTTGGTTGGAAAAGAGTAGCTCCTATCTATTTACTGGTGTGGATAGCCATTGTGGGGATCCTTATCTATCTCCCCTCACTGTCTGTCTGTAGAATCTAATTCACCACTTCATACCAAAGATCAAGCCACACAGTCATTTCCTTCCCTCCTGAGGGTTCTTTCATTCCTTCCCCTCTATCAGGGATCTGTTCAAGGAGTAAAGGGAAGGAAGGGACCCCTCTGGGAAGGGAATGTCGGGAATGATACCACTTGCTGATTGATTCACCAAATGAGGAGCATATCCCAAAGATACGACCTCGGGAAGTTGAAGTTCCAACCTACCCCATTGGGGTCCATCAACCTTTGGCACTTCATCTCCTAGGGCTATGGTTTTGGATGTTTAATATTTCTCATTCTTTTTTCATGATAAAAAGGTCTCTAAGCCTCATTGTAACATAGTTAGGAAGGTGCATAGCTTTCACATGTCTTATCAGAGATAAGATACCATTGATCAAGCTGGTTTATTTTCATTTTACATGTAAATAACTTTCATAATTTTCTATTTATTAATTGAAGTTTGATTTCATTGTATATTTGTGTTTCTATTTTATATATGCATTTCATTTCATTCCATTCATAAATATGGATTAGTGATATCAGAGCAGTTTTCTCTTTCTTTGTTTCTCAGTGCATGTCCCTAACAGGGTCAAGGTATAAGGAGTTGGACTTGAACTACTTGAGCCCTTGCAATATTGTCCTCGCCAAACCCAATGACCTCCCATGGTAGAAGAAAGAAAGAATAGGGAGTAGGAGATCTTGTCAAATTATTGCTTGAAGAATCCCTCGAGCGACAAAGGAACGAAATGATGTATAAATTTTCCCAAATCCTTTGGTGGATGCCAATAGGTGAGCATCTTCATATAACAACCACTTTGGAGGCGCCACCCCCTTTAAGGTACAATTTAATTTTTATATTCCTATATTTGAAGGCTAGATATATGTAGATGTTGTAGATAAATGGTTAAATATGTTGGAAGGATACTTTTTGATCAACAATTTTTCTGATAGAGAGAAAATCAATTTTGCACTACTTAAAACTGCCCCCCATGTCAAGGATTGGGAAACTTATTATGATAAAAGGGTTGTAGAAGAATCCACACTATTTTTAGTTGCACCCTATTGGAACCCTTTTAGGGATGTTGTTAAGGAAAAATACTACCCTATGGGAAGCTACAAAGACAAGTATAGAAAATGGACCACACCACATCAAGAAAGGGACCTAGAAGTGCCAGAGTTCACAAATATCTTTCATACCTTTTGCACGAAGATGGGTATTGTTGTCACTCCCAAAGACAGCCTTGGATTGCTAACGAGACCAGTGCTTGGGCACATCTAGATTTTGTGTGTCTCGTAAGATTTTCAAGAGATTGGAGACATCACATGTACTTCATAAATGTATATATTTAAGTGGAATGGGTTGGTTCATTCATCTAAAGTTGTAAGCCATGGATTTCTAGTATTTCTTCACATATACAAATTGCATAAATATATGCATAAAACAGTGGAGGTCGAGTAGTTCAAGGACTTACAGTTTAATACGCTTTTGCAGAGTTGTGAGAGAGGATAGGGAGAAGGAGTAACTCATCATATAGAGCTTAGAATGTCAAGAATTCTACACTTATCACATAGAGCTTGATGCATCAATAATTTCTACACTTATCTGAGTTACAGGTAGATATAATGGACAAGAGAAAGAGTGAATGCTAGGATTCATGAAGCGCAATTTTAAAGATATAATCTTAGTAATCCATACAGGCACATGCATTAATAAATCAATACAAATGAATCTATGAGGAAGTATGAAATATTTCTAGCAGCTATGATTGCATGAATTCAGATAAGAAACATGAACATAATGGGTTTTAAATAGAAGGATAACTTATTGTAATACTCGAAGGGGGAATCACCACCATTTCCTTGATATTCTGAAAGATCTGTATTATAAAGACATACAGTCTGAAAATAACATATAGTGTTTTATTCAGGATTTCTGAACCTTTTGTGAAGTGTTGCTTCCCCCTATTTATCTCGAGAGGGGGAGCATTGGACATTCATTACATCAAAATATCTTTGGCTGAGTCTCAGCTGTCAAGTTGACTAACTGTCTTGGCCAGGGATGGCTCTGCGGCCCAAAAGTATTATAAAATATTAATTGCCTCATTAAAGGGTTGCACATTACAGGATAAAAAATCAGTCAATCAATTAGATGAACAATGTTAACAAAATATCTTCATTTTCATCCCTGTGATCGCTTTTGTTTCAGGTTGTAGTTTTCTCATGGTATGGCCTCCTGTGTTGCTCATCTAACTCCCGTCATTTATGCCTTTATTGCTTGAACCATTCATCCTTCAAAGATGGGAGTGGGAACAATCAGTTTCATGCCGCAGTACTGAAGCAAAGGACCCCTCAGCGGTACTTCATCTTCCCTTTGTATGGGGGGGACCATGCTGGATCATCAAGTCTTCCTGAGCTACCAAGTCCTTGTTTACTTCTATCAGCGTTGACCTTGGTTTTGTATCACAGAGGGCCTTTATGGATCAGCCCATGTTGGGTTTGAATGCTTTGTCTTCCTTATTAAATGCAACAACTGTCGACCCACCATGCCCTTAAATTTATGTACTACCTAGTCGCGAAGTTCTCATATCGGGATTTATCGCTGAAAATATTTTACAAGACAAGGGCTCCAGATCCACTTTAGTCCCTTTTGCTTCATGTGACCCAGGGTTATGACCAATTGCTTAGTCCTTTAGGTGCTAGGGCCTTTGGAATCCCCTCCAGGGGTCTTCTTTTTTGTTACATAGAATCCCGCACATCAGTGGTTTACAATGCTTTGCCTTTGATATCTCCCATTGACCCTTGTGATCGCTGATTTGCGGTATTGGGCCGACCTGGGGCATCGCAATTGCAATACAGGGGAGAGTGTGATGATGAGCAATTTTCAGAGGGGGGCCTGAGCGGTAAGTGGTAATTAAGGGGGGTGCGAAATGATATGAGAGGGACACGTAGCAGTGGGGCCTGGCGGGGAAACCACTTTTTCGCCCCCCCCCCCCCCCCCCCCCCATCAATAAAGGGAACATGGTGGGGGGGATGAAAAGGCCTAGGAGTTGTTGATCTGACGGAGTTAATCTCTACCACTCGGAGATGGGCCGTGTTTATTTGATGGCGGAGGAGGGACCCTGGGAAATTGATGACATCATTAGTGCTAGGTGGCACCTCTTGAGTGGTGACACATGTCACCCAGATACGCCCCCATAAGACCCTGAAAATGCCGAATATGCGTGCCACGTGTCCTTCGTACTGCCACATCATGCTGACGTCAGCTGCCATGTGTATTCATTTGAACCAATGATATTATGCCACGTGGCCTCCCTAGAGGAAAGAGAAAAGGCGTGCCTGCCTCTACTTCTGCAACTGATTTCCTTTGTAAATCGGCATTGGCCCTCCCCTGCTCTTTTAACATTATCGACATATTCCCCTGCAATTCCTTAAGAATGGCCTTTTGGACCCGTCGATCATTGATTTTTCGATCTATCGATATCAGACCTTTGCCCCTTTCTACCGCACTTTGAAATATCGTTGATCGTCGATTCGCCGATTGCGGAGGTCTAACTTTTATGATCTTCGATATCGACAATCGCTTCATCGCATATTTGCAGTTTCCTCTTCCACTGCAGTTGTTAGGAAACTATGATTGCGATTTGCGATTGGACTAAGCCTTAGCCATTTTTCTTTTGTTTTCTGGCTTTGAAAGGGTATCTTCAATCTACTCTAACTTTTGATCAAAGAGTCCGTTTTTGGACTTCCACCTACCGTTGGAAATCTTATTCCGAACAATTTCTAGTGGAGAGGGTCTAATTTAGCTTTGGGAGATTTTGCATCTTGGAAGATGGATGCAAACCTCTATTTTATTTGGTACTCCTTGTACAATTGGAAATCTATTTTCAAAAGGTGACAACATTGGCCCCACCTGGGGACGGTGCCTTGCTAGCAAGGTGCTGAGAACCTACAAATTGTGAACTTCTTCTTTGGGCATGGAGTCTTTTCTAAACAAACGATACTTTTGTGAAAGTCGAATTTTCAACATAAACTGGAAATTTCATATAACAATTACAATATACACACCTGTATTTACTATGACTACAAACCTCTAGTTTTGGAAATAGAGTTTGAGGAACGAACCATTTACTGATAGTTCCAGCAATTCACCATCCAAATTTTCAAGCATGTAGGTATTATTTCCTCTCTCTTCTGCAATCTTAAAAGGGTCAAACTAGAGCGGATCAAATTTTCTGTGTTTTCCTTTGTCTTCCCATCAGATGTCCCATCAGAGAACTAAATCTCCTGGTTGAATAGGTTGATCCTTGGCCTTCTTGTCAAATAGGGATTTCACATTTTTGTCGGTAATTTGAAAATTTGGCCCTCACCTGTTCTCTGTTTTCATGAAGCTTGACAAGCTGATTTATCCTTCATGTCAAGGGACTTAGCTCCTCCTTAGCTTCTTGTAATAACTTCGCCACCAACATCGCTAATTAGATTGGGAAGACCACAACCTTACCATACACTGGCTCAAAACATGATTTCCCTGTGGATCGTTTAGGAGTTACCCGGTTGGCCCATAGGTTGAACTTTAGTTGGGAGTCCCAGTTCCTTTGATTCTTAAGAATGGTCTTCTTCAACACCCTCACCACATTTCTTTTAGGACTCAGCCAAGCCATTACCTTGAGGATAGTAGGTAGTGGAGTGCCTGATGATGATATTGAATTTTTGGCAAAAGCTAATGAACTTGGTAGATTTGAAGGCCTGAGCATTATCAATGATAATTTTGAAGGGACAACCAAAGTTAGATAGTATGTTCTCCATAAATTTGATTACCATTGAATCTATAACATTTCTAGCTAGGATGGCCTCTACCCACTTGGTGAAATAATTTGTGGCCATCAATATCCACTTGTGTTGGCCACTGGATGGTGGGTTTATTTCTCCTATGAAATCTAGTCCCCATTGTCTGAAAGTTTCTTCCACATGCACTTGGATCAGGGAGAGAGGAGAAATCTTTTGCCTCTCAGCAAACACTTGGCACTTCTGGCACGACTTGGCTTGGTTATGAACATTCCCAAACAGTGTAGGCTAGTAGAATCCTACCTTGAGGATTTTATGTGATGTGGTCTTCCAGTTGTAGTGACCTCCACAAACTCCTCCGTGAAAATCCTCAATCACTTTATGGGTTTCACCCTCCACATACCCCCACCTGGTCCTTCTAGTAGAGTACACCATTGGATATGATATATTTTTTTGCTTGTAATCTCAGAGTTCAATATTTGGATTTATCCAGCCCCAGTGGGCACCTTAGGAATAAGAGATAATGAACAATGTTCTTATACCATAGTGATCCCTCATATTTAGCATAAATCTTTTGCTCGAATGTTTTAATCCCGTTCTGGTGATACTCTGGTCTGCCTTCCTCTAATATCAGGTTTACCACTAAAGTTTGGAAATTTGATTCAGATAATGCCTTGACCAACCCCTGGCCTTTTATGAGATTAGTGGGATTTATGTCTAGCTCATATTCATTTATCTTTTCTATCCACCCACCCCTTTTTCCTTTGTTGTCTCCTTGCACCAGGATGTCCTTGACTATTGTCGTTGGGACAAATGTTGTTATTTCCGATTGTAGCACATATATACGAAATGCCTTCAAAGCCTTGACTAGTGCATAGGCTCGTTTATCCAAGATGTTATATTTCAGATCAACATCCCTTAGGACTTGGCTGAAGAAGGCGATGGGTTGTTCATAAACATATTTATTCTTCTGTAGTATCACTACAACAATAGTATGCAGAGAAGCTAAAGAAAATATATAGAAAGGCACTAAATATTTGGGGTTGACTAGTACCAGGGCTTCAGCCAAAGCTTCTTTAATTCTAATGAAAGAATCTCGGGGGGCAAGGCTCCACTTGACTTCATTTTCCTTCTTAAGCATGTTCGTAATACCCTTGACTATTTCTGTGTAGTTGGGTATGAACCTCCTCAAGAAATTTATTCTCCCCAAAAAGGCTTGGACCTCTTTCTTACTCTTGGGCAGAGGAATATGACTGATGGCTTCGACTAGTTTAGGATCAATATTCACACCTTCCTTCACTACTATTTGTCCTAGTAGCTTCCACTCACTTAGGGTGAATTGAGATTTCTTAGGATTCAAAGAAAGACCATACCTCATGCATTTTTCAAAGGTGAGCTTCAAGTGGATGTTGTGCTCTTCAACAGTCTTAGAAAAGACTATGATATCGTCTAAATAAACCACCATGAATTTGTCTTTCTCCCCTATGAAAGCTATGTCCATATCTCTTTGAAATGTGGCCCCTGCATTAATAAGCCCAATAGTCATGCGAGCGTACATGAATGTTCCCCACAGGTGGTGAAAGCAGTCCTCTTCTGATCATCAGGGTGGACTGCGACTTGGTTGTAACTAGAGAACCCATCCATCATGGAGATTCTAACTAATCCAACCACCTTCTGCAATAAATAATCCTTCTTAGACAGTAGGTAGTTGTCTCTTAGCGATGCCTTGTTTAGATTCCGAAAATCTATACATAGCCTTATTTCTCCATTCTTTTTCCGGACAGGGACTAGGTTGGCCACCCACTCAGAGTACCTTAAAGGCACTATGATCCTTGCCAATAACAACTTTCTCACTTATTTTTCAATGGAGGGGAGTAAGAGCGGATTTATCTGCTTGAGTTTCTGCTTGCATAGCTTTATTCCACTTTTCAAAGGAGTCTTATGTTGAATGATGTTAGTATCAAATGCTTTCAAATCCTCATAAGACCAAGCAAAAACATCCTTGTAGATTTTGAATAGATTTAAATACATTTGCTTGTTGCAAGGGAATTCCTTTTGATAGCCAAATCATTTGGGGTTCCTCCTCGGAGCTGATATTGTAGTCTTCTACTTGATCGTCTACCTCTAGAGCCATTGGTTTGGATGTTATGTCATCCTTATTAAAAATCCTTTCTAGTGGGACTAGTATGTAAGGGATGGTATTCCCTTTTAGTTGCAGAATTTTGTGCCCACCCACTGTGTCTTTCTACGAAGTGGCTTCTTGATCTGCTTCTTCGTCTTCTTGATCGATGGTGGAGTTGCCAAACTCCCCAATGACTTCTATGAATTGTTTCACCTACTCGTTGTCCTCGAATACCTCATTAGGGGATTTTTGAGGTCTAAAATGGGCCTCCTAAGGAAACTATAAAATAATAGTGGAAATAATAAAATAAGATTAGATGACATCATCAAATTTTAGAGGGAAAAAGGAAAAAAACTATTTTTTCAACTCGTATTTTCAACTTATCTCCTTATGGGTTTACTCAAATTTTGAGTGGAAACACTTGTTGGATGCATAATTTGATTCCTCATCCAAGGAGTACCCATGTTGCATACTTTCGATGGACCTTGCTACACGAAAATTGAGAAATACATGAAAAACATGATTGTAATCATGTTTTTTCATGTATTTCTCATTTTTCGTGTAGCAGGGTCCATCGAAAGTATGCAACATGGGTACTCTTTGGATGAGGAATTAAATTTTGCATCCAACGAGTACTCCCACTCAAAATTTGAGTAAAACCTTAGGGAGATAAGTTGAAAATACGAGTTGAAAAAGTAGTTTTATTATTTTATTATTTTTTAATCTTTTTACCTTTTTACTCCAAAAATGGTGAATCATCCCCCATGGTTGAAATCACCATGTTGAATCCTATTGGTTCTTATTAAACTTATTTTGGTTGTACATTTTTCTTAGGAGGCCCATTTTAGATCTCAAAAGTCCCCTAATGTGTCAGTGCTTGACATTCTCAGGTATTGAGGGTCTGTATATGACTTCTACCTCATACCTGAGGAGCAGATTTTGAGGGGGCCTAAAACTGCTTGTAGCTACAGTGAGGGAGTCATCCATTCTATTTCCTGCTCTGGGCAGAAATTGGATATTAAAATCTAGGAAGAAGTTATCAATTAAATCCCACACTTCATTCCGGTAAGTCCTAAGTCTGGGTGCTTGGCCTGGCATTGATTTTTGATCTGACTTACGACCAGCTCAGAGTCTTCATAGATCGTTAGGAATTCAATATTCATATTATTTGTCGTTTGTAACCCGAGGAGGTATGCTTCATACTCCACCACATTGTTGGTCACCTCGAATTCCAGGTTGAATGAGGGGGGTATCAGGCTGCCCTTAGGAGATACCAGCAATACTCTTGCTCCATTTCCCTCTTTGGAATTTCCTTCATCAAAGTATAATTTCCATACTTTGTCCTCATCTGCATGCTGGTGTTCTGACTACATTGTTAGGTGTATTGATGTCTCTTCTAAGATGGTCTCATCTTCTTCTAAGAACAGGTAGGAGAGGTCGCTTTCTTTTCCACGCACAGGTGAGTTTTCTGAGCCTTTAGCTGGGGTCACATTTTTTACAAACCTGGACTCTATCTACAATCTCCTTTGCTCGCCTCCAAAAGTGGTAATAGTGGCATAATTCAAAGCTAACTTGATAGATTCCCCTACCTTGGAACCCCAAGATATAGATAGAAACATGCCGGACCAAGGGGGGATATCTGCCACAGCTATGTCTATTACCACTCTCTTCATAGGGATCTGAGCCAAGTTTACCACAAGATCTTTTATCATGCCTAAACATATGAACCTCTTAGAGTCAAAGGAGTATAGGTCCTTGTAGGGCCTGGTGATCTGCAAGCCAAGTTGTTCCATCACTGCTAATGGCATGAGATTGTGTGAGGCTTTAGAGTCCAACATGCAATGATGTAATAAAAGGTCATGGATTACCACCGTCACATAGAAAGGTGCAGTATGAGGATCAATTTCTTCCACATGCGCCCAAAAAGAAGCATTGGCCTCTCCTCTTGAAGGTTTAAAATGTCATGGGCTGGTGCTGAGGTGGATGGATGCATGAATTGAGATACTTGAGCTTTATAAGTAGGATGCTTTAGAAGCTCAGTCAGAGGAACAAGAATCTTTACATTTCCAAGCTCCTTTTGAAGATTGAATGTAGGTTGGAAATTTTCTATACCTCCTGGCTCTGCTTCTCCTTCCTTACCACTTGCATTTTTTTGCAGAACAGGTGTCTCTTTTTCTGCATGTCCCTCGAAACTATTCTATTCCTTATTTGTAGAGACTTTTATCTTGGAAGGGTCAGGATTCAGCTTACCTTTCCCTTTATCTAGTACTGGGGGAATAACTTGGGGAGTGGTTCCCTCTTGTTGTTCTAGTTCCCTTGACCTGTTTTTTGAAGATCTTAAACCATACTTTCGGTGTGGTTGTGCTTGCATGAAATCCGCAAATTGTTTATGATAATAATCAATATCCTCCTTAGTGGTTGCTGCTTCTCTATCAGGGTTGGTTTGCTGGTGAGCCATATTTTCATGTTCTTCTTTAGAGAAAGCAGAATACAAGTTTCTTTGCATCTCATGTGTATTCAACGATTGTTCATCGGGATCATCTTCTAAATATAGAGGATTAGGGATATGATCAAGTTGCTCCTTTCTTTCCCTTGGAAGTATTTGTAGTGGAGGCCTTCGATATTGTGGATAATAACCCCGGTTGTTGACTTGAGCATTCTATTTGGAGAGACTATTGTTCTCAAGTTCAAGCGTTCCAAACTTATGTGATAAACTCCTAATGAGTTTATCCAGTTCATCCCAGTTTAGGTCTGGTGATTCTCTAGCTTGACTAGAGGATGGTAATTGTTCTTTCCCTCTCTTATTTTCAGTAGGTTCCTTAATTCCTCTTGACTTCCTGGCTGAGGTGAGATTTGCTTCCACCTCAAGGGCATCGATTTGGAGTTCATATGAAGTGAGGGACTTCCTTTCCCTTAGAGTAAAACTAAATTCGGGTTCAAAGGCTCCCAAAAAATCTACTCGAACAACAGTTGGAGGAGGCTTTATCTCACCCGGTAGGTTATTGTACTACTTATTGAACCTTTTGATAAATTATGAGATATCCTCTTTTGGCTTCTTCCTTATAGCGTTAAACTCTGTGAGGAGGTACTCACGATTTCTCTTTTCACCCCATTTCTGTGTGAAAGAGTTCTCAAGTTCCTCCCAGGTTGTGATGGAGGCATTGGATAGGAATTTAAACCATTTTATGGCTTCTCCATCAAGGGATTGTACAAAAAGTCTCATGACCAGATCCAACTGTTCTACATTAAGATTCTTAGCAAAAGCATAGAAGGTTTTGATGTGTCTCTGTGCAGTGTTATCATCCTCCCTGTTGAACCTAGACAAAAGCTTAAGGTAGTCCTAGGGCTGAGGTAAATTAAGAGGGGCATATTTATTTAGCAAAAAACCTGGAAGTGTCATCTGGATTAATGGAGGGGGATTGAGACTTGCTTGAGGAACTTGGGCCAAAAACATAGTGGTAGGAGTGGCTAGACTGAAAGCAGAATATGTAAGGGTGTTAGGAGTAATTCATGAGTAGTGAATAACAATGGGTCGAGAGCTAGATAAGGAGGCTTCAAAGACTGATGGGATGGTAGCGTAGGTAGTGGGAGTTTTGTCCTTCTAGACTTTCCTGAAAATTCATTTCTTGGGGTCAAATACAAATGGGTATTTTTGATAAAAGGTATTTGTGAGAGTGTGGGGCTTCTTAAAAGCTAGGATGATAAATGATAATGGGGGTTGTGGAGTCGCAAAGGTGATATGGATGCAATCAGAACGCCTTTTCTCACCTATACAAAGAGTGCTCAAATTGTCATATCTCAGGGGAAAAATCCTTCAATATGTTCCCTGACAATGACGCTAGAAGATGTTTTCGCTCCCAGAGACAGCCTTAGATTGCTAACGAGACCAGTGATTGGACACATCTAGATCATGTGATTTCTCCAATCTCTTGAGAACCTTACGAGACATACATAATCTAGATGTTCCCAGGCACTAGTCTCATTAGCAATCCCAGGCTGTCTCTGGGAGCGGCAACAGGTATCAAGGATTTTTATTAACAATTTATGCTCAAGTATCGTGGTTGTTTGCACAAATACATCTAGATATCAATAGAGTTCCTAGATGTCTCATCTCTAGATGCAACATACCGATATGCTGCCAGAATCGAGCAAAATTTTAAATAGAAGAAGCAATAATTTGGATCTATGAATATGAAGCAGGGCAAGGGTGGAAATGTAACTAGTTTTCGTCTTCATAATTGTTTTTGTACTCATTTTAATATGTATATTATGTAACAAACAAAAGAAGAAAATAAAAAGTTATTATTTTAAAGCATGGGTTTCATGATCTTTATTTATGGTCTTCTAGGTAAAAGAATGTTCTTCATGCTTCTGTGGTGTTTTAGGTCATATGATTTATTTTCATTAGTCAAGAGAGTCAACATCATTTTTATAAGACCCTTATGGGAAAATTGTATCTTGTAAAAGAATTTATTTTGAGTTTAGAAATTCTTGGAAACCTCCAAAGTACAATTCGGCCTAAAGGAGGGAATTTGACCCCTTAGAAAGGTTATGTAAAGGAGCATAATTGATCTAATTTTGCACTCACTCACCATCAAGTTCAATCTTACAAGAAAAGTTTGATCTAAGGCTAGAAGAGGAGAGGAAGGAGGAGTGGCAATCAAGAAGCCAAAAGGATTCCAATAAGTCAAGGGAAAAATTATTTTTAGGCTATATCTCTCTCACACATGTAAAAATATAGGGTTATTGCAGCTACAAAGGAGGTTGAAACTCCAGGTTTGAATTGGAGAAGAGCGAGTTACATTATCAAGTTGTTGGAAGAGAAAATGCTCTATCTTGACCTCGTTGACCTTGGGAGGATCTGTATTTCTCAAGGAAGGACTCTTGAATAAGTTGGATTAGGGTTTTTGTAACAGCTACAAGTCCAAAATTGCAGGATGAAGTTGTAGGACGAAATTGCAAGGTAGAGGTTGTGGTTGAAGTTGTAGCTAGAAGTTGGTTCTATTGGAATGGATGACTTGGTACTTGGAGGAGGACTTGGTCTAGGGTTTGGGCCTTTATTATCTCATTTGAAGCAATTTCTATAAGAAGAGAAGAATTTCTGGGCTTTCCCGTTAGAGGGGTTTTTCCCTGGCTTGGAGCATAAATTTTGTGTCCATTGCCTTTATTATTTTGTTCTTGATATTTGTTTGATGAAGAAAATCTAATAAAGAAACACAAGAAGAATAATAAAGTTCACAAGCAAGTATTAAGGGTAAGGAAAATTGGAATTAATAGCTACCACATTACATTTTCCAACATGGTATTAGAGCTAAGGTGAACACAAACGTAGCTGGAAGGATCATCTTGTGGACATAAGAAGGGGAAAGGAAGACCTATTAAGCTAAAATAGGTGTCTTGTCAGAGGAAATATTGAAGAGGAATACTACAAGAAGGTTATTGTTTTCTCATAAGAAAAGTGATCTAGTTGAAGACTCATTAGAATAAATCCCTGAAGGAAGCATCAAAGGATATTTATTTTGGAAGCCATTATTGAAGTCTCTTTGAGGACCTTGAAAGCCTCAAGATAGTTGAGACATCATTAGAAAGGGAAGACTCTTGATCATCAAGTAAGTATTATATTTTTACTCTATGTCTAAATCTAAAGGTCATATGGGTTCTTTCTGCAAAGGAAAGCAATAATCTCATTGACTCATCAAATTTCCTAGCATGGAAGAAAAGGATTGACCTAGCACTTACAGAGCATCAAGTAATGGAATATGTTACTGGTGAAATTACTGAACCTAGCAAAGACAAGACTCAAGAACTAAAAAAATACAAAAAAGGGGAAGTAAGGGCATAAAGGATCATCATAGAATCCATTAAGGATCCTCTTGTTCCATTTGTTGCAAATTTGAAAACTTCTAAGGCTATGTATGACAAGTTGGTGAATTTGTAATTTGTACATACATCAGGAGAAAATATGTATTTGAGGAAACTATATAGAATGAAGGAATCAAAGGATGAGGAAATGGAATCCTTTCTAATGAATATCTCTCAATTAATAGATCACTTGCATGGGCTTGGATAGACAATTTTTTATTTGAAATTGACCGTCTGTGTACTGAATGCATTGCCACCAGAATGGAGCAGCTTTGCAACAAGCATCTGCTTTAAGAAATAATCAAATCATTTTGATGGGTTTTGGGCTCAATGCATCTTGGAAGAAACTAGGATCAAGTCAAAGGATGACATCGAATCAGATGAACAGTTTCAAGCCTTTATATCTAGAGTCAAGAATCTGAAGAAGGAAAGTTTGGGAAGTCCAAGATGAAATATATGTCCAAGGTTCAATTCTTTAAATGCAATGAGTATGGAAACTTTAAGAGGGACTATCCAAACCAATAGAACAATAAAAGAAAGGAAGGAAGTGACGCTCACATGGCTAAGGAAATGGGAGAACCTTGGAAGAAGTCAAAGAAAGAAGATGTGAAATATATTTACTATTAAAGAAGAAATCCTATCTATCAGGTTCTTTATGAAGATTGGTCTTTCCTTTAGAATAATATGCATTATTTTTTACTCTAGAAGAGTCTTGATTATGTATAAGCATTATAGAGAGAATCATGTGATAGTAGCATACTTAGAGTCTACTTGCTTAAGTTGCTTTGTAGAAATCATCTAGTCTTTAAAGAAAGATATATATATACCATTTTGCATATTGTTCATCCATGCATTATCTAACATTATTTTAGAGGCAGTCATCTTTCTAAGGTCGATCATCATGATCCTATAAGAACCATCAATTTGGAAGGTTCTTGAAAGAAGCATTATGACAAGTTTAGTGTACATTCAATATAGTATGGAAACAACACTTCTAAAAGGATGAAGGAATGCAATGGATTAGGTTGCAAGCTCATTATGAGATATATAACTAGATGATGGAATAAGAAGCATAGGAATGCATATTGAAACTAACGCTTGGATAAGATTCATATGTGAAAAATATTGAAACATTTTTTGTATGATTATGTGATGCTTAAAAGGGAAGAATATGAATTACTCAAGGATAAATAAAGAATTAAGACTTTCTCTAGATTATGTAAAATAATGATTAACAACTAGTAGAATCCCCTGAATAAAATATCTAAATTGGTAATCAAGTTCGGTCCTTGGGGACTCTGGTGCATGAAGGAATATTCGAATGGAGATGAATCATAAGGATGTTGATATTTGGGTGAGAAATCCATCATCATGAGGTAAGTCTAATTTTATATTATTTTTGGTTATCTGGTTTACCTATTATTTTTCTACCTAAAAGAATATTGTAGGAATATATGAATAATGTTGAGGGAAACTCAACATAGGATACTTGGCAATTAAAAAGTCAAGATATATTCATCTTGGGATTAAGAGGTAGTAGTTGTTGGGTGTAGTTTTTGTACCTACTTCCTATACTTTCTTTCCCCGGTTTTAACCTTTTCCCCTCCAGACCAACAATACTTTACATGTTAACTGCCTTTTTCCTTATTTTGAACAACATATTTTGCCATCATGTTATTTTTCCAATTTTTGCTAGATATAATGATGCAATATTCCTTTTTATGGCTAACTGGGGTAAGCGTTGCAGAAGTCTTTTGGATCCTTTCTTCCTTTTTAG
This sequence comes from Pinus tabuliformis, assembly GCA_031772625.1. NCBI lineage: Eukaryota > Viridiplantae > Streptophyta > Pinopsida > Pinales > Pinaceae > Pinus > Pinus tabuliformis. Next base: position 649,833,043 of record CM062817.1, read on the forward strand.
GTGTTGCCTGTAACAACGGGGTTATGGAATGAACATCCACACCGATCGATCTAAGAGAAGGATGAAACAAATTGTTGTTACACTTTGTGTGTTGTTACCGACCTTGTTGTTACACCATGATGTCATTATAGACCTTGTTGTTACACAACATTATTGTTACACAATGTTGTTGTTACAGATTACTGTTGTTACACCCTTGATGTCATTACAAGGTTGTTGTTATTTAATGTTGTTGTTACATCCCAACCTGTTACTTTATCGCAGGGTGCTATTACACTGTAGCTATGTTAGATTTTAGGCTTCTGTGGAAGTTTTTTGCTGTGGCATGATCCGGATTATCCACAGTTTTGTGTTCATTCTGTCGACGTTTCAAACCCCAATGAGGGTCCATCATCAGGACTAATTTAGATAGATAGAATATGAATGAAAGCATATTGAGAGAAGAGTCTATCGACCTGCAAATAAATAAACCTAGATCCCTAATTTTTAAGAAGCCGACACCTATATGATTTATTATTTATTTTAATTTGTTATTATTTTAATTTATTTATCAAATTTTTATTTAATTAAATTCATTATTTAGCCTTGATTATACACTGTAGCTGTCAAAGTGGTGGGTACTATTCCACACAACAGCTATTGGAAGTTATGAATTGTATATTTAGAAAGTGACAGATCAAAGCGGTTATGATTTTAACTGATGTATTTGAATATAATTCGTATTCAGGAACTGGTTATAACAATTTCTATTTTATTTTTAGCATGAGAATTGTGATATTCTTATGACTGATCTGTTCCTAATTTTTGGCTATGTAATTTCTATAAGAGAAACTTAATCCCTCGAGCACGAGGGACGGCACAGAGAGTACTGTTATTTTGACCTTGTAACTTTTAATTATTCTTAGTATCAAAGACACTGTGGTGATGTTGTTGCTATTTCCAATTTGAATCCTTAACTAATCTCGTGTTCATTCTTGTGCCCCTGTTAGGGAGGAAGGGCCCTCCTCTTTAGCAAGGACTGCAGTGGTAGAGTAACTGTATATTATTGTCCCTTTCTTGTATTATTTGTATGGTTTTCTGTTGTCACTGTATAATTTGTAGAATATATCTACTTTAGTTTTAGATTTATGATATGTTGTTACATAGATTTGGTTAGCAGTATGGTAGTTGACTAGCTGGTGTAGTTATCAGTATAGTCTATGGTGCACCTTTGTTCTGGTAAATGTGAAGTGTGATTCCATTCCTGTAGAGTGCTTTTGATTTCTACATGAATGTTAGTTTATGCAATTGATTCAATGGCATTATTTACTGTTTTTTATTTTCACTCTTGGTTGTAGTGTATCGACACAGATAGTGAAGATTCCATTGAAATAACAGACCTACCCTGGGTTGACAATTAAATGGGTGCAATCTTGGTCAATTAGGATTGATTAAAACAACACTATATTGTGGCGTCATTGTCGGGGATGGCAGTTGACGATACAGTCAGCGAAGTTGTTTGTTTGATGATAGAGTGTTCCTAGTCCACAATTGTTGGGTGGTAAGATGAGAGGTAAGAACCTGTGCATCGGTCTAACATACCTAGGCGGGTTCACCGCTGTGATCATTGGGGAACTTAGGGTGTGGAATTTTGGTGTTTCCTTAAAACATGTCTTCATCTCTTTAGCTGCTGGGCAGTAAGAAGAGAGGTGAAAACCTGTGCATCGCTCTAACATATCTGGGCGAGCTAACCACTGTTGAAACTGAGACACTTAGGGTGTGAATAAATACACATAGGGTCCATGTCTGCAACTGTAAGAACTATAGAAATATCGAAAACACCCCCCCCCCCCCCCCCCCCCCCCCACCAAAATTCTAATTAGTCACAGGAAAAACGGGTTGTAAAAAGGAAAAGAAGAGTGTAGATTTGGGAAGGAAAACATTTATCCATGAAATGATATCAAGGGTAGAAAAAGAATAGTCAAATTATCAGAGGGACGCAAGGAAAATAGGGTGACAAAAACATGTTACTCCCATAACAAAAACAAAAGCCTTTGATTCCTCTATCTCAGGGCCATATCATTCTAAAGCTAGTGAGAGCACTCCCAAGACTAAGCATCCAATTCAGGAGTAGCATGGGGAAGCTAGTAACCAGAACCTTAGGATCGAGGGACAAGGGGAAACTAAGGGGAAACATCATAACCCTGAAACAAGAGAGCATTTATTGGTTTATCAATATCTATATTTTGGTAGTGTAGTGAAACAGCTAGCCTTGAAGCAGCCTGAGCTACCAATTTCACCCACAAGACAATCAAAAGAATGGTCTGAAGAACAGTTGTTACAACAAGAACCAAAAGGGTCAACAATGGGGGAAAACAATAACAACAACACTAAAACAGATGCTACTGTCACCACCTTTGAATTCTCAATTGGGGATATCAGAGGCGGGGCTCCAATGAAAAACGTTCCTTTATCATCTCTACCATATTTTCAAAGAATGGCTGTAGAATATCCTGACACCTTCTTGTTTGAAGTTGATGTCTTGTGCAGGAGATATGACTATGTTTCAGATGCTCAGAAACTAAAATTATTTCCTGCTACTCTAAAAGGAGCAGCCCTAAGATGCTTCATGGGGTTAGGCTATGCTTCTATTCGAACATGGAGCGACATGAAGGAGACATTTTTATCAAAGTATCAAGATTATTGTAGAACTGGGGACTTAAGAGAGGAAGTATTTAGGATGACACAAATGGAGGACAAGAGCTTAGAGGAACATATGGAGTGATTTCATTACAATTTGCAGAGATCTAAGCATAATGATTTAGATCATGAGATCTTGAAGACCATATTCATAAGGGAACAAGGGATGAGTTCCTTGATACCTTGAATCTATTAGGGAAGGGGGACATATCTTAGGAACCATTCACCAAGATAATAAAGCTCTGTCTGAGATGATCTAGAGGATCGTTGAAGGGAAGAAGCACAATATGAGATGCCTCTGCCCAAATACAAAAATATGCAAGTGGAGGATTAACCATAGCAGAGATCGGGAATTTATTTGAAAAATTAAAAATCGACATCCTCAATACTTTATCTTCCCAGATAACGACGACACAGATCAAGAAGGCACAAGGGGAAGCTGATACAACTTTAGCTGTGTTCTGTCTGAAATGCAGAAAGAAACATCCCTTGAGGGATTGTGAAATGAACAACATCAACTTGTGCAATATTTGTGAACTGGAACATCCTACAGGTCAATGTCTGGAGCTTCCCAAACTGAAAGTAGTTCTTAGAGAATTGAGTGAATAAGTTTAGTTCTCTTATTTCATCGAGCTGAGGAGACCATGGCAGCCACGACCCCTAGGTATGTCCTAAGATTTGTCTTCTTTTAATTTGTGGAATAATGCATATAATTCTCAACAATATCCATGGAAATACTCCACTCCTTCTCCAGCATAGTTTCCTTCGCCCTGGAACCAGTGGTCCCCCTCTCCATCTATTCAATATCCTCCATCTCAATCGTATCCTTGGAATTAGAATTGGAGGGGGAATTCCCAAAGTCCAGTTCCCTCTGCTTACCAATGTAGCAGCAACTACAATTGCCCCCTTTCCAAACTCTTGTTCCTACACCTCCTGTGTGACCCAAATTACCTATGCAACCTAAACCTAACCCGAATAATAAAGCAGCCCAGAGCATAGAGGCTCTGACTGCCTTCTAGACTTACCGTATCACTCCCATTGGACTTAATGAAATTCAACTACGATTAGATAAAGTGATTAAACAAAACTGCTTCCCTATAACTACCGAGGAGGAATGCGAGCCTTCCAGAGAAGGTACAGTAGGTCTTGAGGCAATTGTTACACATGTAACAGTTGATATAGAGCAGATTGTTACTCCTGTAACAACCAACCTGAGCAGAACTATTACTCTGTAACAGCCAACTCGAGTAAGGTTGATACACTTGTAGCAACTATTTCAGCTATTATGACTTAGGATCCTCCATATCCTTGTAGATTAATTGAGATTGGAATGACCTCACAACCCAAATCCAATTTTCATAGGGAGTTGCAAAACCTGCACGTACGGATTCCTTTGCTGTAAGCTCTTAAAGAAGTACCTATTTATGGAAAAATAGTACAAGACCTATGCATTAAGAAACCTGGAAGGAAGCCTAAGGACCCTGCTACTCTACACATGATGGGGAAATTGTTCGAAATAATGACTGCTTAGCCTCTTTTAACCAAGTATAATGATCTAGGAAACCCTACGATTACTATTTATATTGATGGCCAGCCCATAACTAATACATTGATTGATATTGGGGCGACCATTAACGTAATGACAAAGAACCTATTTACCGCCCTGGGACTACATGGGCTTAGACATATGCCTGCCGTAATTGAATTAGTAGATAGGTCCCATGTTAAACCCGAGGGGGTATTATAAGATGTAGTAATCACAATAGCTTCCTGGAGGTATCTCGCTGACTTTCTTATCCTGCAAACCAAATCCAACTTGGGAGGACATCCTTTGATTTTAGGGAGACCTTGGATAGCCATTGAAAATGTGTTTATAGGGTGTAGATCCAATTCTATGATGATTTCAGATGGCCAAACTAGAAATAACCTTAACCTTTACCCCCCAACAAAACCAAATATGGATTTAAAAAAATCCCTGGTGGGATGAATTTGAACCTGAATCAGACCTTTACCTATCACTCCTCACTCTTGGAAAAGCCAAATATTTCAAGGATGAGACAAAGGATGATATCATTAATGGCTTTATTATTAACTCACTTTTTGTCACTTCTATTGAAAATTCAAGGGAGGAAGAGGAGGTAGATGATGTAAACTTTGAACAAATGAGAACCACTCTGCATACTGATAGTAGTCTAGTTGAAATAGAACCAGGGAAGTATTTGAATATTAATCCCAACCTAACTGTTGAGAAAAATAAATTGTTGTTACAACTGTTACAAAAATACAAAAAGGCATTTGCATGGGACTACACAGATATGAAAGGGATTCATCCCAGCCTATGCACTCACCACATTTATTTGAAATATGGTTGCAAACCAATTAGACAACCGCAACGCCGCATGAACCTTGCACTAAAGGAGGTAGTGAAAGAAGAATTACAGAAACTCCTAAATGCTAACTTCATTTATCCAATATCTGACAGTCAGTGGGTGTCTCCGCTTGTCATTGTCCCTAAGAAGAATGGCAAGTGGAGAGTCTATGTGGATTACAAAGAACTCAATAAAGCCACTCAAAGGGACCATTTTCGTTTACCATTTATAGATCAGGTCCTTGACACCCTCTCTGGGATTTTTTTTTTCATTTTAGATGGGTTTAATGGCTACAACCAGACACAGATTGCCCTAGTGGATCAGGATAATACAACCTTTACTTGCCCTTGGGGAACTTTGTCATACAAAGTAGTCCTTTTGGGACTCTACAATGTGTCAGCAACGTTTCAGAGAGAAATACTCAATTTTTTTTGATTTGTTGAATGATTGCCTTGAAATATTAATGGATGAATTTACACCTTATGGTGATGCTTTTGAAACAACATTAGCTAATTTAGAAACGTTTTGGAACCTTGTATACAGACTAATGCTGCTTTGAGCACCGAAAAATGTCACATGATGACAAATGAAGGGATTGTGCTGGGACACTTCATTTTTGCTGACGAGATCAAGCTAGACCCTGCTAAAATAGAGGTAATCCTGAAAATTCCAACTCCCAAGACGCAAAAAGAGGTATGTAGTTTCTTGGGGAATGCAAGGTATTACAAAAGGTTTATAGAGAATTTTTCAAAAATTGCATTGCCTTTGTTATCCTTACTTATGAAAGATGTGGAATTTTTGTGGACAGAAAAGTGTGAGCAGGCCTTTTTGAAGCTGAAATGTTGTGTATCAGCAGGTCCTATTTTACGTGGGCCTAATTGGGAACTATAATTTCACATAACTACAGATGCATCTGACATTGTTGTAGGTTTTGTTTTGGGCCAGCTGGAGGGTAGGAAACCTTACACTATTTATTACATAAGCAATAATTTGACTTCGGCCGAGCTTAACTACACAGTGACAAGAAAGAATTCCTAACAGTAGTGCATGCTATCAACAAGTTTCGACATTATATTACTAGGTATCAAGTATTTGTACACACTGACCACTCTGCCATTCATTTTTTAATGAATAAGTCAATTACCAATGGTAGAATTACAGGTTGGTTATTGTTGTTACAAGAGTTTGATATCACAATCTTAGATAAACCTGGAAAAGATAATGTAGTAGATGATTTTTATTTCTAGGTTAAATATTGATGATAATTGCATTCCTACTGAGGATTCTTTTCCTTATGAGTATCTCTTTTTTATTTCTACTCACTCACCATGGTATGCAGATATAGCCAATTATCTTGCTGCAAGAAATTTTCCACAATACTTATCCTCCAAGGAAAAGAGAAAAATCATACAGCAGAGTGCTACTTATTCCTGGATAGAGGGGAATCTCTATCACACTGGACCAGATTTTCAGATCAGACATTGTGTTAGGGAAGATGAGATCTTTTACATCCTTAAGGCTTGTCACAAGGAACCTTGTGGAGGGCACTTCATAGACAATCGATAGGATACAAAGTCCTCTCGATAGGATATTATTGGCTGACAATATTCCAGGATGCTAAGAAGTTCATGAAAGGGTGACGCGTCTAGCTATAGTGATGGAATCATTCCCCTATGACTATAGGACGTTCAAGCAAAATTCTTGGGAATTTCCATGATCAAAGCCCCTAAACTTGTCGAAAAATGCTAAACATTGATAGTTTGAAAAAATGTTCCTGGCATCAGGGTGATGATCAATTCTGGAGGGTTTTGTAGGTTCCTTTTCATTGAATTCTCTCCCCATGGCTTCAATATTTTTTTACCGGAGTGGGAGGAGTTTCTATTCTCTACTACAAGATTCTGAGGTTTTTTGTGCAATGGAGGTAATTGAAACAAAAGAAAAATGGAAATTTTTGTCTATAATGCTGAGGAGAAAGAAAAATTCAAAATGCAGCTCAAGACACTCTATTCCTTCATCCTATTATGCTCGTGAGATAAATACTTAGCAATTCATCTATCTTCCTTACTAAAATTAAAAATTGTGGCAATTACGGGGTATTCTTCCGAGAATTGAAAGGGTTCTTCAAGTCCTTATACCAAGTGTTCATGAACAAAATTCATACTTACCCGTTTCCTAATAATTCTATATTCTTTGGGGTTCGATGGAAATTTTCTCCAAAATCGAGCTTCTTGTAGCATCTTGTGACTTTCCTATAGCACTAGTTTGCAGACCCTATAGCTTCCTATTGAAGCATGCGAAGGAAATATCTCAGCTATGTTGTTTTCCTGTAGCACTGGAGGGCCTCCCTTGTGCTTTAAAGTATACTTTCCATGTAATATTATATTTAGGGTCCGGCTTATGTGGTTAGTGGTTGAGGTGATGTGCCTAATGCACTATGTGAGCTAGCACCCACCTACCATTTTGAACACCACACTTTGTGATGAGTAGGCACATTGGCCCACTTCCTTGAGTTATCATCTCCTAATTCTCTTTTTGTGTTGTTGGAGATGTCTGGAGTTTACTACTAAATGTGACCAATAATAATCTATCAAATTTGGCCCATAAAGCCTCTTCGTCCATACACTCATAATGTTTTTTTAATATAAGATGAGTTTGTAAGAGAGGTTTGGAGTATTGCATACATGAGGTTTACCCTGGGTGTTATTTTATAGGTGAGGTTGAAGATACTAATGTGACTAGTAGAGATTTTTTTTGATCGTCTTGAAGTTGTTGGTGAGGCAATTTGGAATCTTCAATGTTTGTTTAATTGTCGTTGGAGGTGTTCTATAGCTTTTGTTGATGCTACAAATTTATCTAGTTTAGATTGTCAAGGTGTTATTGTTGTATAAGACTTGGTGCTACTAATTTATAATGATCGAGGATCCTATAACTTCTCAAGTTTTTCTTCTGAGGTCCTAGAGTATGGTGGTCTCCAAAGCTCCTTAGATTGATGCTATAAATTTGGGCCCGTAGTGCTTATGTAGGTTGCTACAAGACTGTGCGTTTTCCTATAACAGTCGCATGGCTCCTCGGGTTCATAATTTCCTCTAATTTTGGCCTTTAATAATTTTGATAATTGAAGTTGAGGTTACTTGTAGTGATTGGAGAGGCTTTCTCTCTTAGTGATAAGTGAAAAAGAGGTGGAAGATTGAATTTTTGTGGAAAATTGAAGGAAAATTTATGGTTAGGGGCTTCCATAGACCTCCTCTCTTTCCTATAGATGGAAAACTTCAATTCTACAACTTATTTATGTGCTTGGTACTTTCTTATAACAATACTAGAACTTTACTGTAGCGTTTCAGGACATTGATTGAAACCAATGAAAGGGTATTGGAAATGATGGAGTAAGGCTTGGAAAAAGTGAGAGAATGAGTGGGATGGATGCAGAGAAGCTAGTTAAAGGTATTGAAGGTGATTTCTTAAACTGTAGGGTGAACTTCTTGACTACTTTCTGGAATTATGTTGCACCTGCATCACGGTTAGAATAAATGAAATAGAGTGACTTTTTTTGTCTTCATTTTTTTTTTTCTCTTTTTATTTATTTATTTTTATTTTGAGACCCACAGGCTACCTCATTGAGGCTTTAAGCCTAACTAAGTCTTCCATAGGTGCCTCAAGGGATGTTTTCACCTGGGGATCTTTTTATTTTCTTGTTTTTTTCTTCATGCTGATTGGTTTCCTTGGGGAGGTTGTCATCCTATGAGCCTGCCCCAAGTGCCTCATGGAGGTTTTCACCTAGGAGTTTTTCTCTTTTCTCTTTTTTTAGTTCTTTATTATTTATTTCCTCTTGCTTCATCAGGGGTTGAATGGATTGGGATCCTTGAGGATCTCAATCACATTCAGTTCTTTTCTTATTGAACTAGTATATTAAACCCTTGAAAGGGGATTTCTATAAAACTTCAATTTATAACCATTCACTAGAAATGATATTTTTTCTTCATCAATTGTCCTTATCTAAATCAAGCCATTATCATGGAATTTATCCACTAGGTAAGGACCCAGCCATCTGGTCATGAGTTTTCCTTTGAATCCCTTGAACCTAGAATCATATAGGAGGGCCCATCATCCTCCTAGAAGGTCCTAGTCTTGATGTGCTTATCATGCAAAAATTTCCTTGATAGTTGAACTACTTCAGTGTGTATAAGAGTCTACAACTTGAGTTCATCAAGAGCATTCAACTGTTGCAGTCTCTCTTCCTAAGATTCTATGATTTCCAAATCAAGTTGTGCTACCATTCTCAATGTGTTATATTCATATTCAATGGACATCAGGGCTTTCTTAGCATACACTAGCTAAAAGGGGGTGAATCCAGTGGTGTTCTTCCAAGTAGTATTGTAGGCCCAAGTGGCCTCAATGATCCTGTCTTCCAAATCCCTCTTGTTGTTGCCAACAACCTTAGTAAATATGCCTTCTAGTGCTCTATTGGTCACTTCCACTTACACATTTTCTTTAGAGTGATATGGGTGGAATTCCTATGTCTAATATGATGCTCAATCATTATCCCCTCTATCAAGTTGGAAGTGAATTGAGTTCCTTGGTTTGTGACTAGTTCCCTTGGGAAACCAAATTTGTAAAAAATGTTCTCCCTTAAGAATTATGCCACTTTATACTCTATTTTTACCTTAACTTCCTTTACTTCAGCCCACTTGGTTAGATAATATATGCATACATTGATATACTTCTTCTAGGCATATGGGGGGTCAATAGGTCTAATGAATTTCATGCCCCGCTTCTCAAATGGCTTGAAAGTCACTTGAGGTTTGTTGTGGCCACAACTACCACCCTATCAAAACTTGCCTTGGTAGCAATTTTGAATGGGTCCCCTAAAGTTGTTCTTCCACCTCTCGGAATGATCTGTTTTATTCCAGAGACTTTAACTCATTGCCAAGCCAAATCTCCAATTCCTAATGGTTAAGCCCCTCTTTAAAAATATGCCACATGATTCATTTCTAGTCCTTCCAAACGATCCATTCATTACCTCCATTGTAACCCTTCCTAACCCTCCAAAACCTTCTATCGCACCTCATTCCCATTATAACTCTTTATAATGAAAACCCTTCATTAATATGCATAAATCACCCCTTTTACTTAACCGCAATCAACACTAAAACATTATGCATTGCTCCCTTCTGGACTCGATGACATTATCAACCCAAATACATATATTTCAGGTCTGGAAACCATATCACACATCGCTATCATCGGGTCTAGGGCTTATATATATAGCACGCCACTCTTCCGGACCCGATGGCTTTATTAACCACAATATATACATTATCGGGTCCAGAAGCCATATCGCATATCGCAATCGGCAGGTTCGGGGCCTATATATAAGGCACATCATTATACCCTAGACCCACCGATGATTATAGAGCCTAACATATAATATTTCAGGTTTGGCCTAATGGCGGACGCGAGTTTTCCTGTATTTTCTTATGTTTTTCATAAAAACATTGAAGTCAGGGTTTTTCAAAGGGAGGCTTACATTACGGACACGCCAAGGTTATTAAAGGCAATATATATATATGTCAGGTCCAGAACCATATCGCACATCGCAATCAGCGGGTGCTCGGGGTTATATATAAGGCGTGTTGCGATATCGCGGGCCTGCCGATGATTATAGGCTCTGGTATATAATTTTTGAAGTCCGGCCTTATGGCTGGCCATGGGTTTTTCCGTGTTTTGCCTTGTATTTGTGATAATATGCTGGAGTCTGATTTTTACAAAGGGAAGCCTTATGCGGCGGACCCGAAGGAATTATGAACCACAACATATATGCATGTCGGGTCCGACCAACCAGAAGGCACAATCGGCATAGCTTTAAGCCCAAACACATGGCACGATGCGATGTGATATGGCGGACCCGATAGGGTATAGGTTCCCGCCTATAGTATTTCAAGTCTGGGTTTTGCATTCCGCTATGTGTTTTGCAAGGATTTTCCATGTAAATTGGATTTACATTCACGGGACTTAATCAGTGCATAAATTAAAAAGAAGGGGGGATTCTTTCACATTTGATGATATAAATGCAAGATTCATTTTTTGCAGGCATGTTTACCATATTTCTCATAGTCATAGCTGATATAAATTATTTTTGCAGGAAAATCTGAGCACACCTGGTAACGGATAAATGTGAGTTATGTTAAGATGACACCTCTGCTCCACTGGTGTTAGTATTGCAAAACACACTCTGCTAAAGGGAATATGGACTGCCATAGTGCATGATGGAGGTGCTCTCTCTGTTCAGTTGGAGCACTCATGACAATGTTGTTCCATTAAGATGTCATCACTACCAGATACATCACAAAGCATGCCAGATGTGGGATGATGAGCGCAGCATCTTCAGTTTCCTTCAGGAAATGACAGAGAATGATAGCCACTCCACATAGGTGCAAAGAAATGATACGAAGTCCTTCTCTATTCCAAAGGCATCCATTCATTCCCCCAGGAAGTAGAATGCTCCACCAAAGGTGACCTCGATGTGTCAGCAGTGTCACCGACTGTTCTCATCTGTATATGCTGATTTGTGTAATGAAAAGAGGGAAAACGAAAGGTCATGGAAGACCGAGGGTCATTCAGGACTGCATAAGTATTACCTTCGGATAGGAGAGAAGGGATTTTTTTTGGAAAGAACAACTTTGATTTATTATGAATAAAGAAAGATTGTTTGGTTCAATGAGGAGCTTGTGTTTCAGATTGATTTTCCTCCTCTCTTATGTGTTTTGATCAGAATGTTGTTGTTGGCATAAATGCAAATGTATATTTGTTTTTTTTGTGCATATTGATAACTTATAGTTCATGGTTATGCCTGGTTATTTGAATATGATTCAACATCATGGTTAAATCATGAAAGGTTGCTGATTCGAAACTATGTTAGACATCAGTTGCAAGCTTTTCTTCCATAAAATGGAATGTGTATTCCTATATGAATGATTGGATTGCAATTAAGAATTAATGTAGCCTTGTCTTATGTGAACCAGTAATTGATTCATTTAGACTTGGAAATCATATATGATGTTTAACCTCTCTTTGTCATGCTCCTACAGGATAGATTAGGATAGTTAGGACATAGACTAGAGTAGTTAGAAGAAGTGTAGATAGGATTCAATACATAGTGGTTAGCTGTTTTATTTTGTTGATGTAATTGAAGCCTTCTTCCCAGAAGCAATCTTTCAACTCATTTAACAGTTTACGGGGTCCCTTAAAACCCGTTGGAACTAGCCATTCCAAATGAAAGTAGGTCTAATTGGGGCTTGCGATCGGGTTAGTTCCCCTTGTTGGCACAACGAAAATTCACCATGTCAACAAATTGGCACTAGAAGGAGGGCCTAAACTGCCATCCACAGCTTTTCAAGATTTCATCTATAAGTGCCATGCATGGATTCAAAAGGATTAATGTATGGATCATAGAGGCCAAAAATACCACTCCACCCATTTGAAAGAGCCTCATTTTGAGGAAACAGAGACCCCTCTAAGTCCTGTTTCTGGGTCACCCAAGGAAGAGAGACTGTGGGAGTACCCTGTCACTCAGGAAAAACTAGTCAGAAGACTTACTCGGGCTTACGCTCATTCCCTATCACAGCTCCCTATCTTTCAGTATTTACCTCCGATAGCAAAAAGAAAGCCAAGGGTCTATCACATAAATGAAGAGACATCTGCAGCCCCTTCTCTTGAAGATATTATGCTTGATTCTTTGCAGAGTATTGACTCTCCTTGGGAAGAAATTCCTGAGGATTCCCCTTCTAAAGGCAATCCTTGGCCTGATTTGGAAAATCCTAATGAAGAAACCCTCAACCAGAACCTCCATATCCATAACATGGCTAACGTTCCTCCCCCAGGTGGGAATCAACCTCTATTTCCCCCTTCGGGTGGGAATCAGCCTCCACCACCTCCAAGGGCACTCCCTCCTTGGCTTGCATAAGATGTCGTGGCAGTAATTGGGCAGCAACATCCCTTACCCAAGTACGCAGAAAGAGTATTTCCTAAATTCGACCCTGAGCGGGGATATATTGCTGATAACCACATTCATTCTTTCTTCTTAGTTGTGTGCATGTTGGGGGTAGCCGATGAGGATGTGGTATGTCACTTATTCCCTTTTACTTTGATTGGTGTAGCTTCCACATGGTACTTTAGCCTAAGAATAGGATCGATCACCTCATGGGCTGCCTTTCAGTAGGCCTTTCTAGACAAGTTTGGTGATGACAAAACACCTGTGGCCTTAGTTTTAGAGCTATCCTGTTTGAAAATGGACACCAAAGAAAGGGTAAAGGATTTTAACGTCTAGTTCAATACTTTGTTCAATAGAATCCGGCTATTGCTAGACCTACTAATGAGGTGCTCATGGAATTCTACATCTCTACTCTCCCTGTCCCTACTGTGATGTGGGTCAAGAGAAGTAATGCGCATAACTTACAAGGTGCTATCGATGAAGCAATAAAGTTGAGAATGAAATGATCAGTCTCACAACATGTCATCATACGACTAAAGGAAATAAAGCCTCTCGGTCATCTTAGAAAAGTAGTGGGAATAATAACAAAATGGCTGAGGGAAAAGAAAGGGACACCACAGATGTGGAAGGTTTGCATCGGATCATTAAGAAATTGACAAACACAGTCATAGATATGAAAACAAATTCTGGAGAGAGTGGAGGAGAGTATAACAACAGAAATACCTTCAAACCTTTCTTTCGCAAGAAGACAGAAGGTGGTCATGGTCAGCTTACGTTGCCTGCTCCACCCAATGAAGGGAACCTAAATATGGAGGAGTTGGCTCTTATTGGATCGCTCCTTAACAAAGAAGAACCTATAGTGGAGCTAGAGCTAGAACAAGAAAATGAGGAGGAATACCAAGTAGAAGAGCTCATGGACGAAGAATCTCATATCAACATACTGTGGGATTTCTATACAAATGAGAATGATGATGACGAAGGAGATAGTATGGCAGAAATCCACACTAGTGAAATCCATACACGAAGTAAGGGGCCACTTGCAGGTGTGATAAAGCCTGTAGACCAAACAAAGAAATATTTCCACCCTTTGAAGGCACCCACTCCCAAAGTTCCTGTTGAGAAGGGTAGGCCAAGTGGTTAGTCCAAGAATACCCCAGTGGCAAACCATCCAAAGAAAGAGAACATAGCTCCCACTGCAACGAAGGCGACTCCAAATGGTAAACTCCCACCTAAGAACATCAAAATTGGTATGTTTACTTTTCCCTATCCTATTTATAACATTGATTACAATATTATGGATGATCTTAAGAAATCTAGGGCCAATATCACATACTTTGATTTGCTGAAATTAACGTAGGAAAGAGATCTGCTCTTGAAAGCTATGAATGAGAAAAATTCCAAAAATCCCACCATCCCAAGCAGCCAAACCAAGAAGTCAGTGTCCAGACCTGTCAACACCTCCAATACAGCCCAAATACCATCAGCTATGGAAGCCACTCTGTCTAAAATGAATCGAAACCCCAAGATGTCAGTGCAGCCATGATAGGGAGGAAATCAAAATCCATGACTCCACCTTTCCTTATCACATTTGAAATCCTCAACATGAACGTACACAATTTCTTGGTAGATTTCGGTGCCTCATCCACTGTGATGCCTTATGCTGTTGCCAAAAGACTGCATGCGATACCTGAGAAAACTGGGACTCAAATTATGCAATTAGACAGGACAAATGTGAAAGTGATTGGGGAACTGAAAGATGTGTTGATTCGGATGGCTGCTAAACCACAGTACACACAAGTCATTGATATAGTGGTAGTTGATATACCCGAGGCTTATGGAATGCTGCTTAGTAGGGATTGGTCAGCAAAACTCAATGGATATTTCTCAACTGATTGGTCCCATCTCTTGCTGCCTTAGAAGGGAAAAGGTGATATGCTGAGAGTTGATCGAGAAAGATACATGAAGTATGTGGTAACGGAACTAAATGGTCCCAATGAACCTGTAATGTTTACCAACTCCATCCTTGGGAACTATAGTTTCAATGTTTATGCTATAGAAACCTGTTTTGGAGAATTCCATGCAGAAACAGTTGAAGAAACTTTGACATACACATAGTTGGAAGCTCCCTCCCATAATCCAACTGATGAACTATCCTGTATTATAGTAGATGATAGGACTAATTTCTTAGATAGTAGTTCAATTGATGTAACATTAGATTCTATATTTTGGACACTCTATTTTGATGGCTCTAACTGCCTTGAAGGTGCAGGTGTTGGGAGAATTCTCATTGACTCGCAAGGGAACCAACATTTGATGGCCAGCCAGTTGGAGTTTGCATGCACCAACAATACAATAGAATATGAAGGCTTGTTGCAGGGCCTGAAGAAAGCCATTGATATGAAGGTAAAAAATCTTAAAGTTTTTGGTGACTCACAGATAATCGTGGATCAGGTAAGGAAAAGGATACATTGCAATTCACCACACTTGGTAAGGTGCCAGCATGAGGTATGGAACTTAATAGACAGTTTTGATTCTTTCAATATCACATACATACCTCAAGGGAAAAACCAAGATGTTGATCTGATGGCTAGTATGGCTGTTGAACTCTTGCTTGATTTTAGATTGAAGAAAAATAAATGTTTTGTTGAATTGATTTTCAAACCATCCATGCTTGATAACATCTCAAATTGGCAGGTGTTCGAAGACGACGAGCGTATCCTTGAGTTCTTGCACTGCGAGAAGACATTCAAGAATGCAGTCATTGATGAAAAGGAGCACAACGAGCTTATGAATGAGAGGGAAGGTGAGAAAAAGGATCAGCCCAATGTGATTCCCAAGTCAGTTGTTAAGATGGAGCACTTGTATGACTTGCATGATAAATTCAAGAATCCGACTAATTGCAAAATGCATAGCTCATCCATGAAGTATGAATCGGTCAACCTTGGGACCAAAGAAGACCCAAAAACTATTAATTTGGGCTTGGGGTGCTCTCCACAAGAAAAGGCTACATTTGTCAAGCTATTTAAAGAATACAAGGATGTCTTTGCATGGACATATGAAGACCTAAAAACCTTTGATACCAGCGTTATGCAGCATGTGATTCCTTTAGAAAAGGAGGCTAAGCCCTACCAACAAAAGCTTCACAAGATGCATCCAAGCCTAGAACTGTTGGTGAAGAAAAAATTAAACAAGATGCTATATGCTAAAATCATCTTTCTAGTCAGACACACTCGTTGGGTAGCCAATCTCGTGCCAGTAAAGAAGAAAAATTGGGATATCAAGCTGTGTATCGATTTCAAAAACCTAAACAAAGCGTCGCAAAAGGATAACTATCCTGTCCCATCTATGGAACACATCCTTCAGTGCATTTTTGGGTTTGAAATGTTGTCCCTATTAGATGGGTTTTTAGGTTATAATCAAGTGTTGGTATCTGGTGGGGATCAGCTGAAGATGACCTTCAACACTAAATGGGGCACCTATGCATATCGTAAAATGCCTTTTGGACTTATTAACGCGGGCGCCACATTCCAAGAGCTATGGACATAGCCTTCCAAGGGTTGATTAATAGATCAGTAGTGGTTTACATGGATGAAATCACTGTGTATTCATATCACAGAAAGGATCATATTTATCACTTGAGATAGATTTTCGAAAGATGTAGAAGGTATGGAATATCATTGAATCCCAAGAAGAGCATATTCGCAGTCAAAGAAGGGAAACTACTGGGTCATATCGTCTCTAAAGAAGGGATTGTTATTGATCCTGAAAGAATAGAGACCATCCTAAGAATACAACCCCGTGCAAATAATAAGGCCATGCAATCTTTCTTCGGGAAGATCAATTTCGTTAGAAGAGTTGTCTCAGGTTTCGCGGAAATAGTGCGCCCCATGCAGCTGATGATGAAGAAAGACGTTGTGTGTAAATGGAGTGATGAAGCTAAGAAATCGTTTCAATGAATCAAAGAAGCCATCGGAGAAGCTCCTGCATTGGTCAGCCCCAATTTCGGCAAGGAATTCTTCTTGTACACCTTTGCTTCTAATCTTTCATATGCCGCAATTCTCACTCAAAAAAATGATGATGGAAATGAAGTCCCTATTTCTTACATGAGTTCTAATCTCCAAGGAGCAGAACTGAACTACCCAGACATGGAGAAACAAGGCTTTGCATTTTTTAAGGCCATAAAACATTTCCGCCCTTATTTATTAAAGGCGAGGACTAAAGTAATCGTTCCCCATCCTGCTGTGAGAGGTTTCTTCATGCAGAAAGAAATGGGTGAACAGAGAGGGAATTGGATCACCGCGCTTCAAGAATTTGACCTCGAGATTAAGCCAGCAAAGATAGTCCGAGGGCAGGGGTTGTACAGGGATAGAGAAGGGGCATTCGAAGAACTAGAAGTGTTGAGCATGCAAAACGAACAAGTAGAATGCACAGAGGAGCCCCTATGGATTAGTGAAGCACTGATATACGAACGTGAAGCGTCATAAGTCCTTTTGGATCCTAAGTCATGGTATTACGACATACACTTCTATCTCACATGGGGATCATGTCCTAAACACATGGATGCATCACAGAGGAGAGCACTCAGATTGCAATCTAATCAATATCACTTGGCACATTATATAGAAAAAATTATGGTGGAATTTGGCTAAGGTGCCTAGAAAAGGGTGATGTCAACCATGTATTGAAAGAAATGCATGACGACCCAGCAGGTGGTCACTATGGCGGATATACCACTGCTCACAAAAGATTAAGAGCTGGATATTAGTGGCCTACAGTGTTCAGAGACTCGCATGCCTACGCTTGCAAATGCAAAGTGTGCCAAATCGCCACAAGATGAGAAAGAAAGCTAGTTGTTCCCCTCAAGCCCATTATGATTTATCGCCCATTCTAGCAGCGGGGCCTAGATATCATAGGCGAGATCACTCCAAACTCCTCACAACAGCATAAGTATATACTCATAGCGACCGACTACTTCACTAGATGGACCGAAGCCATCCCGCTTCAGAAGGTGAACGAGGATGAGGTAATATCATTTATTGAGAAATTCATTATCAACAAGTATGGCATTCCTAATGCTCTCATATTTGATAATGCCTCTTACTTTTCTTCATTGAAATTGACCGAATTTGCTATTGATAAATCAATTCACATAAGGTATGCCTCAAATTGTTACCCCCAGGGAAATGGAGTTGCAGAGTCCTCAAATAAGAACCTCATATGCATAATATGTAAATCTATCATTGACAACCAGAGGCACTGGCACAATGCTCTAACTAATTCCCTTTGGGCTGATAGGGTCACCCCTAAAGTGGCCTTAGGAAGCTCCCCATACTTCCTCGTCTATGGACAGGAAGCCATCTTGCCTCCAAACGTTACCCTTCCATCCTTACAGCTCTCCCAAGCTTCAAGAGGAACCCCTTTAGCTTTTCTTCAAGAAAGGATCAACCAACTGATGAGGTTGGAGGAATTGAGGGATAAAGCTAGAATTAAATTCAAAAATCACCAAATGATTGTAAAGAGGTGGTTTGATCACCATCTAGCAGGAGATAAATATTACCAAGTAGGAGAGCTAGTCCTGAAATGGGACAAGTTAAATGAGCCAAAAGGTAAACACACGAAATTCCAACACTTATGGCTGGGCCCATTCCAAGTTGTGGAAAAAATTGGTCAAGGAACTTACAGGTTGAAAACTTTACAGGGAGAGACTAAAAAACTCCCTGTTAATGGCCAACATCTAAAGAGATACTTCCAGTAGCCACCACAGGGTGGTTACCTCCTGAGTAGGTTAGAATTCAGTTTAGTTTTGTTGTTAGTTTAGTTGCACTTTTGTCTTTCCCTTTTTGTTTTTCTACAAATTTTATTTTCTTATTGTTTTGAATTGCAGTCCTTTTCAGCCAACCAATTTCGGTCCTCCCATCTTGTTTTTTTTTCTTTCTCAGATTTGCTCTCATTCACCACCTTCAGCCTTTCCCTTCCTTCTTAACTTGCTGATGAGTCTGCTAATCCTAAATCCATCATTACCTTTCAAATCAAACGAATTTTCAATCAGCCCATGAGAACTTTAAATTCAGCTATGGAATTCAAACCAAAACCACTCATTGGCATCTGTTGGGAACTGGGTAAGATTTGTTGATAACTTGGATATCTGGAGCATGTAGGGGCATCTTTATAAAACAAAATATGTAACTACAGCTGGAATGGCATGGAGGGATGCTGCATTTTGAATAAATCCCACTCAGACCTAGCCTATACTTGGTTGTAAGGTTTGTAGTCATTCTCCATTAGTTCCATCCACCACACTAAATTGTCCAATACCTGTTATCTACAAGTAAATCTCCTTTTATGGGCTAAACTCACTGTCGTATACCATGTGGCAAATCCAATTGTGTTCTAGTCCTTGTGCCTGAAACTGGAAGGACAGGTTGTTTGGGAAACCGGTTAGAGTAAGAACTGTTGCTGGGCTTAGAGTACCGGTTGATACATCAAGCCCAACCTTGCTTAAGCGGTTTAAAAGTATGGCATGATCCATGATTGTGCCCCATTGAATCATATGAAAATATAGCACTAAAATTATCATATAAAGTGCAGATAAACATATCTACATCAAGTTTGATGAGCAATAAAGAGTTGAGGCACACACCTGAACAGGGATTGACAAAGAATGATGGCCCCAAAAGGATTTTTGAAAGCAGAGAACAGGTAAAGGAAGGTCAATAAACCCCATAATATAACCATTGGAGAATGCTTGTCAAAACCTTATCAGTAAGAAGAAGCTATTTGTCTTTATCCTGCTTGAAACAATTAATGTTGAAGTGGAACCCATGCATGTTCATTTGTACAGTTTTCATTTCAAGTTTATCTTAACACCCTGATGTTTTATTAATTTGAGGTTTATTTGGAAACAGAGAT
This sequence comes from Pinus tabuliformis, assembly GCA_031772625.1. NCBI lineage: Eukaryota > Viridiplantae > Streptophyta > Pinopsida > Pinales > Pinaceae > Pinus > Pinus tabuliformis. Next base: position 649,852,987 of record CM062817.1, read on the forward strand.
AACTGGTTCGCCCAATGGTTCGCCATTTGTTGTGGCCACAACTACCACCCTACCAAAACCTGCCTTGGTAGAAATTTTGAATGGGTCCCCTAAAGTTGATCTTCCACCTCTCGAAACGATCTGTTTTATTCCAGAGACTTTAACTCGTTGCCAAGACAAATCTCCAATTCCTAATGGTTAAACCCCTCTTTAAAAATCTACCACATGATTCATTTCTAGCCCTTCCAAACCTTCCATTCATTACCTTCATTGTAACCCTTCCTAACCCTCCAAAACCTTCTATCACACCTCATTCCCATTATAACTCTTTATAATGAAAATCCTTCATCAATATGCATGAATCACCCCTTTTACTTAACCGCAATCAACACTAAAACATTGTGCATTGCTCCCTTCCGTACCCGATGGCATTATCAACACAAATACATATCTTTCGGGTTTGGAAACCGTATCGCACATCGCTATTGGCGGGTCCAGGGCTATATATATATATATATATAGATAGCGCCACTCTTCCAGACTCGATGGCTTTATTAACCGCAATATATACAATATCGGGTCTGGAAGCCATATCACATATCGCAATTAGCAGGGTCAAGGGCCTATATATAAGGCACATCATTATACCCCAGACTTGCCGATGATTATAGAGCCTGGCATATAACATATCAGGTCTGGCCTAATGGCGAATGTAGGTTTTCCTGTATATTCTTATGTTTTTTAGAAAAACATTGAAGTCGGGGTTTATCAAAGGGAGGCTTACATTGCGAATGCGCCAAGATTATTAAAGGCAGTATATATATACGTCGGTTCCAGAACCATATCGCACATCGCAATTGGTGGGTGCCATATATATATATGTAGATATATATATATATATATATATATATATATATATATATATATATATATATATATATATATATATATATATATATATATATATATATATATATATATATATATATATATGTATATTATATAAGGCGCGCTACGATATCATGGACCCGCCAATGATTATAGGCTCCGTATATAATTTTTGAAGTCTGGCCTTACAGTCGGCCACGGGTTTTTTCATCTTTTCCCTTGTATTTGTGATAATACGCTGTAGTCCAGGTTTTACAAAGGGAAGCCTTATGCGGCAGACCCGAAGGAATTATGAACCATGACATATATGCATGTCAGGTCCGGCCAACTAAAAGGCACAATCGGCATAGCTTTAAGCCCAAACACATGGCATGATGCGATGTGATATGGCGGACCCGATAGGGTATAGGTTCTCGCCTATAGTATTTCAAGTCCGGGTTTTGGATTCCGCTATGTGTTTTGCGAGGATTTTCAATGTAAATCAGATTTACATTCACGGGACTTAATTAGTGCATAAATTAAAAAGAAGGGGGGATTCTTTCACATTTGATGTTATAAACGCAAGATTCATTTTTTCTAGGCATGTTTACCATATTTCTCACAGTCATAGCTGATATGAATTATTTTTGCAACCAAATACGAGCACACCCGGTAACGGATAAATCATAAATGTGAGTTATATCAAGATGACACCTCTCCTCCACCGGTGTTAGTATTGCGAAACACACTCTACTAAAGGGAATACGAACCGCCATAGTGCATGATGAAGGCACTCTCTATGTTCAGTTGGACCACTCATGATAGTGTTGTTCCATTAAGATGTCATCATTACCAGATACATCACAAAGCATGCCAGATGTGGGATGATGAGCACAGCATCTTCAGTTTCCTTCAGGAAATGACAGAGAATGATAACCACTCCACATAGGTGCAAAGAAATGATATGTAGTCCTTCTCTATTCCAAAGGCATCCATTCGTTCCCCTAGGAAGTATAAAGCTCCACCAAAGGTGACCTCGGTGTGTCAGCAGTGTCACTGATCGTTCTCATCTGTATATGTTGATTTGTGTAATGAAAAGAGGGAAAACGAAAGGTCATGGAAGACCGAGGGTCATTCAGGACTGCATAAGTATTACCTCCAGATAGGAGAGAAGGGCTTTTTGTTTAGAAAGAATAGCTTTGATTTATTATGAATAAAGAAAGGTTGTTTGGTTCAATGAGGAGCCTGTGTTTTAGATCGATTTTCCTCCTCTCTTATGTCCTTAGATCAGAATGTTGTTTTTGGCATAAATGCAAATGTATATTCGTTTTTTTTGTGAATATTGATAACTTACATTTCATGGTTATGCCTAGTTATTTGGATATGATTCAACATCATGGTTAAATCATGAAAGCTTGTTGATTCGAAACTATGTTAGACATCAATTGCAAGCTTTTCTTCCATAAAACGGAATGTGTATTCCTATATGAATGATTGGATTGCAATTAAGAATTAATGCAGCCTTGTTTTTATGTGAACCAATAATTGATTCATTTAGAGTTGGAAATCATATATGATGTTTAACCTCTCTTTGTCATGCTCCTGCAGGATAGATTAGGATAATTAGGACATAGACTAGAGTAGTTAGAATAAGTGTAGATAGTATTCAATACATAGTGGTTAGATGATTTATTTTGTTGATGTAATTGAAGCCTTCTTCCTAGAAGCAATATGTCAACTAATTTAACAGTTTACAGGGTCCCTTAAAAGCCATTGGAACTAACCATTCCAAACGAAAGCAGGTCTAATTGGGGCTTGCGATCGGGTTAGTTCCCCTTGTTGGCACAACGAAAATTCACCATGTCAACAAGGTTGTAGGGGCATCTCATCCCTTAGTGTAGGCTTCCTCATCCTCTAGCACTCATCACACCATGCATTGTACCTTTTGGCATCTTGATGAATGGTGGGCCAATAGTAACCTTCCTAAAGAATCTTATAGGTTGTCCTCTTAGCAATAAAATGGCCCCAATAGGGTCTGACATGATATGTTGAGAGGATATCATAGACTTCATGTTCTCTTACATATCTCCTTAATATTTTGATCAGGCCCCAATATAAAGAGGTTTCCCCCAATCTAGGTATAAGGGGCACTTTTTCTAACAATTTTGCACTTTTCTTTAGAAGACAGGTTAGGAGGAAACTGGCCAACAACTAAGAATTTTTTTATATTATGGAACCCATTAGAGAAATGTTGAGGTATAAAATGGGCCTCCTAAGTAATATTATAAAATAATAGTAGAAATAATAAAATAATATTAGATTACCTCATCAATTTCTGTAGGGGAAAAGGAAAAAAACTATTTTTTCAACTCGTATTTTCAACTTATCTCCCCATGATTTTACTTAAATTTCAAGCGGAAGCACTCATTGGATGTGGAATTTAATTTTTCATCCAAGGACTACCCATGTTGCATACTTAAAATGGACCCCACTACACGAAAAATGTGAAATACATGAAATCACGTTTTTTCATATATTTCACATTTTTTCGTGTACTAGGGTCCATCGAAAGTATGCAACATGCATACTCCTTGGATGAAAAATTAAATTTTGCATCTAATGAGAGCACTCGCTCGAAATTTGAGTAAAATCATGGGGAGATAAGTTAAAAATATGAGTTGAAAAAGTAGTTTTTTTTTTTAATTTATTTTTTATCTTTTTACCTTTTTACTCCAAAAATGGTGAATCATCCCCCATGGTTGACATCATCATATTAAATCCTATTGGTTTTTATAAATTTTATTTTTGTTGTACATTTTTGTTTTGAGGATATTTTTTTAACTCAAAATTTCTCTAATGAAGGTGACAACAATGATATGGTGAAGGGGTGCTCATCTTGAAGTTGGTAATCTACCATCTCTTCATTTTCTACAAATAGGATTAGTCTAGACAAGAAATATGCAACAACATTTTCTTTCCCTGAATTATTGACAATGGTTAGATAAAATTGTTGTAAAAGAAATAACCATCTAATAATTTGAGCATTAATATCATGTTTATTCATAAAGTACTTAATGGATGTATGATCAGTGTGCACAAAAACTTGATACCTAGTAATGTAGTTTTTGAATTTATTCAAAGAGTGCACGACATGAAAAAGTTCCTTGTTAGTGATAGTGTAATTGATTTCAGCCTTGGACATTTTTTTAGTAATGAAATAGATAACATAAGTCAATTTACCTTTTAGCTTCCCCAATGTTTCCCCCGCTACTTTGTCTAATGCATCTATGTGAATGTGGAAGGCAAGGCCCAATATGGGCCCCTGATAACTGGTGCAATTATCAATTTTTCCTTGACCTCTTCAAATGCATTTTGATAATTGTTTTTCCAACAGAAATCTGAGTCTTTTTTTAGTAAACCAAACAATGGCAAATAAATTTTACTAAAATATTTAATAAATCTCCTATAGTCTCCAAATAGTCCTAAAAATATCCTAACATCCTTTTCTCTTTGTGGGATAGGAACCCTTCTAACAATTACAATTTTATTAGCGTCAACTTGAATTGCTTCCTTGGAGAGGAAGTGGCCCAGAAAAATTCCTAGATTCATAAAAAAATGGCAATTTTTTGGGCTTAAGGAGAGATTCATTTCTATTTATCTTTTCAAAACTTTGCACAAGTTAGAGAGGGCTTCCTGGAAAGCATCCCAATAAGGTGTGAAGTTATCCATATAAATCTCAACTGAGTCATGTACAAAATTAGCAAAATTACTCAATACCACCCTCTCAAAGGTCGTAGGGGCATTACACAAGCCGAATAGAAGGACCCTGTAGGCAAAGGTCCCCCATGGATAGGTGAAAGTAGTCTTATCCTGGTATTCAGGATTGATTTGGATTTGATTGTACTCATTGAACCCATCCAAAAATGAAAATAAGTTCTTTCTTGTAGAAGCATCGAAAACGTGGTCAATAAAAGGTAAAGGAAAGCGATATTTCTTAGTAGTCTTATTAAGATCTCTATAATTAATGAAAATTATCCATTTCCCATTATTCCTGGGTACAATTACTAAAGGTGACACCCACTCACTGTTCGAAATAGGATAGATAAATCCTACATCTAACAATTTCTGCAATTAGAATGTTCTTTATTTTGGGGTTCATCCTTCTTTGAGGTTGGAGAACAAGTTTATGGTATTATTTGTTGTATATATGATGAGTACATATAAATGGGTGGACTCATTTCATCTCTTTGTAATCCCAAGCAAAAGTATCAAGGTTCTACCTTAAAATAGTGAGCAATTGTTCCTCTTGATCAATTGAAAAGAAAGGGTTTATTTTAAATGTTATAGAGGGGTTTATTTCTACAATTTTTACCTTAATTTGATCATAACCAACATTGATTAACTCTTCCATGAACTATCTTTAGGATGTCCTAAATGTTTGTCTTTTATTCCATTAATTTACGTGGAAACGAGATACTTGTTTTGCTGAAAATTGTCAATTAGATTATCCTCATCCAATTTCCTGCTACCAATAGTGGCTTCTAATGTACAAATGGGGTAGGGTGATGATTGATAAAGTTATTCCTCTTCTTCCTCATCTACCCACATAAGAAAATCATGTTCAACAAGGGGTTGATAAAGGGGATATAGTATAAGTTGTTTTGTTAGCTTCCCATTTTTAATTTTCATGTTTCCAGCTCTACAACTGATATATACATCAACAGTAGCTAACCAAGGTCTTCCTAGGATAAGAGGGTAGCCATTGAACTTGGTTTTGGGTTGGAGAAAATAGAAATTAGTGGGGTTCTCCCAGGAATCAATGGAAACCATGACATCCTCAATGACACCCTCAGGTGCTACTATGGATTTATCTGCAAGTCGTAGCACTATGGTGGTTTTCCTAAAGGTTCCTTGGAGGTTAATCTTGAGCATGGTCTCCTTGACCATGACATTTATTTCAAACTGCAAGTCAATAAGGGTATTGGGGACTACAAATTTTTTGATGTGTGCATCCACTATCAGGCTGCCAGGATCCAAATACTTTGGGATGATGACCTTCCCAAGAATTAGATCAGTCAGTTTCCTAATGACATTTATAGTGGGGGAATATTTTATCTTCCTTATTAGCCTTCTAAGGAAATCTTCTATGATAATATATGGGAATATCTTTGATGTTCTGTATGAGAGGAATTTTGACACAAATTTTCCAGTTCTCCCAAAATTTCATCTTCTTTTAGGGTGTGTGGTTTAGGATGGATCAACCTTTTAGGATGGGGAGGTTTGTTGGCTTGATGGGTTCTTTCTTCCTTCTCTTCTTCAAGATATTTTGCTGGAGAAGGTGGGTGAGAATTAGGAAGTACCTTCCCAGATCTAAAAATGATTTCTTGGATTTATACAACATAGGTAGGATAAGTTGTCCCTCCACTATAGACTTATTGGGCTTGCTTATTTTTTGTGTTTAGGTTTGGTTGAGAAGGCATTTGCAGTTGTTTAGGTCAATTGTTTTGGGGTATATGTGGTTGAGGAGGAGGAGGCATTAAGGAAGGTGGTTGGGCTGTATGAGGCCTCCATCCTTGTGATGGAATACCCCACTGAGGAGTTTGGTGTTGGTATGGTTGAAAAGGAGGAATGACAAGTTGAGGTGGATATGGCAAAGGAGAAGGCATGGACCATAGTGGGTTGTTAGGTGCATACCAAGACTGAAAAGGCACATTATGACTTGTATTGAAAGAATGAGGATAGTGTATACCTTGTTGATATGGCCTAGGGCCTTATGGCCTCCTTTGGTTGACGAAGCAAAGTTGCTCCATGTCTCCTTTTGCTCCTTAATACACTACTTTTGGACCTAGAAGAAATGGACACTTGTCATTTGAATGGTTTTCTTCCCGAAAGGAGCATATTTCTATAACATTTGATGGGCACTCATTTCTAGGGTGCCTCTTGGTGCATTTAGGGGAAAATATGGCTAATTCCCTTTCTTCCTCTACTTGTTTTTTCTTAATTTGCATTGTGTCCATTTGCAAAGAAAAATTATGTGAATGACTTGTCAAACCTTGGTTGGATCTACCTCTTTTTATTGCAACTCTAGAGTGGCTTTTAAACATTACTTTAATGAATTCATAATTAATATGGTAAATATCTCCTTTGGACAACATATTGAGGGTCTCCATCTATTCTTCTCTAACCCCTTGGAGTAAAACTAGATTCATTGATTATGGATCAAGGGTGTAGTTAACTCTCATGTAGCTCAATTGAAATATTTATTTAAAGTCTTCTAATGATTCATTTTTACCTTGACTCATTTTGAATATTTCCTCCTTTGTGTCCCTTGTCCTACAATAGTACTTCTACTTGGTGTTGAATGCTTTCTACATTTGAGCCTGTGTAGTAATGTTTACTCCCTCTAAAGTCATGAACTAGCATAAGGTTGCATCCTTGAGGGTGTAAAGAAACAACTTGAGCTTTTCTCATCAAAGGTATAAGCATGTCCTGTAAACAATAGAAAATTCAAACATGAAGGTGTTAGGGTCCTCAGAAGCCATTTCATGGAAGTGTGGAAGAGTAGTGGAGTTGATATTCTTCATTTTAGCTTCCCCATTTGTTTCTCTAATAGGAAAGACTACAAGCTACCTATTTCCAGCCATACTTTCATTGGATGATGAAGGTTCTTCTCCTCCTATAGGCTCCTCGAAAATATATGGTTGCTCACTTGAAAATGCCTCTAAATCCTATACAAAAATGTTAGGAGGGAAAAAATCACTAGAAAGTGATGGTTTAATGCTGGTAGAAGTGGGGATTTTAGGAAAAAATATTCCTAAGTTATCCCTAGCTCTACAAGGCATGAAATAAATGATATTTTTGTCTTTTTGTGTATTTATAAACAGAAATACTGATACACATTTTTTGTGTTTTTTTTTAGGAAATGAAACGAGAATGAAGCAACTTAAAGCAGAAAAAAATATCTACTTTGACACCTCCCCGACAACAAAACCAAAGTGATGGGCCCTAGTATTACAAGAAGAATGTTTCAACTCTTGAAGTGATCAATTTTAATTATCAATCCAAATTTTGTACAAACTAAAGAGGTATTAGAATTATATGTATAATAGGAAATATTCTACTTAGGCTTATCTAATGCAGTGAAGAGAAGTTAAGATGCACAAACACCACTATGCTATAGGAGATACTTGAAAATTTCAGTGAATGACAGACTAACCTATTCTAACTTGCAGGAAAGGAAATTACTAAGATAGAACCTATTATATTTCAGAAAATTAAATGAACAAATGCAACCCTAATTTATTTTGTATAAATTAAATGACAAAATGAAACCCTAATCTATTTTGCATAAAGTAAATGGTAGAATGAAATCCTAATGTAATTTGAAAAAATTAAATGATAGAATGAAATACTAATCTAATTTGTAGAAAGTAAATATATTCTATGGAAGGAGAGGAAAATACTAAGTAAACTCTATTCTACTTGCAAGAAGACAAAGAAAATGCTCAATAATGTTGAAGGTAAATCAATCCTATTCTATCTAACAAATAGCAAAAACAACATAACCTAGTTGCAAGAATGAAGCTACAACCATGAAAGAAAAGTAACTAATGGTTCTATGATCCTATAAACTCCATATTCAAGGTTAAAATGAAATTGTTGAGTGATGAAGAATGAAGGACAAACCTCTGATGCAATTTTGGAGGTGATTTGAAGTAATCCAAGAGCACTTTTATGAAGCCTAGGAGGGGTTTGAAGTGTTAAAAAGGTGGTTTAAGTTTTGGGAAAGGGTAAATGGGACCTTACCAATACTAGGCGCACTCAATGAACCAAGTTGTATAAGGAAGAAACAAGACTAGAAGCTTCTTGTAGCTCGATTAGGCATTTTTTGGCATATGGAAAATTTTCAGAGATAAAGAGTAGCAGAGGAAAAGGGGATGAGGTGAATGATGCTCATGCATGAAAATGATGTTAATGCAATCTATGAAACAATATGTTCCATTTGCAAGCAAATTAGATGTTCAATTGACAAAAACAATATGTTTAAGCAACTGTCAAGCTACGAATTGCAGAAAGTAAAACAATGCTGGAAAGGATGAGTTGAATTTATAATGGAAACTACTATTTCATAAAAGAACTCTTTTTGTGCTTATCATAACAAGGTGCATAACCAAACTTCAATAAAGAGCCTTTTTATAAACTTTGTAAGGACAATGCTTTTCTCATGAATAAGACTTGAAAAAAATCACAACTATCCTAGATGCATGCAAAGGAAATGTACAAAGGAAGGGGCTTGAAAACTTGGGTTGGGCCCTAACCCAAGGAGACTTATGTACCTTGAAGTAAAATTAAACTGAGAAGAAAAAAATGTTTTTCATTAACCTTCTAAAGTGCTCACACATGAAACATAACAACTCAAATTATACGTTTAAGTCTCTTTCTCTAAGAATCACTACGTTTCTCCTAGAATTCAAATCCCCACTGAGTTGATAGGCTCTCTTATTTATACAAAAGGTGATTGAGGGGAATCCTCCTTGAAGGGAGGATTGTTTCCCTCCAAAACTCCTAAAAGTGTGGATATGGTCCCCTAGTGTTCTCGCAACCATAGGAAGTAGTAATTTCTCAGAGTCGACCGAGTTGTGATTAGCATATAGCAAAGAACAAGCCTCCATGATTCTCTCTTGTTGGTCTCCTACATGATTTGCACAATAAATCCTCAATGTCCTACAAAGTTAATGTATTAGGCCACAAGATATAATATATATCTCCTAACCTTCCTAATAACTCATTATACCTTGAAAATGACATTATGAAATGCAGAAGGACAGGTTTAAACATGCCAAAGGATGGTAAGATGGGTTTTAAATTAAACCTATTTGGGCGGCCCGTCACACTTCACACTTTTATCATCCAATTTTCTCATCTTTTCCTCAGGAACATGTGCATATGTAATACAACCAAAAACTTGCATATGTACATGATCTAGGTGGCTCTAGACATGCTCAAAATTTAGTAGTGGCTATGGAATAGCTCAAAAATCAGAGTTCTCATATGAAAGTGAAACCATGATCAAATCGTAGTGTTTGACGCCCTAATTACAATGGTGTGAGGGGCACTCAAACCTGAGTTTGTATGCTCAAGTGATAGCTGGTCAAACTTGACCAAGTGGCAGTATTAACGAGGCAACAATTTGGCAGCATCTCGATGCATGGAATTTGACCACCAAAATGGGAGAATTTGTTACCTACTTAATTTCACCGGTGATCCTTATTTTCTGGCAGTAGAATTCGAAACAATTGGTTATAAAAAACACAAAAAAATAATATTTGAGTGTCGGGTTGCCAACCCCGCCACCCCCAAAATCCCAACAGAATTGTATTACAAACAAAACATTCTTATGGGTGGGTGGGTTACCCTTGGTGGACCCGCCCAACCCCGGTGATCACATACCATAGTCATATGGTGAGCCAACGGGGGTTGAACCCACCTAGCCCATGTGGGTCGGCCCCCAACGGGCGGCCCAAAAAACAATACATCCCAATAAACACCAACCTGAATGTTAACTATCGACGTTTAAAAATATATATCACAACATTCCAAAACAGTTAACTTGCCTATCAACAATGCTGCATATGTTACAACGTTCCACAAACCGTTGCCAAAATAATATAAAGTTAGCCATAAACTCTAACCACTCATTTAATATGCCATTAAATGTTGGTTGACCATCGGTACCGCCACGGTTAATAAAAAAACTATGGTTAATAAAATTCCATGTCTGGGCAAGCGGGAATTTGACCCCCGACTCTGCTTTGACCAAACACTGAATTTAACCATTGGGCCAACGACCCATTAATTGTTTAGTCTGCCCATATCTTGATATAAAAACCCAACAATTTGTCATTCGCCCAATGGAGGAGTGTTGAGCCAAGACCAGACAAAACCATGAGTGCATCCACAGAGGTGGAACCATGTCGACACATTTTTTGAGACGACATCTTTGCAGGGAATATTCTTTGATGTAATGAGGAATCTTTGAGATTCCTAGAGGGTGATTTTTTCACAGTGACGGAAACATGCCAACTTTATACTCAAAAGAACTACAAATTTTGCAGAGAACATGATGGTGTGGTATGTTTCCCCATATGAGCAATTGAAATTCAGGCATCTAACAACAAGGAATCTTTGCAGAATCTTGTGGAATCTAAAAGATTCCCTTGGGGCTGATTTTTTGTAGAGGCGAAATGATGTCGACTTTATAGTCACTTTTCACATAATTTCACAGGGAGTGCAGTGGTGTACTCAGAATCTTTATTCGAGTAGCAGATTTTTTGGCCATCTTCGGGAAGGAACCTCTGGGGGAATCTTCAAGATTTCCACAATTTGACGATGTTAGAAAGGGGCAAAGTTTATAGTCATTTGACATGATTTCATGCCACGAATTCAACAGTGATGTCCATTTCAACAATTCAACTTTGCATTTTTTAACCATCCTCGAAATTGGAGGTAAATGATGCAGCTATGCCATGTCTTTTTTTTTATTTTTTGAGATGATGTTTCTTTTGTTGAGATTCCTACTTACCATTATGTTGAGGGATACTTGTATGCCACACAATGTGATATTTTATTAACTTTTCATACTGAAGGAATGCCCATTTAAGTGAGAGTTCCTATAGGAGGACATCTTGTGGAGACCACTCTTGTTGAGGGAATTTTCCCATATGAGTGAGAGTTCTTGATAACATCTCGTGGAGAGACATGCCACACTGATTGAGAGAGTTTATCCTTGTAATGAGATATAATGTACTATGTACTCATCATCATCTTGTAACATTAATGAAGCGGCCTCCCCACTCTTGACACTAGGGCTCGGAGATATAACCCACACTGGGTGATCTTCGTTATCAATGTGTCTGTGTTCTTGATTTGATGGTTGTCGTTATGTTTCATCTTCCTTATAATATACACATTGGATTTTCATACTTTTTCATATGTGATTATGCTAACATCACAGAAGTAAAAGATCTTGGTTAATTCTAGTAGCTGAAGAGATTCAGATCAAGTTTCATATCAGAGCGGTCTTCTTATTGATGTGAATTGCAAATGTGAACGATTGAATATGCAACAAGAAATAAAATGGAGGATGACAAATATTTGTATGAGGCCTTCTAAAGGATGTCAAAAATGGTATATGTAATGTATGCAGGCTATGGGGAGAAGATGGAAAGAGAGGAATGAAGAAGGAAAGAGCAAACAATAATGGTCCACCTATCTCTTCAAGTGAACATTCATCTTCTCATCATTCAAATGAGGAGATAAATTAGAGACTTCAAGTAGAGAATGTTGAATTGAGGATACTTCTATGAGAAGAAAAAGAGGAGAAGCAGAGACTACAGCTTCAGTTACGAGCCGCGGAAGAGGCCTTGGAAGAATTGAAGTTCAACAAAAGCTTAGTGAAGCCATCATCACCTGTTTCAAAATCAACAGTTGAGGTAAACCATGTTGATCGTTTTTTAGTTTCATTTTCACATGACACTATTTCCGTTGGAAACATGGAGGTACCCATTTTATAAATTGACATGAGACTCCTTACCTGGATGGGGTATAAAAGAGGAGGACTTGGTATTAATGTCCAAGGAATGACTCAAACATTGGAGGTGATGCAAAGACATTAGTTTGTAGGTGTTGGATACACTGAAGGAGAGTGCTCAAAGGTGTCAGAATCTTCCAAGACATTGTTGAAACTATCAAAGAAAGAGGATGATTGGAACACGTAACAATCCTCCCATGACAGTGGACGTTGCAGAGGAAGAGCTAAGGCAAGCTCTCATCACTATAATTGCAATAGAGACAGTCAAGAGAGGTATAACAAGTCTAAGTATTCTAAATTTAATTTTGATTAAAACATGTTAATGATGAGCATAAATCATGGTGTAGAAAAACATATAGTTTTTGTGGTTTACATAACCATGTGGTTGTTGAGTTATGGAAAAGAATGGCAGCAAGAAAGAGGATGAGGCATGAAAGGCCTTCTCCACATCAGGGAAGGAAGCAAGTTAAGTAGGTCTAGAGGAAGAATAATTTTTGCATTCATTGCAATGGAGGTGGTCATCAAAGAGCCACATGTTGAAGGCTATATCCAGAGCAGTGTCTTAAGAACAAAGTGCTCGTGTAGAAACCAACTGGTGAAGGTGTTCAATAAGAAAATCCACGACATTCCTTGTGGTTCAATTTTTTCAGTAAGAGATGGTTTTACTACATTTGGTAGCTTTTCATGGACACTATTTTTAAATCATGTGTTGCGATATAAATGTAAAAGTGATGATGTATTTTCCATCGCTTATTAAAGCAACAATGATGTTTTGGCCTTTTTATTGATAGCTAGGGTATTGGTTTCTATTATGATGTGAACTTGACCAAAGAGTGAGTCTTATAAACTCTTGGCAAGTATGGGGATTCTTAGGTCATGATTGGTCTTGTAATTGAGCATGTAGTTTGAAAAGATTATAATATAGGTCTGTATAGGATGTAGGTGTCGGTTCATCACTTATGGTTGTGAAGAACAAGGGTGAAGGAGAAGGAAGTGTGACCTACCAGGACACTTGTGGTGCAAACAATGTAACACAGTAGTTGCAGATTATGTCCATGCTTCTGGAGGAACAAAAGCTCCTTAGTGGGGAGAAATGATCTATGTGGCTCCAAACACGCTCAGAAGTCAACAATGGCTATGGAATAGCGCAAAAACCAAAGTCCTCATATGAAAGTGAAAATAGGACCCGATCGTAGTGCTTGTCGCTATTATTCCAACGATGTGAGTGACACTGAAATCTGAGTTCTTATGCTCAAGTTATAGCTAGCCAAAGTTTTGGTAAAACTTGACCAAGTGGCAATGTTAATGAGGTAGTGATTTGGCAACATCCTGGCACACGGAATCCCGCCACTAGAATGAGAAAAAAAATTCCTACTTAATTTCGCCAATGACCCTTATTTTCCAGTCCAAGAATTCAAACCAATTCGTTATAAGAAACACAAAAAAAATAATATTTGGGTGGCAGGTTGCCAACGCCACCACCCCCAAAATCCCAACGAAATTGTATTACAAACAAAACATTATATGGGTGGGTGGGCCACCCCAGGCGGACCCGCCCGACCCCAGTGGTCACATACCATATTCATATGGGGAGCCAACGGGGGTTGAACCCGCCTGGCCCACGTGGGTCGACCCCCAACGGACGGCCCCAAAAATGATGCAACGTCAACAAACACTAACTTGAATGTTAACTATTGGCATTTAAAAATATATATTGCAATATTCAAAACGGTTAACTCGCCTGTCAACAATGTCGCATATGTTACATCATTCCACAAACTCTTGCCAAAATAATATAACGTTAACCATAAACTGTAACTGTCGATTCAATACAACATTAAATGTTGGTTGACTACTAGTACCGCCATGGTTAATTAAAAAAAACTGCTGTTAATAAAATTCCATGTATGGGAGGGCAGGGATTTGACCTTCAACCCTGCTTTGACCAAACACCAAATTTAACCATTGGGCCAACGACCAGTTCATTTTTTAGTCTGTCCTTCTTTTGATATAAAAACCCAACAATTTTTCATTTGCCCAACGGAGGAGCATCGAACCAAGGCCATACAGAACCATGAGTGTGTCCACAGAGGAAAAACCATGTTGACACATTTTTCAAGACGACATCTTTGCAAGGAATATTTTTTGATGCAGTGAGGAATCTTTGAGATTCCTTGGAGGGTGATTTTTTCATAGTGACAGAAACATTTCAACTTTATACTCAAAATAACTAGAATTTCATAGTGAATAAAATGGTGTGGTTTGTTTCTCCATCTAAGAAGAAAAAATTTAGGTGCCCAACAGAAAGGAATCTTTACAGAATCTTATGGAATCTAAAAGATTCCCTTGGGGGATGATTTTTGGTAGAGGCAAAATTATATCGACTTTATAGTCATTTTTCACATTATTTCGTTGGAAGCACAGTGGTGTGCTTAGAATATTCATCTGAACAACATATTTTTTGGAATCTTTTGGAAGGAATATTTGGGGGAATCTTCAAGATTCCCAAGGGTCCAAAATTTGGTGGTGTTAGAAAGGGGAAATGTTTATAGTCGTTTGGCATGATTTTGTGCCATGAATCAACAATTATGTCCATTTCAGTAGCTAAGCTTTTCATTTTTTTTCCATCCTCAAAAGTGGAGATAAATGGTGTAGTTATGCCATGTCTTTCTTCTGATTTGATGAGATGATTTTTCTGTTGTTGAGATCCCTGATTACCATTATGTTGAGGGATACTTGTATTCCACATCATGTGAGATTTTATTAGCTTATCATGCTAAAGGAATTCCCATTTGAGTGAGAGTTCCTATAGGAGGATGTCTCGTGGACAGGCACACCACGATTGTTGAGGAAATTTTCCCATATGAGTGAGAGTTCCTGAGAACGTCTCATGGAGAGACATGCCACTCTGATTGAGGGATTTTATCCTTGCAATGACAAATAATGTACTATGTACTCATCATTATCTTGCAGCATTAATGAAGCGTCCTCCCCACTCTTAACACCAGGGCCCAAAGACGTAACCCACACTGGGTGAACTCTGTTATCAATGTGTTTGTGTTCTTGATTTGATTTTTGTCATTATGTTTCATCTTATTTACAGTATGCACATGTGTATTTTCATACTCTTTCATATGAAATTCCATCACAGAGGTAAAACATCTTGATTAATTTTGGTAGCTGAAGATATCTGGATAAGTCCAACACTTGGTTTGTACCTTAACCATGCTTATTTTGGAGTCAAATCAAACACTGATCTTGTGGGACATATGTTAAGGGTTTATATTGTTGTTTGTACTACTTCATCCCAAAACTCATTTCCAAGAGACTTAATTTTTAACATGCTCTAAGCCATTTCAACTATGGTCATGTTTTCCCTCTTTGTGACTCCATTTTGTTGGGGGGAGTATGAATTGGTAAACTCTCACTTTATTTCATTATTCCTGAAATAATTCAAAAACTTAGTTGACTTGTATTCTCCACCATTATCTGTTCTTAGGGTGAGAATTTTCAAACCACTTTGTTTTTCTATAAAAGGCTTAAACTCAAGAAAATGAGAAAGCACTTCATTCTTCTCCTGCAAAAAAAACACCCAATTCTTCCTAGAATAATCATTAACGGAAGTAAGTAAATGGTGTGCCTTTCCAAAAGAGTCTCCATTGGACCACACAAATCTAAATTCACCAATGTTAGGCGTTCTCTATCCCTCCATGTTCTATTTGAGAAATTTCCTCTGTGTTGTTTCCCAAAAATACACCTTTCACATGCTTCATCATCCAACTTCATAGGAAGGTCATTCACCGTGTTTTTATTTTTTAGTAGCACCAAACTCTACAAATTCAGATGTCCTAGATCCTTAAATTACAAAGCTTACTATTTTCTTCCTTTTTTGCATTCAAACTTTGTGAATTACTCGAATCAAAGGAGAACTTTAAAATTCTATCTTTAGTCATTTCTCCTCATGCTACAACCGCATTTTGATTCAACTTTTCCATGATTAAACATTCTTTATTATCAAATACTAAATTGTATTTTTGCTCCATCATTTGTATTATAGAAAATAGGTTCTTTAATGTCGATGTTAACAACGTTTCCTCAATTAACTTCTTATTTACATGAAATGTTGGTATTGCAACTATGCCTTTCCCTTTCACTTCAAAAACATTATCATTACCAAATATAGCTTTACCAGAATAGTTGTCATTAATTTTGGTAAACAACAATAATTCACACCCAACTCTCTAATTATTTCATTATGAAAGACATATTTATATATGAGATGTCTCAGGAATCTCTCAATCACTCTTACAATCTCTCATCAATCACTCCAACATTTTCTCCACAAACCACTCTATATTTCTCTCACTAAAAATAACAACTTACAATAATACTAACAACTAGTACATGACAAATGAATCATTATTGCAACATTTTAGTATAGCTACATCAACATTATACCTACTACACAATTTGTGTTATACCACAACCTTTTAACTTGATGTTATGAAAACTTCTTGGTATGGGTCATCCCATGACCTAATGTTCTCTTCAATTATTTAAGCATGATTATAACAACATCACTATCAATATACCAAGAAGAATATGGGGTTGTTCAACTATGCAACACAAAAACTATGCAACACAAATTACAGTGGTCATTTTTACATTAGTGTTGCAAGTTTGTATTTTGTTCATTTTTGCTTAGTGGCATGTATCTAAATTTGTTTAGTCTAACAAAGTTTTTATTTCATATTTCAGACTTTTGCGATCATTATCTTGTTTTAAATAGTTTTTCAGATCCATTGCATATTATGATAAGTTATATCGACGTTTTGAACCAAAAACTGTGGTTCAAAACATTGATATAACTTTTCATAATATGCAATGGATCTGGAAAACTATTTAAAAAAAAAAGTTTTTATTTCATTGTATAGGCACCTTGGCTAGGATTTCAAGAAGGCTCTCATATTCCTCACATATTGTAGGAAACAGTCCTTGCAAACATCATTCCCCAAATACTTGTACTATGGATGATTCCATTTGTACAATGTTGATTCAGATGAAAACATCTTTGTGAATGTCATATTGGATCCATTGAAATTTTGCACCAACTTCTGGTGCCCTATTTCTATTGTTTCATCTTGATTTCTTGTTGTCATTAACTTATCATGTGGGTGTTATAAATTTTTGGTATTCTGCTTAAGAAAGATTATGTGTAATTTCTCAATGTCACTATTATGGAGGATATGTAAGGAAAAGAGGATGAATTGGTAAGTGTCGGAATGTTTTCCTTTGGAAAGTAATAATTTCTAGGCTATGTTGGAAGAAATTCTAATTTTATGTAAAAAAGGTATATCCCATATTCATCATGAAGTAAAATACACTTGTAACAATTTATTATATCAAGAGGTAAAATTACATTATCCCACATGTATTATTGGGATGTAATTCCTCAATATCTCTTGGTATATAATAAAGGTTAGGGAGTTCCATGAATAATACTACACAATTAAATATGATAGTCTTGTCATTGTAAAGTAGTGAAGCATTTGTGATGGTGGTACTTATAAGATTTTAGATTTTGAAGATAATTAAGATATTATTACCTTCTAGTAGATGTTTTCCCAATGTGGGTTTTACCAATTAAATTTGGTGTGTCCTTTCCTTTTGTCTCATTTCTTTTATTGATTAAATGTTGTTATATGTATAGTAGGTTAGATTAGTAAACTTTTGTGTTCTTTTATATTGTTATGTTTTTCTGCATATTTTCAATATTCTAGCATGGCATCAAAGTGGGCTACTATTTTCTACGTATTTTAGTAGAAAGTGATTTGTAACAACATTTTTTTTCCAATTTGAGCACTTATTATTTCGCAGGTATGTTGTTAGATCTAGTAGTTATTAAGGAATTTTTTTTTGATCTAGGTATTTTCATACAATATTGTATTTCTTAAAAAATCAAACCTAGAATTTGGATCGGAAATAGTGAAATTGTCTAGGATCAACTACTGGTTTATTAAATTCATCTTTGGTTCACCCATTTCTTAATTAATTGTCCTAACACATCTTTGGTAATTTAATTCTTTTAACCTTAAATTTTTAGGCACCTCTTTAGGTTTGGGGTTTACCATGCCTATTTTTTCTACAATGCCTATTTTTTTACCAAGCCTAATCATTTCTTTGAAGCTAATTTCTTATTCAAATAACAAGAGTTCTTGAAAAAATTTAATCTTGGGCTACTAAACTTTGAATGGTATGTTTCTCATAAATATGAAATAATTTCAATTTATTTCATTTTTTTCTTCTAGTAATTAGTCTCTTGTTCTCTATTTGCAAAGATTTGGTTTCTTGTTTTAATCACCATTATGACATTAGATGTAGTTTTCATTCTTGAATTAGTAGGTACTAACTATCTTCCATGGAAGAGAAATATTGTTGATATTCATAGGAGTAAGAACTTATGGTGGCTAGTTAATGGCGAACACAAGGAACCTATCGATACTAAATACTTAGCTATATGGGAAGAATGACGTAAACATGAAAGAGGTCTCCTTGTGAAAACTATCTTAGATAGTATACATGTACATATAGTAGCTGAAGATAACCCAGTTAAGGTATGGAAAAATGTATCCTCTTAGTGCAATAAGATTGATGATATTACTATTTATTCGCCAGAGATGAAGGTTTTTTATTTGCTTCATCAAGAATTCGTTACCTTGCAATATATTATTGCTCAATTGTAGACAGAGCAAGAACGTTTGAAAAATATGTATCAAGCATTGAAGGATGATCACAACTCCTTGTTGATATAACTAATTGAAAATCATGAAACTATTGGAAACATATAGCATTGCAAACATAGCCTTGATTTGGAATTCAATCATATGTAGAATGTTGAGATGGAGACTATCGATGTTAACCAACTAGACTCATACACTGATGATATTGCTTGTACTCTAGTTATGTTACTCAATAATTCCTTATACGTATTGCTAATGAACAAGGTTATTTTACTCTTGTTAGTAAATAAGAACCTTAGCCTGCATCTATGTCATATCATCATCCTCATAAGAATTAGAGAAACTTACCAAGGAATCAAAACTCTTGGAAACATGGAAGTTATGCCTTCGAATCTTTGCAACAAAGATGTGAAATCCAAAACCATGGTCTAGAACTAACTATTAGGATAGATTATGTCGGTCAGAGGTATGAGTGGTCATGGAGTGCATTTTAGAGATGCTTGAGGACTTCATATCACTAGGTATCATCCATTGTTATTGGGAGATATAGTTCTGTATATTCTTGTGTTTTATCAAGATTGATGGTGATAATGTTCATACTTATTCAAGAGTATTGCTTGTCATTAGTGACAATGTTCGAACTTCTTTAGGAGTGTTATTTGTTTAGTCTTCCTTAAAATTATTTCTTGTTTCTAGTGACAGTATTCAAATTTCTTCAGGAGTATTGTTTTTTCATATTTCCTCAAAAGTGTTTCCTTCTTACTAGTGGGAATGTTTAGACTTATCCAAAATTATTGCTTATTGTTGGTGATCGTGTTCAAACTTCTTTAGGAGTGTTGTTTGTTCAGAATTCTTCAAAAGTGTTGCTTTCTTACTAGTGTCAACATTAAGACTTCTTCAAGAGTATTTCTTGTTTTTGGTGACAGTATTCAAACTTCTTCAGGAGTGTTATTCATTCATACTTCCTCAAAGGTGTTTCTTTGTTAATAGCAACAATGTTAAAAAATGTTTGGATATTTTTACCAAATCCATGATAGAGTTGAAGTTTGTACAACTTTCAGATTTGTTAGGAATGCGAGAATTTTTCATCAAGGGGGAGTGTTGATTTAATGACATATTCATCCCTAAGTGTTCCATCTCCCTAGTTAATATTAAGGCAGAGTGTTGGAATGTGTCCCTTTGGAAGGTAATAATGTCTATGTTATGTCTAAAGAAATTCTAATTTTAGAAGAGAGATATCCCACATTCATCCTGATGTAGAATAGAATTTTAATAACCTATTATATAAGGAGGTATAATTACCTCATCTCACATGTATTATTAGGATGTAATTCATCAATATATTTTGGTATATAGCAAAATTTAGGGAGTCCCATGAAGAATACAACACAATTGAATATAATAGTTGTATCATTGTAAAGTAGTGACACATTTGTGGTGGTTCTCTTGAGGTTTCTAAAGATAATAAAAATAATATTACCTTCCCATGGATGTTTCTCCAATTGGAGTTTTACCACATAAATATGGTGTGTATTTCCTTTTCTCATTTCTATGGTGCTTTATATTGTTATATGTTTCTGCATATTTTCAATATTCTAGCAGTAAGTTTGTTCCCCTTGAAATATGCATTGTCCAAGTTCAATTCTTGTTGAAATTAGGAATTTCTTCATGTTAAGATTAATTTATTGCAATTGTGCAAGCATTATTGTTTATGGAATGTGAGTGAAATTTCCTTTCTTATCAAACCAATGTTATTAGTTTGTGATTCCCTACATACTTCATGAAAATAAAATGGAATTTCCTCTTAAAAAAAAAGACCACAGTTGCCTTACTATGGATGATGTTCAAAGGATAAATCGATATATGGGAGGTTATTTTCCTATTTACTTTTAACTAGATTATACTAGTTGGTATTAGTTGGTTGGCTCACTTATTTTATAATATGTTGTCAATATTTTTATTTAACATCCATGACTTGGTAAATTCATCTAGGATATTATGGATTTTTAATCACCCCCTTCAATAATTGGAGTAGCATTATGATTATCTCGAAAAGTGTTGTAGTTGGGTAATAATGTAGTGGCACTATAGAATGGGATAATGATGTTGTCAATAGTAAGAATTTTTTACTTATTACTGGAGCTATGAGTGTCACACAGAGGAATGGAAGGGGACATCCCTTTAATGCACATATATGCCTTTGCAACATGTTTGCATATATTTCTCCTCTTCACATCCGAGCATTCACAAAATCCTATCTCCAATTTGGGATTGCACAAGGACAAAATCCCATCTCTAATTCAAGATTACACAATGTAGAATATATTTCATTTTCGAAATTGTGATTTGATCCTTGAAATATACATTGATGCCTATAGTGGTAAGTGTACTCTCTCATGTAGGGTTGCATATGTGGTCTTTACATAATTATGAGGAAATAATTTTTCATTTACAAACACAAAAGTTAGTAGTATGAGTGCTCTTGTATTATAAGCTTCCCAATAAACCAATCCATGTCAAAGAATCATTATGGACCTTAAATAACACTAGCATAAAATCAATGATTTATTTTTATGCTTAATATAATTTTGAAATTAATAGATATTTTTATTTAAATTATAAATAACATCAACATCAACATATCAATTGTACACATTTAATATAATGTTAACACATAAAAACATGGAACCAATGTTGGACACTCACCTCTCTAAGGAATTATTGTTTGGTGTGATTATGTTAGGATTCAATGGAAGCATTTGTTGATTGGTTTGAATGTTGAAAGTTCCTTCATGCTTTGACCCATGTAATAGAAATGTTTTGGATAACATATCAAAATAATTGTTACTACTATGTAGAATAAAATAACACAAATAAATCATTAATAAATAGTGTGGTCTTTTGAATCACTTAATTGCAACCACTAATCATTGAAATAGTTTATCAAATAAATTTTCTCAAGGAACTTTTGATGGAACTTGAATAATTTTTTCGTGACATCGTCCATTGATAATGGAAAATGCATTAGGCTACCCATGAACTTGAACACATCTATCTCTCTTTTAGTGTCACAAACATGCATATCCAGTTATCACGCTTTAGTGTCACAAACATACATGTTCATTTTCTTTAGCCAACATTGATGAATGTCCAAACGTAGAAAAATTACAATGGAAAACATCACTATGGACGAACAATATTTAGATGAAATAACCCCAATAAGAAATACACAATTAAATGAGGGAAGAAAAAAACCATTAAAAGAATTGAGCACCTTATTGCCTCCATCTCTATAAGGGAACCATGAATGAAAAAGGTTGAAGGTTTCTGATCTGAAATTGGATTAGGTGATTTCTTCCTCTTTTCCAAAATCAAATAAAACAAAAGTTAGGACTATGTCAATGCTTTGCAAGGTAAAAATGGCTCTTGAAGCAAATAGGTTTCTAATATCTCTTCAAGTCATGAATTAGTCTTCATATGTAACTTAACATAATGAGCATAACATCACATAATACATGCAAGCATAATGAAGAGCAAGGCAAAAGGTTTGTTGATGGAGTTCACCCCTCCTGGGCTACATCTCCGGGCTTGTCAACATGACTAGACCACTCATATATATCAAGTGCATAAATATTTGTTGCAGGTAAATATGTGGCTAATACCCTTATAAGATAATGTTCTCCTATAAAGAACTCTCACAAACAATAGCAACTCAAACCATCAATTACAAAGATGACATACTTCAACTGAAATAAGCTAAAAACAACATGTGAACCCTTCAATTCCACATTGAAGCACATAATAAAAACTTCATGTTAAGAGAAGTTAAACCTAAACTAAACCCTACTGGTTATAGCTACTATAGTATACTTCTAGAAGTGAGAATGCCCCTACAAGGTCTTCTCTATGCCCAAATACCTTCTAGAACTGCTTCCAAATGCTGACTAATCCATACACCTTTAGTCTCAAACCTACAAAAAAACTTTGTAGATGTGCTTAAATTAGAAATTAGAGGTTACCAATGGATTCAAAACATCCAAGAACCCCTAAGTTCACTCTTTCTGAGTTCTATTTGGATAAAAATAAAAAATTTATGAGCTCCCAAGCTCTCTCATGAATTTCATTGTTAGCCATCCTACAAATTCGACCTTCTATCTATCAGTTCTGCAAATCTACCCCGAAAATCACTAACAGAGCGACAATTTTGCTACCCACCAGTGCATTATGTTGAAAATTAATTTAGCCTCAGACCCCTTAATCCAAAAATCAAGGCCACATGGACCACATAGGGCCGAGGTTTGCGCCTTAATGCCCACCCTTGCCATTTAAGCCCCTAAACATAGGTCACAGGTCCTATGGGTTTCATAGAACCTAGGGCTAGTTGGAAAAAATGTGCACCCGCTTTCTAGCTCCCGCACTGTCAGCACATGGTTCTATGGTTGTGCTCATGATTAGGGGTTGGGCCCTACCCTGTAGTACCTTATCCGTAAGCGCTCCGGTCAGTTGTTGGTGGTCTTATGAATGGCCATGTTCCCTAGAGCCAGGGCTTACCCAAGCCCCCTCCACCTTATCACTTGTTCCGTCGGCGTCAAAGCCTCCACCATGATTCTTTACAAGTATCATGACCAGGGGCGGGCCCTCTTGCTAGAGCTCCTTTCAAGCTATGTTGTGGGAATATGCAGTCAACACGACCAGGGGTTGGGGTGGCAACCTGGCCCCATCCTCCAAAAGGGTGCCAATGAAAACATTAATAAAGGTTTGGTTCTATAGTTGTTAAGAACCATCCAACAACTTAGTGGTAGGGCTTGCCTTGCCATGCCATAGGTCTCATGTTCGATCCTCGGTAAGGCCCATTCATCCATAACATAATTTAATGCAGCAATGGGAGGCCATGTGGCAACCATCCATTGGCCCACATGGTTTCCATCCATTGGACCACGAAAGCACAACCAACAACCAATCAGAACTCAATGGAATTTAATCAATGCAGTGATGCCACTTGGCAGCCTATCATTGGCCCTAAATTCACACTCAAACTACCCAGTCACTCTTCCCAGTCAGTGTACAGACTGCACAGTTAGCATACCTACATCCAACCTGCAAAAAATTGCTTGTTTGGGAAAACGATTAGAATGCGATATCGGGAGCATATGATATTAACTTTGGGTGATTCAAGTTGTATTTGATTTAGATCGGTGTGCTCTTTGATTTGGCATTAGTTTCAATAATTTATGGGCACTTTAATTTTTGAGCTTAAAATTGATCACCTAATCACACCTTCACACTAGGAACTTTTGGACTCCAAAAGTTTACTTCCCTAGTCAATATAAAGAGGTTGGAACTCAAAATACCCAAAAACTCAATCCAAAATGCAAAATTTTCAATTGGTTCCCTTCAAGCCCCAATCAAGGCACTTCACTTATCATCTTCATGAATACCTATTGTCATGTTAATAATTGAGCCATCATTCTTATCGTTGTTGCAGGAACAAAATATTGATGAGTGGAATATGAAAATTCTCTCTACTCTCATCTTTGCACGGCTCAAAAAACACTTCATCTTGAATTTTAAACTGTTGAAGACAAACTTGACTCCATCTTGGAATTCAAAAGAAAAATAAATTTTCTTTAATGTCTTCAAACTGAATTTGTACATGAAAATTACACTACTGCAAAATTCTCCATGATACGATTGGCCTTACCTACAATACATCGTCATCTTATATAATTTTCACAACATTATTTTATCCAGACAAGTTTCAAATCGAATACTTGTATCAGTGAACATATGACAACTTGTAGACAAATTTGAACGACAATCTTGTACATTTTCATATGTCTAGATTTGAACCCAATACTTTTGGTTCAGTAACACTTTATTTCCATGGCCATTACCAATTAAGCTACCTTAAGCATTCACAAAATTCCTTGAACATGTGAAATATAAAAAGCCAATACATACATCAATGAAAAACATCTACTTGTTGAACATAGTGACAATTAATGTTCAGTTTACAAAAGTACCTAAATAGGTAATGATAAGAAGTATTTACAAAATTTTACAAAACAACTTTTACAATACGTCTACCGAAACATTGCCTCTCCTAGGCTTATGGGTCCTCTTCTTGCAACATGTTTGTCTTGAAATCCACTTAGGATTGCCAAGAATCCACTTTGCCACCTCTTGTTTCCCTTGAATTATGTAGCATAATCTCTTTAGATTTATTTGAACAAAGCTCTGAATGCAACTTCCGACATCATTTAGTGTCGTGTCTGTGCACTTTGCAATGAGTACATAAAAACTGTTGGGTCAGGAAAAAGGTATGTTTTCTCTTTGTAAATAGCTTATTTCATCATTTATCCTTACATGGTTATCTCTGTTTATGGATCAAAATAAAGGAAATAACAGCTGAAGTTGGATAAAAGTACTTGGTAACAAATTATATAAATCTAGCACGAGAAATTGACTTTTTAGTATCCATGTGTGCAGAAGATGTAGATTGGTCAATAGTTGTTCAATTGACAGAGCAACACCATGCCGTAAAAGGAAAAGACAACGTCTGAGGTAGGCAATACAGTGAGAAACTAGGCAAACTGATGTTATTTCATGACCAGATTAGATTATGTATAGCGAAATCCTCAGGATCCCCTGATCTTGAGGATTCACTTTTATCTAGTTTACTCTTTCAATGTTATATATAAGGCCGAAAGGCAAACGAATTCAGAGTTCGAACTTTCATAATTTTTAATTATTCCTTTTGAAGACATAATACTGTTATCTCAGTGATTTTGTAATCTTGTTACTTATATTAATAAAGAAAGACTACGTTTGATCCATACTTATATTCTGAGTATTCTTAGTGGAGACATCTAGTGACTTTGGGCTCAGTCAAGAGAAGTTCTACTGCTTTCTTGTATTATAATCTTTCTACTTAGTCTTTATTGGTTGTTAATATTCAGTTAATATTATTTCGCTTATTGTGAAGATTGACAATTCCAATTCATATTGATGTTCATTTAGATTCAAACTTAGCCGTATGATATATCTGAGTAACACTTTGATTGGATTGGTTATGTTAGTTTCAGTAGTAGATTGTTGTTCATTCTGAGTGATGTTACCATAGATCTTAGAGATAGAATTAATCGATTTCCATGATTTTCTTACATAGATCAATTGCTGCTTAGAGATCATTTACCGTTATATGCTTGCTTGCTATTCAATTATCATTTGCCGTTCAATTGAGATTGTGATCTAATTATCATTTGCCATTCAATTAGATTTGTTGTTCAATTCGGATTTGCTATAGATTATTATTGTTGTTCAGTTGTTATAGTTCTCTTTCTTGATTGAGTGAGTTAGTCTTAATTCTATTTGAAGGTTGCCAAGCATGATTCTTTGCATTCGCATTCAGATTCATTTGATTTCGGAATAAGTTAAACAAAATTGCAGAGTGTGTTAAGAGTTCTTTCAGAGTTATTTCTTCCTTAGTTATTTCTTTCAGAATTGTGTGGATTGAGTTGAAGAGATAGTTATTAGTGATTACAACGATTTACCATTAAATAAACTTTGAATTCATTGCATATATTATGCTGACACTCTTGAGATAAAAAGACTTACCTTGGGTTGACAATTAATGTAGGGATTAAGATTGCCTGTAAAAAGACATCTTAGTGCACCAGCATTTTGGCATCGTTGCCGGGGAGAGTGTTTTGAGTGATTTCCTTTTATCTTGTTGTGAAAGAATTGGGTTTTAAAAATAGAAGGTAAAAATCTGCGTACCTAGCAAGTAAAATGCTTTCTTACCAGCCCATTTTTAAGAAAAATCTTAGAGGTTAAATAGGAATTGGTTTTTATGAATGACTAAGAATAGAAAGATAGAAAAAGAGCAGAACCCCCTGCCTAAATCCACAAAACCCAAAGGATTAGTGAACCTTGGGAGAATGACATTTATAGACGAAATTGTAAGAAAAGCTGAGTCTCAAGCGTCAGTAGGATTTTTGGCAGTATCTAAAAAAATTTCTACTATAATCCCTGAAGCAGCAGGCTCACCATCTGTAACTTACGCTGAGATTCAAAGCCAAATTGGAGGATCTAAATAGAGTCTTCAAGCTACAACAAGTTTACATTTTGATCCTCTACAAGAAGGAAAATCTTGTAACTTAAGAGAATGAGAAGGAGAAACCAGTGGGACTACTAAGGCCGAACCACAACTGTCTAAACAGGGGTATCCTGTGATCCCAGATCTAGGTAGTGTTGCAAAGCCAGCTCGGGTTGCTAATCCTCCAGTACCCCCTAAAATCCCTAAAGGTTATTGGCACATCTTTGACCAAATGGAAAACCAGCCACCTCAAGGTCAAACCTCGACATTGGAGTATCCCATAGTCGACCAAGTGGCCAATGCCCCATGAAGGCTATTCCTCTGCAGAGCATCCCAACTTTTCATGAGATGATCATAGAGGATCCTAATACTTTCCTATTTGAGTTTGATGTCCTCTGCAGAGGGTATGTCTACACCACTGACCCCCAAAAGCTAAAATTTTTCCCTTCTACTCTAAAAGGAGCAGCCTCAAGATGGTTCATGGGTCTGGGTGGACGAACTATTAATTCTTGGGACGATATGACTGCAAAAGATAATGAAACACTAGAAGAATATGTAGAACAATTTAATTATAATTTACAGAGGTCTCCACACACCACCTTACCTGAAGAATTCCTAAGAGCTATCTTAATTAAATGAATGAAAGAGGAATGGTTAGAAACTCTAAATTTAATGGGAAAAGGAGATATTTCTTAGGAAGATTATGATGAAATCATCCACTTGTGTATCATGTGTTCGCAAGGAAGCACACGCATAGGAGCAGGAAGCCAAGATCCCATGAAAAGGGGAAGCAAACCACATAGTGGAGGCATAACACGAATGGAGATTGGAAACCTCCTAGAAGATTTCAAAACAGACATCTTGGGCACCCTTACGACGCAGTTGGATGTCTTACAGGCTAAACAAAAGAAAACCTTAGTGGAACAAAACTTGTCCATCTTTTGTCCACGTTGTCGGAAGAAGCACAACCAATGGGAATGCCCATTAGACATGAACAATGTAAACTTTGAAACGGGAACTATAAACTCAAAATGGGAACTCTCACAAAAAAACCCCGTAAAAACATCAAAAACAGTGCTAAAAACGAAAAGTGTTGATGCTGGAATAACATCTTTTTTTTTTTTTTTTTTTTTTTTTTGGGTAAATTTTCAACATGTTTTAAAAATGGTGGTGAAAACCAATTTTTTGTGCAAAAATTGTCCAAAAAACACCCTCAAAATGAAAAGTGTTGATGTTCGAATAACACTTTTTTTCAATGGTAAATTTTGTGCAAAAAACACCCTCAAAATGAAAAGTGTTGACGCTCGGATAACATTTTTTTTTTTTCAAGGGTAAAATTTCAACATTTTAAAATAATGGCGTAAATTTTTTTATCATGACCCTGAAAAACATTAAAATTTCAAAAGAATAATGAAAACATAAAATAAAATAAAAAATAAAAAAAATTAAAACAATGAAAAAACGCAAAACAAAAGAAGGTTTAAAAAAATAACAAAACATAAATTAACATATATACTAAAAACAAAACATAAAATAAAAAACAAAAAAAAAATCAAATATATAAAAAAAGACAAAAGAAAATCAAACATTAAAAAAAAAAAATCAATCATAAAAATGTAAAAAAAAAAAAACAAAATTAATTTATAAAAGATAAGAATTAAAAAAACTTAAAAATTATAAACAAGTAAATAGTAAGAAAAAAATTTAAAAAAAGAAACGGGAAATTTTTTTTATCTTGTAAACCATAAAAAAAAAAATTTCAAGTTCTTTTAAAAAAATAGAAAAAAGTAAAAATAGAAAAATTTAAAAAAACATTAACAAAAACTAGAAAAAAATAAATAAAATTAAAAACAAACTAGATTAAAAAAATAGAAAATTAACCAAAAAAAAATGTAAAATTAATACTAAAAAAACTTAAAAAAAAAATATGAAAATTATATATATATTCAAATTAAAAAAAAAAAGAAGAAAGAAAGAAAGAAAGAAAAAGAAAAAACATCTGAAGTTTAAAAAAAAATATGTATTTTTGATTTAAAAAAAAAAAAAAAAATTAGACTTTTTTTTAACAATTCTTTTTTTATTTAAAAAAAAAAATTAACAATTTTTTTAAAGAAATTTTTTTTTAATTAAAAAAAATATTAATTATTTTTTTTAAACATTATTCTTTTTATTTAAAAAAAAATAAAAAATTAGATAATAACATTTTTGGTAAACAAATTAATTTTTTATTAAAAAAAAAATTGAATTATTTTTTTAACCAAATTGTTTTTTTTCATTTACAAAGAAAAAAAAATTACCCGCACTACTTGGTCGCCCGTGGTGGTGCGGCCCTAGGTGGAGGGTTTGCATGGAGACCCCTTCGCCTAAGGCTGCACCATCACAGGCAGCCGGGGGGCGGAGAGGTGATTCCCAGAATCACCTCTCCGCCCCTCGGTTCCCTGTGGTGGCGCGGCCCTGGGCGGAAGGGTTTGCCGGGAATCGCCTCTTCGCCCCGCGGACCCCGTGGTGGGGCGGCCTTGAGCGGAGGGGTTTGCATGCAGACCCTCCGCCCAGGGCCGCGCCACCACGGGGGTCGAGTGGCACGGGTAATTTTTTTTTTAAATAAAAAAAAATGTTTAAAATATATATATATATATATATTTTAGATAAAAATTTAATTTGTTTAAAAAAAGTGTTATTTTTTTAAAATTAAAAAAAAAAAAAAAAAAAGAAGTTTAAAAAAATAATTTAATTTTTTTTTAAACAAAAAAATTGTTAATTTTTTTTTAAATAAAAAAAATATTGTTTAGAAAAGAATTTTAAAATTTAATTTTTTTTTTTTTTTAAATAAAACAGCTAGTACTTAATAATTTATTTATTTATTTATTTATTTCAAATCAAAAATACATATATTTTTTGTAACTTTAAATGTTTTATTATTATTATTATTATTTTTGAAAATATATATATATATTTTTTAATTTGAGTTTACTTTTGTTTTTTTTTTTTTTTAATATTAATTTTACTAGTTTTTTAATTTTTTTTGTTAATTTTCTATTTTTCTTTAATCTAGTTTGTTTTTACTTTTTTTACTTTTTAAATTTTTTTTTCTAGTTTTAAGTTAATGTTTTTTTAAATTTTTTTAGTTTTACTTGCTTAATTATATATATATTTTTTAAATTTTTTTTTTTTTTTTTTTGTTTTTTTTTTTTTTTTTTTTTTTTTTTTTTTTTATGGTTTATGAGATATATATATATATATATATATATATATACTTTTCTTTTAGTCTTTTTTATATTTGTTTTTTTAAGTAATCAACATTTAAAAAAAGAAAAATAAAACAACTTGAAAATTCCCTAAGCAATCATAATTTCAAAAAAATTGGACATAATAAATTTTAAAGTGTGACAAATAAATCTTCTAAAAAAAAGGTATGCTGCATCAACACATTTCAAAATCAGCATGAAAATCATTAAAATTTAAAAACAAATATTTATATTTGGTACATAAAAAAATTTAAAGCGTCAAAAATATGCTCCGTAATAAAAAAAAAAAAGGAAAAAAAAGAAGAAAGAGTGTATTCTGCATCACCACTTTCCAAAATAGAGTCACGTTTTTACTATCCCTACAAAACGCGTAATCGTATCGATTATTTAAAGTGCCAAAAACTATGCTCTAAAAAAATTATGTGTGTTCTGTATCGCCCCTTTTCAAAATCGGGTCACTTTTTTGCTATCTCTATAAAACGGGTAACAGTATCAGTTCATGTTTCAAAGTTTACATTGTTCATGGTGCAAATTCATTGTCGGGGTTGAAAGAAGTATTCAAGGATTTAGCAAAAGAAGAAATAGAGCCAGTATATCTGATGAACCAACATCGATAGTGGCATGCTAAACCTACAGGTATGTCACAAGACGCATCTCCTAGTTCTTTCCTTCTTCACAGTTTAATCAGCAACAAAACCTTGGGGCAGCATGGCAAGGCCAATCACCTTACCAAATTGGCAAACCTAGCCATTCCCTATGACATCATCGCCAACACAATCCTTTCCAGGTAATGGCTCGCCAAATTCTCCTTTTACTCCTGTTTGGAAAGGCAATCCCTATCAATCCCAATGGCCTGCCTCCACCTCTCAAAATCCGAGCTAGTCTCCAAATTGGCAACGATCGCAAGGGATATCCAATGTACCTGTGGGGACAGGTCCTTAGCCTCAACCTGCACTATTAGCTCCATATACATTACAGCAAAATCCTCAACCTCTTTTGCACCCTCAATTGCCATCTCAACCGAATCCGAATTCTAATAATAGATCGGTCCAGTTGGTGCAAATTATCGAAAGCTCAGATTATGAGATTAAGCAGAGAGAATGTAATGTACTTAGATTGAGGTCAGGACATATCATCACCCCTGAGGAAAACATGAACCAGCCTTCAATCAAAATTGAAACCCCACCTCTGCATATACCACCACCTATAATTAATACTGAACCAAAGCAAGGAGAAGAGACAGATCAGCATGAAGACCTTGAAAAACTTACAATCACTTCTCCTTGTTCCCCGAAAGGTTAACGATACCCAAACCTATTGTTTACCCAGATTTCGATCTTGTAGGGGAACTAAAAAATCTTTGTATTAAAATTCCTTTCCTCAAGGTCGTTCAAGACATTCCCATCTATGCTAAAACAATCAAAGAGTTATGTGTAAAGAAGCCTGTGAGGAAAGAAAAAACTTCACCCACCATTCATGTTGTAGGAACCTTATCTGATTTACCCTTGGGAGGGGAACTCCAATAAATTATGAAGATCCTAGAAATCCCATAGTGACAGTTCAGATATATGGCCGCTCTTTTCCCAATACACTAGTCGATCTCAGTGCAACCATTAATATTTTAATAGCAGAAATCTGTCAAGCACTTGGTATTACATCCCTAGAACCAACCACCACTTTATTAGAACTTGTTGATT
Organism: Pinus tabuliformis; assembly: GCA_031772625.1. Taxonomy (NCBI): domain Eukaryota; kingdom Viridiplantae; phylum Streptophyta; class Pinopsida; order Pinales; family Pinaceae; genus Pinus; species Pinus tabuliformis. Next base: position 649,885,203 of record CM062817.1, read on the forward strand.
GTTCGGTGGTAAGGCTAGAAGGAACCTTACATGATATTACGGTTTCTCTTGATTCATGGGGATATCCAATAGATTTTCTTGTTATAAACCCAAAGAGTCAATTGGATGTGCACCCTCTAATACTAGGCTGACCTTAGCTGGCGACAGTTGATGCTTATATTGGCTGCCAAGAAGCCAGCGTGACTATTGCAAAGGGGGATGCTGTAAAAATTCTTGTGTTATATCCTCCTGCCAAGCCAAGTCTTCCCATTGTAAAAATATGCAAACAACCACTAGCGTACCTGGAGGAAAGCATCTATTCACCACTCACAGTAGCGGAGGCACTGGAATTTAAAGATTAGACTGAAGATGATGTTATCAACAATTTTATAAACCAGCCGGCTAATGTGAGAAATGTAAAGTGTCAAATGTTGAAAGCAATTCTTGATAATGAAGCCATGGAGGATCCTCTGAAGGATACTGGTGACCAGCATATTCAGACAACTGTTGTTCATAACAGCAAACCCGTTGAGATCTTACCAGGCAAAAATTTAAATATTAACAATAGTTTGGATAGTGATCGGCAACAAAAGATCATATGGGTCTTGCAAAAATATAAAGGGGATTTTTCCTGGGATTATCCTAATATGAAAGGAATAGACCCATAGTTATGTACACACCACATCTATACGAAGAAGGATGCTCAACCCATCTAGCAGCCTCAACAGAGATTTAATCCACATCTCAAGGACATTGTGAAAGGAGAATTACAGAAGCTATTGGACGTAAACTTCATTTACCCTATCTCGGACAGTAAATGGGTCTCTCCATTGGTGGTCGTCCCTAAGAAAAATACGAAGTGGTGTATCTGTGTAGACTACTGGGAGTTGAATAAGGCGACACAGAAAGATCACTTCCCCCTCCCATTCATCGATCGGGTCCTTGATACTTTGGTAGGGAAGTAGTTCTTTTCCTTCTTAGACGGTTTCAGTGGCTACAATCAGATTTAGATCGCCCCTGAAGACCAAGACAAAACAACCTTCACCTGTCCCTGGGGTACATTCACGTACAAAGTATTACCATTTGGCTTGTGTAATGCCCCAGCTACATTCCAGAGAGCTATACTCAGCATTTTTGTTGATTTAATAAATGAAGGACTTGAGGTGTATATGGATGACTTTACTCCATATGGGGATGACTTCAACCAAGCATTGCAGACACTAGAAAAGGTCTTAGAATGATGCATTTCTACCAGGTTATGTTTAAGCAATGTCAAGTGTCACATGATGATGACCGAGGGTGTAATATTGGGACATTATATCTCTGCAACAGGGATACAGGTAGATCCAACAAAAATTAGGGTAATTCTTTTACTGCCTACCCCCTGCACTCAGACAAAGGTATGTAGCTTCCTGGGATATGCAAGCTATTATAGTAGATTTATTAAAAAAATTTCACTAATTGGTGTGCCTCTATATGCTTTAATTGGAAATGTTGATTTCAACTGGTTTGACAAATGTGACACAAATTTTACAAGTTTAAAGAGACTAGTCTCAACAGCACCAGTATTATGTAGACCAAATTGGGAGTTGTCTTTCCAAATATCCATGGACGCATAAGATGTAGCTATAGGTGTGTCCTTGGCCAGGAGGAGGACATGAAACCATATGCTATATATTATATTAGCAAAAAATCTCACTTCTGCAAAACTTAATTATACAGTGATTGAAAAATAATTCTTAGTTGCTATTTATGCAATAAACAAATTTAGACACTACATAACTTGCTACCAAGTCTTTCTGTACACTGATCACTCTGCCATTCGATATCTAGCTAATAAACCTATCACAAATGGTGGAGTAACATGGTGGCTATTGCTTTTGCAGGAGTTCGACATTACTATTAAGGATCATCCGGGAAGGAAAACCCAGTTACTGATTTTCCATCTCGAACCCTGAAGGTGAATGATCCACTGGTGGTAGATGACCAATTTCGAGATCAACGTCTATTTTTCGTGGTAGTCAAGACGCCATGGTACGCAGATATGGAAAGTTATATGGTAGTAGGGAAGCTACCCAGACATTTGACGACAAGAGAGAGGAAACTGATCATTCAGCGCAGCACCCTATTCTCTTGGATAGGCGGATATCTTTTTCACACAGGGGCCGACATGTGTATACGCAGATGCATTCGCGAGGATGATATTTATGACATTCTGAAGACTTGCCATGATGAGCCTTGTGGGGGACATTTCGCAGATCAAAGGATAGGGCATAAGGTATTACAAATAGGCTATTATTGGCCCACTATTTTTAAGGATGCTAAGAAATATGCCCAAGCTTGTGATAGCTACCAAAGGATCGGTTAGCCTGGCCAATTTGATGAAATGCCTCTACAACCTCGACTAGTCATTGAACCCTTCGAGCGTTGGGCATTAAACTTTGTGGGCCCATTCCATCTGCCATCCAGTTAGAATACCTACATACTGTTTGCAACATATGATGTGACAAAATGGGTGGAAACAGTAGATTTACTAAGAGCCACAGAGGAAGTTGTGATTAACTTCCCTCTTGGGCTATTTGTGCGGTATGGTTTACTGCGAGAAGTGATCACAGATGGGGGAGGGAAATTCTTAGGACACATAATTAATTCCACCCTCAGAAATCATCATATTACGCATAGGATCACTTCCTCACATCACCCATAGGTGAACGCACAGGTGGAAAGCACCAATAAGGTCAATGAAGTGATTCTGACCAAGACAGTCTTAACACACTAGCGAGACTGGGCTGCTAGTATGCAAGAGGCCTTGTGGGCCTATCGCACGACTTGGAGGAATATTATTGGATACTCTCCATATCAGCTTGTGTTCGGAAAAGAACCTATTTTTCCGATCAAATTCGAAATAAAGACTCTAAGAATGGCCCAGGAAGTGGGGCTGGATCTAACAGAAGCCCAGACCAAGCGACTCCAACAGATCAATGAACTAGACGAGGCTCGACTGCTTGCTTTGCAATGGACTACAATTATTCAAAAACAAAGGGAAAAATGGCATGATAGCCTTATCAAGAAGAAAATGTTCAAAAAGGGGATTGGGCACTCCTTTATGACTCCAGATTCTAGGATTTCCCAGGCAAGTTGCAAACAAGATGGCTTGGCCCTTATGAGATTCAAGAAGTACATAGAAATGGTACTCTTACCTTGACTACCATTGATGGGTCTAGCCATTCTTTTAAGGTGAACGGGCATCGAGCGCGCATATATCACAAACCACTCACCAAGGAGTCTTTCTATGAGGAGGTACCCAAGGACCCCTCGATGAAAATATTAGCTACAGGGAGTGATGACCCAGCAGCTTTTCTTTCAAAAAATTGAAATTTATTTAAAATTGTAAATAATGTATATATTCTTTTTGGTTGATTGCAATTAAGAATAGGCATTACTATGTAAATACAAGAATTTTTATTGCTTTGTGTGCTTGATAAGTGTTATTCAATCGATTGAACGATTGTTGTTCAATCGATTGAACAACACTTCCGTGTCTTTTGTTTTTGTTGTTCAAATGATTGAACAATTGTTGTTCAATTGATTGAACAACACTTTTACGTTTTTTTTATTGTCGTTGTTCAAAGGATTGAACGGTTGTTGTTCAATCGATTGAACAACACTTTTATGTTTTTTTATTTTTGTTGTTCAAACGGTTGAATGATTTTTTTTCAATCGATTTGAACAACACATTTGCAATTTGCGATTTTTTTGGTTCAAATGATTCAATGATTGATGTTCAATCGATTGAACAACACATTTTGGTTTTATTAATTTTGCCGTTCAAACGATTGAACGATTATCATTCAATCGATTGAACAACACTTTTGCATTTTGGTTTTCGTTGTTCAAACGATTGAACAATTTTTGTTCAATCGATTGAACAACACTTTTGTGTTTTTGTTTCTTTGGTTTTTTGAACGATTGAACAATTGTTGTTCAATCGATTGAACAATTGTTGTTCAATCGATTGAACAAAACTTTTGCAGTTTTTGTTTTGCTGTTCAAACGATTGAATGATTACTGTTCAATCGACTGAACAACACTTTTAAATTTTTTGCAATTTTTGGCTGTTCAAATGATTGAACGATTGTCGTTCAATCGATTGAACAACACTTTTTTATTTGCGATTTTTGTTGTTCAAACGATGGAACGATTGTTGTTCAATCGATTGAACAACACTTTTTGTTTGTGAGTTTTGTTGTTCAAACGATTGAACGATTGTTGTTCAATTGATTGAACAACACTTTTACTGTTGTGATTTTTGTTGTTCAAACAATTGAACGATTGTCGTTCAATCGATTGAACAACACTTATGCATGTTTTTTCTTCTTTTCTTTTAATTTCTACTGTTCAATCCATTGAACAACACTTTTTGTCTTTTTAAATAGGATAAACTGTGAATTATTTGATTAATGGTCATTATGTCATCTTCTTTTTTCTTTTGTATTATGAACAAACACCATTTGAATGGATTTGTGCCTAATATAAGGAAAAACAGTGATGACAATACCATTATGACCTATGAAGCCTTTTGATGGTTATCTTTATTCAAAATTTGATACAGTGTATCTTTATAATGACTGGCTGAACATATATTCTTTGGGCACATCATAAAAAGATTCATTATTTTCAAACCATGATGGCTTATGTTTACACTTTCAAATGGATAATATCATTGATATGACGATATGGGGATAAGAGTATAAACTTTCATTGGCATATTTGTACTTCTTACACCATCCCTGACTTTTAAGGAGAAAATGAGCCTCCCTCCTTTTACAAAAAAAAATAAAAAAAATGGAAATAATGAGATATGAAAATGCATCCAACATTGTTTTAAAGAGGATAGGGGGTCTCATCTTGAGCCAGCCTACCATGATCATAAGGACGAAATGGGTGACATTCCAATTTGGCCACCAAACCAAGGTAATGACCTTCTTGATGCTTAAAACTGTCAGAAGGACAGGGGGTTTCATCACGAGCCAACCTGACCACTTTGTTCTATCCGAGTGAATGGCACTATGGTCATCTGGTCACCATGCTAGCATAGTGGTCTCTTTATGACAAGAAAAGAAGAACCATATATATACTAAAAGGAGGAATTTGGCTCATTTGTGGGGTTAAAAGGAAACCCTATTGAGGCAATGAACTCCTGCTGGAAGTAGGGGCTCTGCGTGTGGTATTGGATTATCATCTTACACTGCCAAATGTTCTCTAGCTCTTATCACCTATGGATTTGTTTCTAAAGGGAATTTTCTATTTGAACTGTTAGAGTTGGTCTGGTCAGCCCTCCGTCAGAGATCAAAACTCTTTATGCATTTCATTTTTAGGTGTCCCGCTCCATTCATTCAGCTGCATTCCGCTAGGGGCATGCCATGATCTGACGGAGAAGGTCATGCTAGTCATTTCCCCTCACGTTTGGCTCCTGCTGCTTAGGTCTTTTGTTAATGATCACCAAAGTCCATGACAGTCAAGGTCTGGTCCTTTAATGGACAAAAGTCATTTTCGGTCATTAGGTCTAGGGATTAAATCAATTTGGTACTTAAATATGTCTAGTAAAGCCATGCAGGCCAGAGTCATGCCCTTGTAAAGTAATGATTCACAGAGTTTCATCGTCATATTGATAAACTTCAACTGTTCTCCAAAACTCTGTTTTGAAGAAAAGTCAAACAGTGTCATGGGTGATAAAATTTTCAAAAAAGTCTTCAGTTGATCTCTTCAGGTGTAATCATGGTTTTCGTGGCCAAATGTCTTGTTAAGCAATCCCTGCAAAGAGTGTCGAAAATTTCATCACTTGAGCCAAATTCAGAGGAAAAGTGAAAATCAGGGTTGTTTTAAAGTCAGTGAAAAAGTGTCAAACATAACATTAGAAAGTGGGTTTTTTGAAAAAGCAAAATTTAAATCATGACCTCCAAGTCTATATATACAAATTCCCACCAAAATCAAAGTCATTGTGCAATCAAAGGCAGAGGGAAAACATTGCAAAGTCGTGGAGAGTGCAATCGCGTGGTTTGGAGCAAGTTTGGAGGCCATTACAGGCGCGCAATGCAATTAGGCAGGGGCGCGACGCACACAGACAAAGCACCAGAAACGTGCTAAAACTTCCTAAAATTTTTTGTGAAGCACATTAATTGCAAGGTAGGCTCGAAACATCACTTGTTCATCAAATTTTATGAGTGATATGGTGGTTTTATGCCTGTGATTGAAGGCAACAAATTTCATAAATTCAACCACAAGAAGATACCAAAAAACCGTTGATGCTAGGGTTGTATAAGTGTATGTTGATGCCAAGGCTCTATTTTTCCTGCCCTACCACTTTTCCTTATTCCCCTATGCCATTTTTCCTATTATCACTACCCTAACACTACCAAACTCATATTCCCTTTCCCCTCCTCCTATTGGTCAATAAAAACCCCAAACCCTACCTTATTAAAACCCCAAACCCTAACCTATCAAAATACCCAAAACCCCTACATATCCCTAAACAAAATTCTCCCTATAACCCCTATTCCCATTACATTACTCCCCTCCTAATACTCCCTTTATTTCATTGTTCCCCTTGGTGGCAGATATCACAAACAACACCCAGCTTCACCATCATCAAAGGGCAACCTTAATACAGTATATAAACAGCAGTCATGGCATCTGAGGGTTCATCAGAGTATGAGGTGGAAACTCACAGTGATACAGCTTTAGGAGAACAGGCCCCCAAGAGACATCACAGGAGTGGAAAACATGTTAGGGATGAGCCAAACACCCTCACTGAATTGCAGGCATGCCCTCTTGCTATGTCATGTTTCCAGCACCTAGCATGTTTTGAATTTTGTCAAAGGGTGGCAAATGTTAGAGTTCATCATGAGTTGGCCCGTCTTTTTGTGCTTCACCTACATGGAGGTCAGTCTATCTTGGCCGAGGTCACCTTCACATTGACACCCGAAACTATCTCAGTGGCAACAGGCATACCAAATGTTGGAGAATAGTGGCATAAGAAGAAGAAGGTGGATAGGAAATACTATGAGCCTTACATTAAGGCCAGTTGTTTGAGGCATCTCACAAGAGTCTTCCCATTCAGATATTTGAAAGATGAGTATGCTCCGCTCATGAAATTGATCATGAAGTACTTCAGTTGTGAGGGGAGGTTCTCTCGCCTATATGCCTATCACATCAGGTTGCTCATGCACTTTACTAGGGTGCGGATGATGAACCTCCCATTTTTCATTTGCAGGAACATAGAGAGGATGAACAATTTCATGCAGCATAAGACCCCTCAGCAGCAGCTTAACAGTGTTTATCACTTTGCTCTTGTCCGGATTTTGGTGGATCATCAGTTGGGATTGCAGGGCATTGCTTGGGAGGACTTCATCTCCCGTGACTTCTTCAGCACTCCACAGGTAGTATTAGAGGTAGAGCAGGAGATAGGTGGTCCTTCTCATCAGTATGAGCGCCATGAGACCGCTACTATGCCAATATTCATCACCTATCAGAGAGGCAGTAGACATTTATTTGTAGCAGCAAAGCGAGTGTTATCTCCACCCAGGGTGGAAGGGGCCTCGCTTCCTACATCGACGACACAGGAATAGGACAGAGGTAAGGAGCCAATGCATGATGAGGGGCATTCAGGTGAATGAGAGATAGAATTAGTTCTCCTTCATGATGATGAGACAGATACAGAACCGACAAATGCAGAGCTTAGAGAGATCATCCAGGAGCAGCAATCAGTGATTGAGGCCTTATCCCTTGACTTGGAGAGGGCCAAGTGGAACATGAATTACCTGGAGCAGAGAAACAAACATCTAGAGGATCAGCAAGCGATTATGGAGCTACAAAACATTCGTGAACATCGCCAAGCTGCATAAAGAAGAAGAGTTGAGCTCACGTCGTTGGAGCAAGAGATCAATGAGGATCGGGAGGCCAATCTAGAGAGAGTCAACATGCACTTGGAGAGGCTACTAGACAAGGCCGATAAGGACCTTGCCTTACTGAGACACATGGCTTTCCATTACAGGGCACGAAACATGAGTGCAAGGGCCTGGATAAAGAGCTTGAAGGCAAAATTGAGCAAAGCAACAAAAGAGGCAAAAGAGCAAGACCAGCTTCGAATCTTGGCTGAAGCTTCCTTGGCACAGCATAGCACTTCATAGGGGACCTCCAGCCCAAATTTCAAGAAATTTGGGGAAATTTTGGTCACATGACAAATTTTTGGGCAAAACACAGGTTTTTTCTCCCTGTGCGCGCGATGCTAAAAATTGGGAACTCCAAATGAATAATGGTTTGCATTTTTGGATTCAGCATGAAAAATCACAACTACTAGTGCTTGGATAAGAAATTTGGGCAAGATATGAGTCTCCAGGAGGTCAAAAACACCCAAAAAATGACCTCTCTGCCCCTATTTTGACATGCAGGAAGCAGTCTTGGGAGAATGAAGATTTGGAGGGGCAAATGAGCACCAAATTCAGAAATTCCAGTTGGGTTAGAAAATAGACAGGACAGGATTTCCAACAAGCACACTTGGGCACATTTTGGACTCCTACAAGTGCCTCAAAAAATGGTCCCAAGTGGCGTGGCGCACAGAGAAAATGGTGCGGCGCATACAGGAAAAAAATGCCAAATTTGCCTCCGTTTTGCGTAATTTCGATTCGCGACTTCTCCAAGTGGGCCCGCTCATCTACATTTTTTTTGGCACCTAAGGTGGCATTTAAAGTATTTTCTCTCCAGGTTGGCTTCTATCCAAGTGGCGAAAGAAGGCAAACAGTCACCCAAGCCATTTGTCATGTTTGTAACGCTGCACCTGTAGCTGATGGTTGGCTCTTCATCTCCATTTTGTAATGATTCGAGTAACTCCCAAACCCTTAGGCGTTCTATCTCTTCATGGCACATTCTATATATTGTATGCAAACCATTTGCAAAGGGTTGGTTGGCTTGTAACTTCTAGGAGACTGTGGGAAAGAAACTCTACTTCTTCACTATATATTTTTGACAGAGAATTAATGAAAGGCAACAACTCTATTTCATGAGATTCATGTGGTTGTGTGTAGCAAATGTGTCTCTTATTTTTTCATATGTATTTCATTATGTCTCATAATTCAATTCATGTTCATTTCCAGTGAAATTTTCTGAGTTAGATAAGGTAGAATTCAATTTTATTGCTCTGCCTGTGGGAAAATTTCATGTTCAATGTTCTTCTTCTGTTGAAAAGGATTCATGTTCCTATGCCCTTTTCACTCTCCTAAACAATCTCTCCATTCCGCGTTATTTCAAACTAAATTGCTACACTTTCTGCCTGCCTTGCCTCACGAAGTAATCTGTGCCTTTGTATTAAATTCTCTGTTCTTTGCTGACCGTTGGTCCCATACCATCCCAGAAGCTCAGTCATTCATAAAAATTGTTTCTTGTATCCCTATTCACTTACTAGCCTAAGATCAATACTTCATTGTAAGTCATCTCAGACCGTTTTTTGCTTATCTATTCACTGAGCGTGACTCGGAGAGAGCCCTCTCCTGTTCTGGTAGGGCTAGTTACCAGACTGAGCGTGGTTTTTGGTTACCCTGAATTTTTCCTTCCTTCAGCCAAGGGAAGATTTAGGTGCTAACATGAAAAACACTCTTACAAGCCGACTTGCATGGTAACTTATGTTATACACTCATTATGTTCTAATTATCCAATCAATTTACCATCATCATTAATAAATACCACTGCTTATGCCTTTATTATTAATACCACTTATAGTGAAAATCTTTTTCCATAATGAATTAAAATCTTTGTTTTAATTATTTTTCAGCCATTTCACATCCAATGACATGTATTGCTTTAATTTCCTTACCGTTTAGCACATTGTTTTTTGGATTGGGTGTCAGCATTTATGGATTGTCAATGCTTTCGCTTACTTTTCACATGCTTAAAGGATGTGGACGCCCTTTTCTCGTCAGAGGGGGGATGGCCTATTTATGCATGACATGTGTGACAGTTATGGATAATCATGTCATAATCATTTGAATTAACTTTCGGGTAAGGACTGCATGATGATTATGAATGCGTAATAATTAGAAAGTATTTTTGATTAGGGAAAGGACAGAAACCATTATGGCTAGCATGCAGACTCATGATCCTGCATTAAGTGTGGTTGACGGGACAAATGACTTAACTAAATATGATATTAATTCTCAAAACATTGTCATTTCTCTGTTAATTGTTGTAACGTTCTCTGCTACTGTTCTGAATTGTAGAAGTGTAAAACAATTGCATACAAGTGAACCAGTCACAGGTACAATAGCCATGGGAGGAAGAGCTATCCAGAATGAACCTCCAGTGCTTATGGTATCGGATCAAGCCCATGAAATTCTCAAGTGCGTAGGATGGCTGCAATATCTAAATAGATTGCAGGGATTTCATGAGGAGATGATGTTGGAATTTCTGCAGAATTTGCAGAATGGAAGCACAATGGTAAGAGGAAGAAGTATAATGGTCTCGGAAGCGGTCATAGCCAAAGTCACTGGACTTCCGGTTGAGGGAACCAAATGGACAGAAAAGCATGTCCTTCTACACAATGTGGTTGAAGTATTCCAGGATCTAGGTGAGCAACTGGTGCAGATAGGAAAAGGGATTCATCCTTCGACGTTAAGTTAGCCGTGGCAAGAATTGGTCGTCATTATGCAAAGGTACATTGCTTGCGACAGTCGACACGATGTGGTAAAGCCCCGCCAACTGAAACTTATAGCTATTTTAAAACTGAAAATTTCAATTAATATGTTGTTTTATTTGGATTCCCTATTACATGATGTCACCCGTCGAGTTAGGACAGTGAAGGACCCACACAAAGTAATCAGTCATCATGGATTGATTAAATTGATTATCATGAATGGACTTGCCCAGCAATAGTTAACCTAGGACAATGCTGTAAATCCTACTTTGGCTCCACCCCTAGAAAACACAGTAACAAGGCAACAAGGGCCAAGAACCCCAGGTCCGAGAAGGACAGTGAAAAGAAAGAATTCCTCTATGCCCTTGAACCTAGCAAAACATAGGTGCTCTACATGAGTGATAACCCAACAACCTATCCTAAGTCAAGTAGATGAGGCTGGACCATCCTGTACACCACCTCGAAGTCCGCAAATTTCCCCTTTGCAAGCCTATGAGGAGGAAGTTGCCAGGGTATTGGAAAACATGGGAATATTTGGCGAGGGTAGAGAACAATCTGGGAATGTTGAAGAACAAAATTGTACCCCCAACTAGTTTTCCCCAACTGACAACCCTGGTCATGAGCAAACCCTGCCATTCACTGATTATGTGGAAGAACAGAGGGAACCAATCCCTTTTGTGGAAAAACCCCCTGAAGCGGAGGTACATGAAGAGGAATTTATTAGATAAGAAAATCAGACAACAAACACCAGTCTAGTGAACCCCCCAACTGAAAAAGATCCTATAGATTAAACCCTAGGAGATGTAAATCAACCAGGTAACGCTATTCTTTCTAAGTCCCCTGAGGACGAGGCCTACCCAAAAGAAAACCAGGAGAAAACAATTGTTCAGGAGATACCATTATATTGGGATCTCCTGAAAAAAATACATGACAAAGAGGAGCTAGAAGGTGAAGCTCCATCAGGAGATACAGTTCTAGTTGGAACCCTCCCTGATGCTGACACAATACCACCTATACAGGAACCAGAGGACAATGCATTCAACCCACCACTGGTTGGAAGTCATGTAATAAAGAATTCCTACAAGGATAGGCTCAAAAAAGTGCTTAAGAAGTATAGAAAACAAAAGGGAAAAATTGGGCAGCTAAGGTAGTGGTTAAAAGAATCCATTAGAGCCAGGAATTTGAAAGTAGAAAAAGAGACCATAGGCACACAGACAGAACATTGTTCTGGAAAGGATGTCGAAACCCAAACTGAGGATCTTTTGGCCTGCCCAAAGGAAACTCAAACAAAGCCATGTCTTGCAAAAGACACTAAAATGTAGACTGAAGACCCTTGGGTTTTCTCATAGGAGACCCAAACAGACTTCCCCACCTTGGATATTGTTGTTCAAATAGATCCTAAAGAGGACATTCAAATTTATCATTGCATGATTCAAGACGTAGCTAAAGTTGTTGTTCAGACCGATCCCATGGAGACCCAAGATGGAGAAACCCAAATAGAGGAGACATCTTCTTATATTCCCCTAGTAAGGGAGGCGTTTATTAGCAGACTGCAAAATGAATTACTGAAGGTTCAGCAAGAATTAGCCTAGTACAAAGAAAAGGTAGTGCCCCTACATGAATATCAAGAGTTGAGGAAGAAATTTGAGGCACTAACTGTGACTGAAGATGAGACCTTTTCTCAGTACAAGGATAAACAGAAAAAGGTTGAGAAAGCATGGGACAAATTACAGAAGGTTAAAGAGTAGTTGGACATTATTTGCTCTCTTTATTTAAACACCCTGTCATGCAAAGCCCCTGTTACAAATTATTCCCTATTCCTCATGGAAAGGTTCCTCCTGCTAAAAATCAAAGCTGATAAGGCTGGGAAGTCTGTGGAAATCAAGACTACCCTAGATTTTGTCAAATGCTTTAGAGAACAGGACAAGCAGGTACAACGCCTCCTCTATGAACTTTATATGGACAATTTCTTTTTGGAAGACGACAAGGGCAACAAACCTAGGCCCTTTATAGGGTATGTACAACTCCAGGCATTTCTCTCTTTTGCTACTAATCAACTCAAGTGGGCCAAGTCTCACAAGACTTTTAGGAGGCATCAAGAAGCGATTGACCTATGGGTGAGAGGGGAACCAACCAAACCCCTACATATTTCAGTCAGACACAAGCAGTTCATGAAGCGAGATGGTGTTTTGGGCCAATTGGGACCATTTCACATGGATATTACACAATATGGAAAGGATTACTTCCAAGAGATTAAGAAGGAAGCCTTATCTACAGCCAGACAAAGGTGGGAGGTCTCCAGCATTACTGTTAGAAATCAAGAACCATTTGGATACCGGAACTTTAAATTTTCCTCCTCTCGTTTCTACAAGTATAGTAACATGGTTTTAACCATGGGGCCTGAATGGATAGGATGTCAGTATAGAACTCCAATCATATGGTATCCACCAGATAAGTATCGTTGTGACCACACCTTGAAGGATCAAGACGTTACCCAGGCTTTCGCTATACTAAAGAAGAAAAATGGCTTCAGAAATTATAAGGAGGAGGTATATCTGGCTTACTCCCTAACTCAGCTACACATCAATTATTTAATTGCATGAGAACATGGAACAAGGTAAGCTGGGGAGTATGTTGGGTTAGGAAAAATGTATTTTTTCTCTTTGTAAATAGCTTATTTCAGAATTTATCCTTACATGGTTATCTTTGTTTATGGATCAAAATAAAGGAAATAACAACTAAAGTTGGATAAAGTACTTGGTAACAAATTAGATGAATATAGTACAAGAAACTGACTTTTTACTATCCTTGTGTGCAGAAGACGTGGATTGGTCAATAGTCGTTCAATTGATAGAGCGGCACCAAGCCGTAAAAGGAAAAGACAGCGTCTGAGGTAGACAAGACAGCAAGAGACCAGGAATATTGATGCAATTTCATGACAAGATCAGATTATGTATAGCGAAATCCTCAGGATCCCCTGATCCTGAGGATTCACTTTTATCTAGTTTACTCTTTTAATGTTATATATAAGGCCGAAAGGCAAACGAGTTCAGAGTTCAGAATTTCATAATTTGTAATTATTCTTTTTGAGACATATAATATTGTTATCTCAGTGATGTTGTAATCTTGTTACTTATATTAATGAAGAAAGATTGCGTTTGATCCATACTTATATTCTGAGTATTTCTTAGCGAAGACTTCTAGCGACTCTAGGCCTGGTCAAGAGAAGTTCTACTGCTTTCTTGTGTTATAATCTTTCTACTTAGTCTTTATTGGTTGTTAATATTCAGTTAATATTATTTTGCTTATTGTGAAGATTGACGATTCTGATTCATATTGTTGTTCATTTAGATTCAAACTTAGCCGTGTGATATATCTAAGTAACGCTTTGATTGGATTGGTTATGTTAGTTTCAGTAGTAGATTTTTGTTCATTTTGAGTGATGTTACCATAGATCTTAGAGATAGCATTAATCGATTTCCATGATTTTCTTACATAGATCAATTGCTGCTTAGAGATCATTTACCGTTATATGCTTTCTTGTTGTTCAATTATCATTTGTCGTTCAATTGAGATTGTCGTTTAATTATCATTTGTCATTCAATTGAGATTTTTATTCAATTAGGATTTGTCATTCAATTGGATTTGTTGTTCAATTTAGATTTTCTATAGATTATCATTGTTGTTCAGTTGTTATAGTTCTCTTTCTTGATTGAGTGAGTTAGTCTTAATTCTATTTGAAGGTTTCCAAGCGTGATTCTTTGCATTCGCATTCATATTCATTTGATTTCGGAACAAGTTAAATAGAATTGTAGAGTGTGTTAAGAGTTCTTTTAGAGTTGTTTCTTCCTTAGTTATTTGTTTCAGAATTGTGTGGATTGAGTTGAAGAGATAGTTATTAGTGATTGCAACAATTTACCATTCACTGCATATATTGTACTGACACTCTTGAGATAAAAAGACTTACCTTGGGTTGACAATTTATAAAAAGACTTACCTTGGGTTGACAATTAATGTAGGGATTAAGATTTCCTGTAAAAAGACATTTTAGTGCACCAACAGAAACTTCCTCTTGTTTGCTAACATAGAATTTTTCTCATACGAAGAAAAGTCATTATGCATGATGCCTAAAATTTGGTTCATTCTTTTAACCATTATCATACGTTGCTCACATACAACCACACAATGGTCAAAAGCATCACAAAATGTACAAGGGTATTGATTCCACAAGTATTCAAAATTTCCATGCATTGGAAAACACTCTTGAGAGTTATACCTGTCTCTATAGTTATAGCTTTGACGATTATCACAAGGTGGTGACATTTCATGTTCAAATGGTTGATGTACCTCAAGCAGTTTGGAGCATTCTCCAAACTCCCTTCAACCATATCCCAATCCCATATAGATCGGTCTCTCCTCAACCATAATTGGATTGGTAATACCTTGGCCATTTATGTTGAGGCCTCCACCTTCATATCCCATCTTGGAAAGAAAATTCATACCTATGCCTTTGGTATGTTTCTCAAATGCTACAAAAGAGTTGTTATGCATATAAATGGAAGGAGTGGTACTTGAGATGCTAATTATCTCCTTAAATTTGGAATTCATCTTTTCATCTTTTGATGATGACGATGATGACCAACTTGTAGATGACTCTAACCACCCACTCTTATCCACTGGGATATGGTGTGCTTCTTGAATATTTTTGCAATATGCACATGCAACATCTTCCACATGTGGTCCAAAACCACTATTGGAACCATGACCACATACTGATTTCATTATGGAGGTTTCCCTTGGTGGTACAAAGGTAGAAATTTCTGCAACTTTCTCATCAAGAACTTATTGCAATACAAAGTGCATGTGTCTCTTCTCCTCTTCATCTATCTCTAACATCCTTATCAATTCTATGCTCTCCATTAGAAGAGCCAATTTTGCTCCTCTAGCACTTGAAGACTCTTTTTTCCGCCAATTCTTGCAACTTAGTCAACTAGTGCTCTGATACCAAATTGATCTGAAATTGGATTAGGTGATTTATTCCTCTTTTCCAAAATCAAATAAAACAAAAATTAGGACCGTGTCAACGATTTGCAAGGTAAAACTGGGTCTTGAAACAAACAGGTTCCCAATATATCTTCAAGTCATGAATTAGTCTTGATATGTAACTTAACATAATGAATATAACATCACATAATCCATGTAGGCATAATGAAGAGAAAGAAAAAAGGTTTTTTGATAGATTTCACCCTTCCTAGGCTACATCTATGGCCCTGTCAACATGACTAGACCACTCATATATTCAGTATCAAATGAAGTACATAAATATTTGTTGCAGGTAAATATGTGGCTAATACCCTTATAAGATAATGTTCTCCTATAGAGAACTCTCACAAACAACAGCAACTCAAAGCCCCAATTACAAAGATGACATACTTCAATTGAAATAAGCTAAAAACAACATGTGAACCCTTCAATTCCACATTGAAGCACATAATAAAAACTTCATGTTAAGAGAAGTTAAATCTAAACTAAACCCTGCTGGTTATAGCCACTATACTATACTTTTGGAAGTGAGAATACCCCTACAAGGTCTTCTCCATGCCCAAATACCTTCTAGAATTGTTTCCAAACCCTTATTGATCCATACACCTTCAGTCTCAAACCTACAAAAAAGCTTTGTAGATGTACTCAAATTAGAAATAAGAGGTTACCAATGGATTCAAAACATTCAAGACCCCTAAGTGCACTCTTTCTGAGCTCAATTTGGATAAAAACTCAAAAAGATATGAGCTCTCAAGATCTCTCATGAATTTCACTATTAACCATCCTACAAATTCGACCTTATGTCTATCAAAGCTACAAATATTCCCCGAAAATCACTAATGGAGAAAAAATTTCGCTACCTACCGGTGCATTCTATTGGATAGTTAATTTAGCCTCGAACCCCTTAATCCTAGAATCAAGGCCACATGGGCCATACAGGGCCGAGGGTTGGGTCTTAATGCACACCCCCGCCGGTTCAGCCCTAAACATGGTTCGAAGGTCCTATGGGTTTCGTAGAACCTGGGGTTGGTCCCAAAAACTCTGCACTCGCTTGCCAGCTCTCCATGTTGTCGACATGTGGTTCTATGGGCGTGCTCATGACCAAGGGCTGGCCCCTACCCTGTAGCACCGTTTTCGCAAGCATTACGATCCGTTGGCTATGGTCCTATGAATGGGAATGTGCCCTAAAGTCAGGGCTTACCCAAGCCCCCTCCACCTTATCACTTGTACTATTGGCACTGAAGCCTCCTTCACAGTTCTTTGTAGTTGTTGTGACTAGGGGCAGGCCCCCTTGCTGGAGGTCCTTTCAAACTATGTTGTGGGCATATGCAGTGGGCATGACCAAAGGCCGGGGCTGGAAACCCGACCCCATCCTCCAAAAGGGCGCCAATGAAAACATTAATAAAGGTTTGGTTCTATAGTTGTTAAGAACAATCTGGTAGCCTAGCGGTAAGGCTCGGTGCTACCATGCCATAGGTCTCACATTCGATCCTTGGTGAGGCTCGTTCAACCATAACATAATTTAATGCACCGTTGGGAGGCCATGTGGTAGCCATCCAATGGCCCACGTGGCTTCCATCCATTAGACCATGAAACCACAATCAACAACCAATCAGAACTCAATATAATTCGACCAATGCAATGGGGCCACTTGGTAGCCCGTCATTGGCCCTAAAATTACAGTCAAACTGCCCAGTCAGTCTACGGATTGCATAGTCAGTGTACCTACATCCAACTTACAAAAATTTTGTCTGTTTGGGAAAATGATCATAACGTGATATCGATATCATACGATATCGGTTTTGAGTGATTCAAGTTGCTTTGGATTCAAATTAGTGAGCTCTTCAATTTGGCATTAGTTTCAAGAATTTCTGGGCACTTTCACTTTTGAGCTTAAAATTGATCACTTGATCAGTTTCCTTATGGGTGAGGAAGGCAAAACACATTGTCAAAATTCTTGCAACTATGTCACAATTATCTCCTACACTACATCTTATAATATGAATCTAGCATTAAGAATTCCATTTTGAAGTGCGTCAAAAGCAATAATGATGTACTAAGGATAATATCATGGTAGAAAAATCCATGAATACATACTCTGTTTTAATAACACTGGACCTACTAAAATAAGGCCACTAGAAATCAGAATTTCATTAATTTATATTAGATAATAATAATGTTGGTCCAATAAATAAGCCCACTAGCAAGAATCACTTCATGAATTAATATTACAAAGGAATAATGCTAACCTACTAAATAGGCATGCAAACAAGCATTTCATGAATTCATATCAGAGAAGAACAATGTTGACTTTGTAAATAAGGAAACTAAAAATAATCATTTCATGAATTCATATTATAGAGGAATAGTGTCAAAAGGTATTTAAGGATACTACAAACAAGATTTTCATGAATTCATATTGTAGAAAAATGGTCTTTCCCTGGTTAATAAGGTGAGCAGAAACCAAAATACCTTGTATTTGTTTCCACAAAAATTCAAATCCATTGCAAACATGTTGTTATGTCTATGACTAAAAATGTGTTCCTCTTGCCATCTCATCATTATCCCTAGTGTGAATAGATCTCAATTTAGTAAGAAACAAATCCACTTTATTCCTTTCCACATAATACTAGACAGTAAGGGAGATTACATCCTCACGAATCAATACCATGGGTCATTAAGGTGTTCTCTTCGGTTTAGGATGTCTCATTTTTTGAGAATTTCGTCTCTTGAAATTATAAGAAAACTCTCATGGGTTCATTCTGCAACAAGCATTTAGTAATTCTTGTTGAGTACTCGATCGAAGAAACACCAACGAAAAAGGAAATATCCTCCCCAATTTCTATACTTTTCTATAAGCACATATAATGAAGCCACTATTAGTTTGTGGAAGGAAGATCAGTGTGAACATGGCAAGGAAAACCATGCTTATTCACATGCTGAGGTTGGACATAAACAATTAGTGCTAAGTATTTCCTATTATAAATTGTTTTGAGTTGTAATGCATTTAGCCTCCTCTCTCCCTCCTCTCTATATTTACACACGTTATTTTTCAGTGGACTTTTAATAGGCCTCTATAATCTTCTAGATCAGAAGTGTCATTGCCTAAAGGAATAAAGAATGAGTCAAATCAAAGGGTTGGAATAATGCAAAAATATTACCACTTATATTCACATTTAAACTTAAGAAGGCAATAATACAAGATAAATTGTTGCCATCCTACCAATGGTATTCTCATTTCAAGTTAAAAATTTAGCACTACAATAATAAATAAGATATGCAAGTAAAATGAAAAAGAAAATAATGCCAATATTTAAGAAAAAAATGTTGATAAAAACAAGAAATGACATCAACTTATAATAAGTATCAACTACGACTAACCAATAATCTTGAAATATTACAAGATCAACATATATTAAAATTTGGGAAAGGTTGAGTGCAGAATTAGCAATATTATATTTCGAGTGGACTTATAAGTTGAAATTTAACAATTTAAGAGAATATTTATGTGAATCTTGCAAGAAATACAAGGATTGTGCATTCTCTATATTTTCTTAATTGATTCTAGCATGTTCGATGGAATTTGGTTTTTTCTTTGAAGCCACTACAAGGTCCATTTCCTAGTTATAACAACTTAATTCTCATATTTAATTCATTAGGATGTTTAACAAGAATAACAATGGACCCAATCTAAACATACCTATGCTAGAATAACTCCCATTACATGTCTATGCAATCAAATGAAACATCAAAGAACTCTTATGTCATAATCTTCATGATTGTTTTTGGTACTAGTGTGGGTAGTTGTTTCTATCTCTTAGTGTACACTTAATCAACATAATCCTATTTTGTGTGTTTTTCTTGTGTGACATCATCTCTTATCCTCTATCGAGGGGGATTTAGAACAATCCTTCCCTCATACATTTCATTTCTTATTGCACATACATAACACATAATTTGATATACTATAGTACAAATCCTCCACATTTGTACATCTATGAATGAATTTCAAGTGATATTTAAAAACATATTCAATTGGGTATGTTCGAATATAGGTGCTAACATCTGCCATTTGCTCAACCATATTAGGAATGCCACATAAATGGAAAATTTATCTGGATTTTGTAACCTATCACTATAAATGTACTCTTTAATGCTCTCATATAGCACCACTAAAACTTGTACAAGTTAGTATATCTAGTAGCCTCTATTTATAATTAACTTGGATCTAATTGTCTCACAACAATGCTCATGTCTTGAAAATAATAGTTGATTAATGTACAAGCACACATGTATATATATCATAGGACTAGGATTCTCACAAATATGATGGAAAAGAGAGAAAAAATGATAAGATATAGGGCTTTACAATATCAATAATTGGTTTTTCAAGGAATTGAATAAGCAATTGGTCCCTAAACAGGGAATGGGTAAATGAAAAGAAAAAATAAGAATGTGGAGGTTAGGGATGGTGAATGTGCGATGTTCTCATGGAGTGGAGAGCGTAGCATGGTCGTTAATGCATGCCCATCATTAAAGCCAAGTTTTGGAGCATCCCTTTCCTACCTACAATTCCAAAAATATCAAATGATACTCATTGTGGCTAGTCAAGATTCAAACTCCATATGGTTCTACGCACCTTCCCACCTACACCCTTATTCCATTCTTGAAACTTCCCTCATAATTGAACTTTGGCTCATACCATAAGTTCATGAGCACTACTCCACTAGCCATGGTATTCAGTACCTTATAAATGTGTTTTGGTGATTGATGACTATCATATAGGTAATGGGCGTTCCTTGGGACTCATACATCAAATCCCGCTACAAGCCAATTCCTCTTGGTAGATTTCGATGATCACTCATATAGGACTTCATTGACCAAAGTTTGATTCCCTAGATACAAAATTTAAAAAGGTCCCAACCCATCTACCTATGGGGTCAGTAAAATATGACCCATGTTGTACCAATCCCATGTCATGTGCCTTTATGGCATCAAGGATGTATAATATTTATCCTTACAACAATAAAACCATATTCCAATATTATGGTTCATAAATACCAAAATAAGTAATAAAGTTGTTACAATGTGTTATCCCTCCTTCAATATGACTCACATGACCACTAGTAAGGAATAGTCACCATTGTTTGTCATCTTTTCTTTATGGAATTCAACAAGGTTTTCTATAGGTGCATCATACCTTGTGAAGGATCATTGTGTTCTTTTTGTCATTTTCCATTTATAGCCATCATACATTTTCCCATCTCATTCTCTTTTCAATGGCCATTGTTGTAATTATTAGCATGATAACATTGACTATCATTTGTATAAATATAATATATTTGGTTAATTAGGTTTGGTTTGATTAGATGATAAAGTGGGGGTGTTCCATACTTTTATGAATATTCAAATCTTTAAGAGATATATTTCACTTTTTGTGACCCTTGGGCCCTCAACATATCATTTCATATATTTAAAATTAAATATAAGTCTTGGGAGTTTTTTCCAAAATATATCAACACAAAACATTATAAAATAATCAATAATAATAAATTGATATAATGAGAACTATGTGTGAAATTGATATCATAACAAATAGATTATAATTATATCAAAATATCCGAATAGCATACTAAATTATAAATTACAATAACATGACATAAATTAAAGGCCAATATCATCATACCAATGAGTTAACTTAAATTTACATGACATCATATCCTTTAATAGAATAACATAATTAATAACAATTAATAGAAAACAATAAATCTGGTCATCAAGACCTTAAGCATTGAGAATAAGGTAAGTATTAAGTGGTAACTAATAGATAGCATTTCCATTGCTCATTCTTAGGTTTGTTCAACCAAAAAAAGTAAAATAAATCATATAACAAAAAGGAATGCAACGTTATACTAGGAACTTGAGTACTAGGAGAGAACCCACTCAAAAGTATGAGTGTTTAGATCTTAAAAAGATTCAATAGTTACAATTTTACAGGGCTTGAAACACTAATAATCATCTCATGCCTTAATCTAAAGATTGGTTTTAAACAAAAGAATAGCACAATACCTAGCTCTCCACATGAACCCTATATTTATACTTGAGGGTTAAAATTATGATACATCACCCAAATAAATGCATTGTTTATAGTTACAAGTTTATATGTTGTTTCCTAGATAATTTATAGTACATGTGACAGTCCTCTTCATTAAGTTATTTGAGTATTAAACACTCAAATTTGTAAATTATGCGAAACTTTTTTAGATGTAGATAATTAGGTACCAAACACATAGTATATAGAAATTGATGAATACTTAAAAAAAGACAAGTTCAAGTAGAGCAATTAGATATATATTTGTATTTCAATACCATTAACTGTTGTAAGCTATTGATAATTAGATTTTATGTTGATAATCTAGTTTAGGCAAGTAGTAGTGAACCTAAAATCATAATAGTTTAAGAAATCCTACTACACATAGTTTACATGAAGACTTTAGAATGTTGCACTATTACCTTTCCATGTACCAAACCAAGTGAAAATTTGCAATAAAAGTGATAACCAAATGGATCTAACATTAAGCTAACAAGGGATGAAGTAGGAAGATAGTTAGTAACACCCAAAAGAGATAATTGGTAGGTAGCCAAATTTAATTGAATGTTACTTGACCCTATCATTGCTTATGTTGTCGTAATAGTTTCAAGATACATGGAAAATCACAAAGCCAAGAAAAGTGAGCTAAGAGAATATCAAGTTACATTAAACATTAGGGGAAATTTTGAGTTCTAAAATGAACCTCCTAAGGAAAATAGTAAAATAATAGTTAAAATAATAAAATAAAAGTTATAATTTTTTAAAGAAAAAGAAATGAAACTACTTTTGTTATTGTATTTTTGCTTATCTCCTTATAGGTTTACTCAAATGTGAAGTGTAAACACTCGTTGGACACAGATTTAAATGACATATTCAATGAGTACCCACTTTGCATACTTAAGAGAATGCCCACATTGAAAAAAAATTGAAGATACATTAAAAAATCATGTTCAACGAGATTTTTTAATGTATCTTTACTTTTTTGGATGTGGGCCTTCTCATAAGTATGCATAGTGGGTGTTCATTGGATGTGGAATTTAATTTCACATGAAATGGGTATCTACACTTGACATTTGAGTAAACATATAAGAAGATACGCTGAAAATAGAATTAAAAAATAGTTATCTTCTTGAATCGTCATCTTGAATCCTATTGGTTCTTTTAAATTTAATTTTGTTAATACATTTTTTCCCAGACTCATTTTTTACCTAAAAATTCCCCTAATGTGCATAGAGTTTTGGAATACTCGTATACCATAAGTAATAATTCCACATATTATTATTTGATTTCATGGATTTTCACTAGGTGAGTTGTATTGATGACAAAAAATCTAAATTATGGGTTAATTTTAATGTTGGTTCAACTTTTATTATAAGGCACAAATTTTTTGTTCACAACAAAATCAATTTATCAGGGATGATTGGATGTACAATACAAAGGAGTTTGGTTGAAAATATTATTAGCATAGTAGAGATTTGTAGTTCTCTTCTATGATCATCAAGGAGTTTTACGATGTGTGGAGAATGCAACCTATCACCAATGCAATGAGCTTACTAAGGTACATATACATTCTTTGATATAATTGAAATAGGAAGGCTAAATTTAGATGAAGTATCATAAAATAACTAAGCAAGTAATTAATATTGTTACGAATTCTAAGGAGAGATAAATTTGAAAAATTAGAGCAATATTTGGTATGATGCAAAATAATTTTCTAATAAGGGTGTGTTGGAAAATATAATGGAAAACATGAGCACATTGAAAATGATTTAACATGGGATTAATAGGGTTGCAAGGATAATTTATGTCATACTTAGTGCAAGCATGGCTTAGTCAAGTGTGGGATTGTTTAGCACATGATGATTTCAATACAATCATGAAAGCATGATAACATAGAGAAAACTAGTTGCAAACCTACCAAAGTGTAGAAGATAACATGGCACAAATGAAGATGGGTTGTAGATTGCTAACATGGAGTCAATTCTTGGAGATGTGATAACTTGGTCAATTTTGACAATCAAGCTTAATCTTCTTTAGCTAGACACCAACATATTAAGAGAATTTTGAGGTCTAAAATGGGCCTCCTAAGAAAAATGTACAACCAAAATAAGCTTTATAAGAACCAATAGGATTAAAAATGATGATGTCAACCATGGGGGATGATTCACCATTTTTGGAGTAAAAAAGTAAAAGATTAAAAAATAATAAAATAATAAAACTACTTTTTCAACTCTTATTTTCAACTTATCTCCCTAAGGTTTTACTCAAATTTTGAGTGGGAGTACTCGTTGGATGCAAAATTTAATTCCTCATCCAAGCAGTACCCATGTTGCATACTTTTGATGGACCTTGCTACATGAAAAATTATAAATACATGAAAAAATGTGATTGCAATCATGTTTTTCATGTATTTCTCCATTTTCATGTAATACGCTGCATCGAAAGTATGCAACATGGGTACTGCTTTGATGAGGAATCAAATTTTACATCCAATGAGTATTTCCGCTCAAAATTTGAGTAAACCCATAGGGACATAAGTTGAAAATACGAGTTGAAAAAATATTTTTTCCTTTTTTCCCTCTAAAATTTGATGATGTAATCTAATCTTATTTTATTATTTCCACTATTATTTTATAATTTCTTTAGGAGGCCCATTTTAAACCTCAAAGTTCCCCTAATCAATGACTAACATTTATTAATCAAACTAGAATTTATGGTGTTGGAATGGAGGATGTAAACAAGTATTATCATAAGCATGATGTAAGTTTAGCACTCACTAAATAGCTATGCGTGTGAGTATTTTTAATAATGAGGAGCTATTTTAGACCTCATTGTCAAAAAAACAATAATTAAGAAGGAAAATGTGTGAAACTTTCCACCATGATCACCAAAATATTTTTTGGGATAAGAGAGGATTCATCTAAGAGTTAATATTGAATGTAAATTTGAGCCTAGCTACTTGAGACTAGATGTGCAAAGGCATGACTTTTACATTTTCAATCTACATTTAACATTGTAAGAAGATTGCAATAAAGAAAAATGTATAACATAAACATAAAATTATTGATTTACAAAACAATCAAATATTCACCACAAGAAAAAATAAAAAAGGTGCACCTACTATGTTTCCATGCATTAATTATTTGGGACCAGTTGTTATGGCATAGTTGTAATAACTATAAATAAATGATTCCTTGGGCTAGGGAATTACACCACCCAATAAGAAAGGTTACTAATCTAATTTAATTGAAGTTCAAAGCTAAGCTAGACACCAAATTGGTGTATGAGAATCCCTTGTTTGTGTGACAAGGGTCCCACTTCCATGCAACAATTTTATTATGTTCACCAAAATACTTAGGGTGGCCTAGTAACCTAGTTGTTTGGCTTGTGAACCCAAGGTATGAACCCTATGAACCCTAAGGAAAGTGGAATTCTACATTGCATAGGGGATGTTAAGATTAAGAAACCAAAACTTAGTAAAATGAAGGATTTGTCACGATTAAAACTAAGAAAAGTTGGAGGGAAAAAAAAAGCAAGCTAAGAGTTAATTAAACACAATTTGTTTATGTGAACTAAATGACAATTTTAAGTGCAACTACTCATTATGAATGGGGATAACTTGAACCAAATTTACCTAGACTACTTGAACTAACTTAAGAAAGAAACGACATAAAGAGGGGGATAGAGAATTGTTGGTTTATTAACCCTTTATGTCATTCATGTCTAAGATGGTGTACACTAGGTTAGAAAAATGAAAATGAAAGAGGGTAGAGAGAGTTAAAAGAAAATATTTTCTTTTATCCAAAATTGTGAATGAATAATGAAAAAAGTGATAATGCAAAATGAGGTTTATTATCAACATTTTTCTTTTGTATGGTTTAAGATCCTAAAAGAAAATGACTACTTTGTTCTTGAACAATTAACTAATTTGCCTAAATAAGCTTTGAACCCCCTACCATGTGATCATTAAATATTAGTGATCACATATGCAATGGAATTAGTTTACAACAATTTATTTATGAAATGAGATCAAAAGCCTACAATTGTACTTGGTATCCATATATTCCACATACACAAAAGAATAAGGTTGATCTTCCTCCACGATATATGCAGAGGTGCTAAAATTAACCATAAATCTAAAAGGATGCCAAAAATAACAAAGTACAAAAGCATAGTCTAGAAGATGTACCCTAATGCCCTTGATAGCAAGGAGAGTTTCCTACCTTATAATCGTTGATGTTCTCACTTGTTAAAACTCTTGAGCAAGAACTTTTGGATTCAAGTTGGTGTAAACCCAAAAATGTTGTGAATATACAAAAGAAGGATTGAGAGTTTACAAATAATAACACAAAGATACAAACTAAAATGGTTCTAAAGTAGAGAATGTTAAGCTAGCACGAATGTAGGAGATTGAGTTCCCTTTTATTTTGAAGATGATTGGTGAAGTCTAGAACCTAATGTATCCAAAGAAGCCCAAAGATAATTCAATTCATAATAAACTTACAAAGAAATAAGGGGAAATTCCCCAAGGGTTTGAGGAGTGTGAAAGAGAGAAAAGAGAACAAATCACCACAATTTCTCAAGAGAACAATCACAAGATCAAGAAAATCCTAATGATCATGCATGTAAACAAATCCACAAGGTGAAGAGCAAGAAAAATGTGAAGAAATGCATATATTTATAGTTTAAAACAACATAAGAATAAAAACAACTTTGAACTTAAGGCATATATTTATAGTTTAAAAGAGCATAAAAATGAAAACACCCAACCATAAAAACAGGTCTCTTAAGGCTTCAACTCTCACAATACCTCAAGTTTAGCTTGTGTCGTATGATAAGGAAAGGAGAGCAACCCACCAAGAAAGAAATATTAACAACTCAAGTCAAGGAAAAAAATTAAGAAAAGTGAGTCCCAAAAATTATAGAAGTGGTTATAAGTATTGATAATAGTTTGAAAAAGCAAAATTCAAGGATTATGAGATCTTAAGGAAATAAATGAGGCAAATTGAGGGTGATATTCTTAGTAATCAAATGGCTAATCTAAATGGTTATCAAGACTAAGGTAGAGTAGTCCCCGAGGTATTAATTAGTTGTTGATACAGTGCACTGTTAAGGCACTCCTTGTGACATCACTGGTTCAAAACCCTAATTAGCCCTATGTGCCACACAAGGGGATGTGTTGGTATACCTAGAGGTTATAGTGGTAGAGGTCAGAATCGACCGCATGTCATGTAAGTATAAGCCTAACCTAGTTGTCAATTTCATCAGTTCTCAAAAGCTAAAAATGGTTAAGGTAGAGTCTTCCAAAATAATCTAGAGGGACCATGGGTGGATGACTGGGAGGAGAATATCAGTTTTTCATCCAGGTGTGTAGGAGTATTTTGTATTGTCCTTAGCCTAAACACACAGAAATTGCAAAGTTAAAACTTTAAATGTTATAGTAACATTTAGACAAGTGTTATTTGAGTTGGGAGGAGGTTAATGTGATTTTGAATGGATAGTAGGTGCACAATAGGTGTAGATTCAAAACCCTTTACTAACTAGTTTAGAATATGAAATAGCCCACAAGTCTCTAATATCACAACATTACAAATGAATTAACCTTTAATACATGATGGACAAGGAGGAAACTCCACTTAGAAAAGTAAGTAATGCTATCAATTGTTCAAGAAGGCTTTGCAATAGGAAAAGGGAAAAATGATGTCTTTGCCACAAAGTTATGTACTAAACTAACCTAGTTAAGTCACTATTTGTCATTGAGAAAAAAATGCTCAATCTTATAGCGTGTGCAATTCCACCCATAACACATCATTTTTATACATAACCCTAACATAGATGCACAATTTAGGGCATGCACACTCTAAGGAGCCAAACTTAAAAGGAATCCAAGGGAAACAAGTGGTTTAGCTTTATGAATTTTACACATGAAAAATTATTTGGAAAAGGTCAAATTGGGACACATGTAATTGAAAAGCATCTAGAGGTGCTTCTATAAGGGCCAAAGAGGTTTCAAAAAGGGATAAAAGGAAATCTTAAGCAAGTTTAATTTAATAGGATCCTTTATCAAGTGCAACACCTAAAAATTAATTTATGCACGTCACTAGAGAGTATAGTGTACATATATATGATGTTAATTAATTCTTGGGATCTAAATAGATTGTGTGACCAAGTCCAAGATTTTTCATTGCAAATTTGTCATAGGTGTATAACCCCTATAAGGCATTAGCAAAGTCACATATCACTGAACAATCAATATTGCACTATGACATAATTCAATTGAAGACTACAAAGCCAACTTGTAGTATCCAATAAAGACTACATAAGGTTTTTGATGACTCAAGAGATACGTAACTACACCCCTAAGACAAAGCCAAGGTCAATATCCAAAGAGGTATGCAACTACACTCCATATTAGGGTACCCCAGGAGGTATGCGACAAACCCCCAATATAAAACTAGCTTGCGGTATACCATGTAAAAGGTAACTACATATCAATGTAGAAAAGACAAGGCCAATTTGGTGTGCCTCAGAAAACCACAATATCAAGGTCTAAGGTTTCAAAAGATACACAATCATAAAATATGGAAATTACAAATTATAATTACCATTAAAACACAACTTTCTAGAGACCACAAATATAACTTGCACAAACCCATGAAGGCATGACGTTACAAAAGTGAAAAATGAAAAAAGTCTTGAAAATCAAACTATTGTGTAAAAAGTATCAATTCGACAACATTGCACTAAAATAGTTGTTAATATATGAATTAGTAATGTAAAAAATATATATAAGAATAATGAAACATACACCAACACAATATAAAAAATACAAAATCATTTGCTATCTTAAGTTGTTATAGCTACCATGCCTCCCAAATTGTAAAATCATCAAGTTTATTTTGTATCAATATCTCCATGTAATCTAAACTTGCTTTCCTTATTAATGGAGTTAGTTGAATAAATTGTAAAATCATCTAATTTATTTTGTATCAATATCTCCATGTAATTTAAACTCGTTTTCCTTATTAATGAAGTTAGTTGAATAAGGTGAAATTCTTTATATAAAGGCCAAAATCTCTTTAGTTACTGTCTTTAATTTAAAAAAAACAAAAAAAAACAAAAACAAAAACAAAAAACAAAAACAAAACAAAAAACAAAAACAAACAAACAACAATAAAAAAGTTAGATTTTATTACCAAACCCATCAAAATACATGTTATTAACGGTAACTTCAAAATAAGCTATTCAAAAACTACACTATGCATACAGCAGAAATATTTAAATTTGCAGCATAAAGTTATCTCCTACTTATGAACAATAACAACAATAATAAGCTTGCCTGGTATTTCTTCAAGATATGATTGTTACCAAATCTTTAATTGGCATCAACCTTATCATCCTATTTTGGCATATATAATGATACTAGGTGGGCATAAAGGTTAATATAAATTAAAGTCAATATCAAATCCTCCTTCCATTAAAAATAAAGGAGTCACTCTCACATGGGAATATAATGAATTTTCACCAAAACTGTCACCTTATGATAGATATGTTGATGATGGTGACACTTATTATTATATATTATAGAAAGCCCTTGATTTTTGTTATAGTCATGGTGTTCTATTTTTTCAAAGTTAAAACACAACATAAAATCTTTAACTGGAAACGTACATTGCCTTCTGTCGGGTTTTTCATTGGACTTGGAAAATTGGGCTTAAATTATAAGCAAGAAAACAGTTTTAAAGAACATTAAATCCCATGACTTTCAGATCCATAAAAATGAACAGAATGTGAAGATTAAGCTATACATTTCAACTTTCTATTTAAATTATGTACAACTTTTACATTTTGCAAACCAAAATTTTATCTATTAAGTAGATGCTTATCCTCACTTTCAAGTTGACAATCCAGAATTTCATCTATAGAGTACAAGTTTAGCCTTACCTTAAAGTTTTCAATCCAGAATTTCATCTATAGAGTACAAGTTTAGCCTTACCTTAAAGTTTTCAATCCAGAATTTCATCTATAGAGTATAAGTTTAGCCTTATCTTAAAGTTTTCAATCTAGAATTTTATCTAAGTACAGGTTAACCCTCACAATCCAGGTTTAGTCTCAATTTGCAGATTGCATGTTCTGTTTACTTGGCATTTGCAAATTGCAGACAAGATGGCTTAAAACGTTTTTATCTCTTGTTTTAATGGGTTTGTTCCATGATGGAAACTCCACTGTTTCCTTGGCATTTGCAAATTGCAGGCAAGATGGCTGCAAATATTTTTATCGGTTTGTTCCATAATGGAAACTCCACTGTTTTTTCTGAAGGGTTTGTGCAAAGGCTGACTCATCTCTCCAAGACTTTGGTAGTGGCATAAAAGGTCCTGAAAATTGTTATATTTTTGTGTCTAGATTAATCAAACTTTCCTAGTCACAACTTGTGGCTCAATTAATATAGCTGAAAATACTGCACAAAATTTAATCGACCAGTTGTTTTAACTGAAATTCAAATCATTAATGGCTTCAACAGAATAAACCTCTGTTGTATCTTCTTCTCCCAATCACAAGTAACTCAATTTCTACACATTAGAGAGAATTAAATCAAAATGTTTGTGGAAACACATTAGCATAGACCTATCTTAGCCCCCAAAGTTCCAACTATGTTAAGCACCTGGTCTTGTTTGATCCCTCTGGATTCCTAATAAATCTAGATCCATGCTTACGAAGTTACACAGTTATTTATTTATTCTTTTAGACACATAGGGAACTCTCCCACCCTGCTGCAAAATCACATTGCTTTCCTTGATACAACCATATGCAAAAGTGTTATTATTTTATTTCAGTCATTAATTTGCATCTTCCCACCATCGCATCACAGCTATAGACCATAGCAATCAAAGAACCCCTGCACTGCAAATATATGATGATTCATTCATGCCAAATGCAATGCCCAAGTTTGGAGAAACAGTAATGCTATGCCAGGAAAATGCATATCATCTGGGCAATGGTATAAATAAAGATTTAGAAATAAATGGCTATTGACTTACAGAGGCTTCTTCTGCATCTAGCAGTTAGCAACACCTGTAACACACAAGAAAAACCAATTTTCTGGATGAAAACCAGTTAAGCTATGCAGAACCTAGGCTTGGCATATGGACAAAAATTGCCAAAATGTTGCCAAGTACTACACTTCTTCAGGACATGTAAACCTGGACGCTGGCACTCTTCAGCGAGCGACACAGGGGACAAACATCAAGCAAATTCTCACAGTCCTTGCATAGGCAAAGATGTCTGCAGGGCAACAGCAAAATAGATACATCGTTGTTCCTGCAAATCCTGCAACTCCTCTGCTCTTTGAGCTCCTTGTTCTGTTTGAAGACATCAGACATATTGTTAACATTGTAATTGTTATGATTATCCCCATAATGGGAAGAAGCTGCATCGTCAACTTCACTATCGCCACAGCCCTCCCTGCTCTGTTCTCTACTCTGGGCAACAGCCTGCTGCAGATTGGTTCTGAGAGCATTAACCATTGCTTCATTATACTTGGCCCTGTTATGCCATGATTGAGCTTCAAGGGCCACCTGTTTTACCTTCTCCATCAGTTCTTTATTCTTCCTGTTCACATTCTCAATTTCCATGTCCTTCTCCCTCAGCCTGCGCCCCAGTCCTTCCTCTATGGCACCAAGGTACGATGCCAGGTGTCTTTGCTTCATCTCCTTGAGACCCTGTGCCAAGTGCTCTTCCTGTAGACATTATAAAAGGATGAGTATCCTATTAATATCCACTTCATACTCATTTATGAAAAGATGCACTTCACTAATGGTTCCAAGGAATTCAGACACAGTTGAAACAACAAACCTGAAGTCTCAAGTAGTGTTCAAACTCATTCTTCTGGCGCTCCATTTCTGTTGCCAAATCTTCATTCAGAACACCCAAAAAAGAAAGGTTGCCAAGGCTCTCAGATGTCACAGAGGAGTTGGGCTCTTCATCATCATATGCCAATCTCAATCCAGTGGACACCGGTGTTGGGTTAGGCAGGGTCTGCGTTTGGAGAAAATTATTGCCAGGAATTTGGGTTGCTTCTGTTTCTCTCATCCTCTTCTTGGGATTTTGGTAAAGGCTGGGTGCAGGGTCATTGGAAGTAACAGGAACTGCATAGACAAAATCATAACAAACATCACCAACTTCAATTCAAAAACAAGGGTTCTGCAATAAGCCCAAGAATTCAAGAACCCATTCACTGAATCCCAACTCACATGGACTAAAAAGCTGGAGCTGGCCCGAAGCTCCATTAGAAGCTGCAGCATATTGAAGCTGCAAGTCTTCCAGCACATTGACCGGTGCAAACAGAACAGGAAAGTTGGGTGTCCCATTCTCACCTCCAAATACATTTCTCATCCTGCCATCAGTCACCAAACAACCCAAAAGGCCATTGATTAACATATATCAAATCAACAGAGTGTACCAAATTCAATCAAGACCAGATTTGAAATATCAATCAAAATAACAAAAAACCATACCTGTTCCTCATGTCTTGCACAAGAACATTGGAGGAGGTGTTGTTGTATTGAGCTTGCACTGCCATTTTTCTCTTATTCTGCAACAAAATTTGAAGTGCCTGCTGTGATTGAAAACCAGATTGTGAAATCTATATATCAAGTTCTATAGATCACCCTTGTGTTCTTGTTCTTGGAACTGCAGATCTTGTGATTGATGAGGCTGTTGGGGTGAATTGCAAGAAATGTATTGTGCGTTTTAATCCAGAGCCCCACTTGACACAAAGACAAAGAGCAAGAAGAAGAGGACCGTAATTACACAGCCTTTTCTTCTTCATATTCTGCTTTACCTTTCATTTTCAATTTTTTCATTTCTGGCTGTTCATCATTCCAATTAAATAATTATCCATTGGATGTCCAGTTTTATCGGTCGTGGCGATGGGGCCCGCCCCAATTATTACGGTAAGCAGAGATGCCTTACACTGCGAAAACGATAGACGCGGGCATTAATTGCATGAAAAATCACTTCTTGTTATTGGTGGGGCCTGCACAAGATCTCCTTCCAGACCCATACGCCACTCACGCTTTCTTTTTTTTCTCGCCATTATCACCGTAACCACTAAAGTTGTATTAAAAAAATAAAAATTAAACAGAAACGAGGGTATTTAATTACTGGCTGCTTTTTTGGCACAGCAGACTATGGTAATGGTACTCATTCGGAATTCCCGCTGCCACCCCCAAACGGAACAGTGATAATCTCTAGTGGAAGTCGACCAAAGCTTTTGTCAACGCGTTCACTATGTTGGGGAAAACAAGTCAGGGTCACATGGGGTCCATGGATACAGGTCCCCCTTGCTGCGAGCCACGAGATTCTCCTAATCACATGGGACACCATTCATTAGAGGCAAACTCTGCTAGAAGCAAGGAAGGTAGGTCTGCATCGAGTGGGGTGAGGGGACATCGTGTTCCCACTGGCCTTTTGCCCCATTCCCATATTCTACTTCCCTCTAATTGATTGATTCCATGGCTCCTTTTATTCTTACATACCTTTCCGAACTTGGCTATCAATATTTCTTTTCTAATTAATTGATCCCAGAGCTACTCTTATTCTTGTATCTTTTCCCCAACTTATCTATCAAATTTAGTGGTTTTAATTAATTTTTCTTTCTCATAAAATGATTCCATAGCTCCTGATATTCTTACCTAACTTTCCCAGCTTAGCCATCAAATTTGGGGTCTTATTTAATTTTATTTTTTTAAAAGATAGATTGTAAGTAGTCAGGTGATTAGAGTTATACTACTATAAAGTTTCAAATACAAAACTCTTTAAATGATTACACATGAATGATTTTGATCACCTTGAAACATCACTGATATTTTAATAGTTTACTTAAATGAAAATTTGTAAGTTTATTATGAGCAATGTTTTCACTGAAAATAAATTTGCAAATAAGTATTGAACAATATGATCTGAGTGCAATCATATATCTATCTAATTTGCATGGCCCCGCACATGCCAAAAAATGCCCCTCCTATACATCATCTTCCTCTAATTAAACCAACCCTTGCACCCTAACATTGAGGCACATAGACCAACCCTTGCACCCTAACATTGAGGCACATAGCACCATCATGAGGCCTAAGTGGCAACACCTCGAGCAATTTCCTATCAAAGTGCAACAACCCAAATCTTCAACAACATTTGAGGTAAAAAACACTAGGCTCATCAAGTTCAATATGTTTGTTATACAGAATCTACGACTGCAGACATAAGTGTCTTCCCTAGACTTGATGGCCTAGTCTAGAACAACAGAAAGCAAAGAAACCAATGTTTTCCTTAAAGTAAATGGACAACGAGATGAAGCCTACCTGGAATCCGTCGTAAGCTTCGCTCCTCTCTTGGCTTGTATGCTCCAATCCTAGCTTTGATCACTATAATTAGAACCTGCACAATTAAACAACACAAGTCAACGATCTACGACATCTATGTAGTATCATCCAATCACTTTATTCAATGGATCAACATGGCATTTAAATACATGAAATCATAACATCACATATACAAAAACAATAAACTCTTTGTATTAATATAAGTGAAGAGAGTTACAACCAAATATAAGATTTGATCTTGTAAAAGAGCTCCTCCAAGTTGACTTGTCCTTCCTTGTCACAAAGTGTACCTCTATGTCACCCTAATGCATGCAATAATGACTCTCACAACTATAGCATGAGGGTAGAATCTATCTCAAAAATCCAACCCTTAGCTTGTGGATGGCAGTAAATATATAGGAGCATATTGTAGTCTAGAAATTCTTATCCATTTACCAATCTGGGCTTGAGATCCACTCTTGATAGGAGGATGAGCTCAAGGCATAAGGGGTGAAATATCCAAGGTAGGATAGGATAGGATTCAAGACTTTCATCCAAGATAAATGGTTAGAACAACCTCTGGAAGCTTCTAGAAGAGGAAGCTTCGAGGTTCTTTTTATTTCTCCTGAATTTCTAGAATCAGCGCACCCCCATCAAGGGACATCTTGCTAGTGATCAATGCAGATCCAGAGAAGGTCAACTTGTTGGTGATCAACGCAAGTCCATAGAGGGTCAACATGTTGGTGATTGCAGTCTCCTAAGGCAGTAGAGTGCGTTGGGCCTTAAAAACACTGAAATAAAGGAGTTAAAGGCAAAAATTTAGGGATTAGGGAGAGTCATTATTAGGGTTTTGTGCAAGGGTGATGACAAGGGGTAAAAGGATGTTGATTGGTCTAGTTAACATGCCTATTGACCAAATGTGACAAAATGCTCTATAACAAATTGCCCCCCTAAAGTGCAAAGTCAGAAATGGAAATTGATAACTAAAGTGCTTTACCTTGTGACAAGTCAGGATCAAGAACAGTCAGTGAGATCGTTATCTGTTACAATACATTTACATCATGATATCTCTACAGAGGGAGGCATAACAAAGGGTGTAATTATGACTGGATGGTTGTTGTAGCTACTAGAGACAACCCCCGGGTTGAGGAGAGGTCAATGCCTAGGACATCTCAGTGTCTCGTGAATATAATTCATTGTTGCTCAAGAGATAAATGTAAAAATGATTTTAAATCTAGTTTAATTACCTTTCACAGAGGTAGATTCAAACATACACATAAACAATATAGATTGTTAGGCCCCTATACTACTAGTGTAACCCCTTATTGTTATTAGTATAACCCACTTATTATATTGATGTACCCATGTAGTGCCCATATTGTTACTATTGTGCCCCATAGAAGCCCACTATTGTTATTATTGTGCCCTTACGTTATTATTGTTATGTCGGCTCTGATTATGTTATAACCCCTTAGACTCCTATATATAGAAAGGAGGTCTTTTCATTTGTATCATCGAAGAATTGTTCATTTATGTAATGTAAAGGAGGTTGCCCCCTCGAAGAGGCTGAATTCTAAGGCTTGGATCTCTCTTTTCTATCTTTTTGTGAGCTAGTTTCATAACATTTGGTATCAGAGCTTTGGATTCTAGGGTTTCGCTGCTCCAAACAGGTCATCGTGGCATTTTCGCTATAATTTTTTTTCTGTGATGTTTCAGAAGTCGTAAAAAAAACCCATTTGAGAAGAAATTGCGCTGAACCTTGGGTCCGAATTTCAGAGCTTTTCACGTGATATTTGCGGAGATATGATCTGAGGAAGTTGGTCTTTTTGCAAACTCCTGAATTACATTCAAAACAGGTGACCTAGGGAAAATCGTCATAACTTTCTCTCTGGGGATTGGATTGAAATTTCATAAGAAGGTACAGAAAGAGGACGGACTGTAGTTTCTTGTATGCATTTTTCAGATCCAAAGGTTGAAACAGTGACACGTGGCACTTCATACAATTTCGCTCTTTTGGAAAGGTCTATAATCAAGTCATCTTGGGAGATTGTGCATAACTCTTTCTTAGAGAATCCAATTTGGATCAGACTGGTGGCATTGGAAAGAGGACACAGAGGGCTACAATAGTTCACAATTTCAAAACTTAAAGATCTGAAAGTACAGAGTTACAGTCGTTTCAAGGTCGAGCTCCTAGAATCAAGAAAAAGCAAGATGAGGAAGTTTGATGGCAAGGATCCGGTAAATTGGATACTTCAGATGGAGCAATATTTTGATCTACATGGTGTACAACTGTTACAAAAGGTATGTATTGCATCTTCATATTTAGAGCCAGATCAATTTTTATGGTATGAAGGGCTTTGTTCTCGTAAAAAACTTGTTACGTGGTCAATTTTCACGGAGGAAATGATAGCATATTATGAGGATACAAAGAGCAACACCTTCTTTAGAGCAACACCACAACAATTGGAAAGAGTAAAAGGGCTTTGTGACATAATGGAAAGCAAAATTATGGAAACCAGGAAGCATACCCCTCACAACTATAAAGATGGAAGTGTTGTTTCTCCTAGCCTTCCACAACCTACAAGGGTTACACCACAACAATTGGAAGAAAAAGGAAGAAAAGGGCTTTGTTACAATTGTGATAGCAAATGCACTAAAGGTCATAGGTGTGCTGAGAAGAAATTATTTCACATAGAATATGAAGAGGAGGAAGAAAAGGATCAAGAAACATCAAAAGAAGAGGATATACGCCAGGACACCACCCTAGAGAAAGAAGAAATGAATCAGACCATATCTTGTAAAGCATTGGCAAGAATTACCACTCCTCAAACTCTCAAGATAGAAGGACATATCAAGAAGAAAAAGGTGCAAGAAGTGAAAGATCACATCGAGAAAGAAGAAATGAATCCAACCATATCTTGTAATTCAATGGACGAAATTACCACTCCTCAAACTATCAAGATAGAAGGACACATCAAGAAGAAAAATGTTCAAGAAGTGAAAGATCACATCGAGCATCAAGAAATGAATCCGACCATATCTTGTAAAGGACTGGAAGAAATTACCACTCCTCAAAAGATAGAAGGACATATCAAGAAGAAAAAGGTTCAAGCAAAGAAAGATCACATCGAGCATCAACAACAAGTTCTCCAACTTTTAAAGGATAACGCCACTTCGGTGCAAAATCAAACGAAACAACAGGTAGATCAACATCGTAGTGAAAAATGTTTTGATGTAGGTGATTGGGTATTTTTACTGCTACATCTCAAGCAAGCTATTTATGGGAAGGAAATGTTGGCAATACTACATGCACTTAAAAAATGGCGACCTTACCGAATGGGAAGACTCTTCAAGGATGAGGATGTGGAAGCATTGTTTTGTGCTATTTATATTATCCAACCAAATTGGATAAATGAAGCAAGGGATAAATGGAAGAAGGACGAAGAAGTATGGCCACTTATTCAAAAGTTGCAAAAGATCCCAATTCAAGCAATATTGCCAGAAATTGAAGAGGAAGGAAAAATCATATTGGAACCTGGAGCAGTCACAGAAACAAGAACCCGACAGCTACGAAATCGATCAATTTCAGAGTATCTCATCAAGTGGAAAAACTTACCCGCTGAATATTCCACATGGGAGGACAAGAATTTTATACAGAAGCATCAAGAACTACTCAAGTGTTGAGGACAACGCTTTTTGAAGGAGAGGGGCATGTTAGGCCCCTATACTACTAGTGTAACCCCTTATTGTTATTAGTATAACCCACTTATTATATTGATGTACCCATGTAGTGCCCATATTGTTACTATTGTGCCCCATAGAAGCCCACTATTGTTATTATTGTGCCCTTACGTTATTATTGTTATGTCGGCTCTGATTATGTTATAACCCCTTAGACTCCTATATATAGAAAGGAGGTCTTTTCATTTGTATCATCGAAGAATTGTTCATTTATGTAATGTAAAGGAGGTTGCCCCCTCGAAGAGGCTGAATTCTAAGGCATGGATCTCTCTTTTCTATCTTTTTGTGAGCTGGTTTCATAACATAGATCATCCCAAGAATAAATGTCAAAGTCTAGTGGCCTACACACATTAAATGAAACTCAATTTATCATTGCAGTAAAGATGCGGAGGAGAAAAATAAGGGAGGAACTCAACACAGAGGGCTAGATAGACCCAGAATCCTAAGCAATAAATCCCAGTAGAATCATGAAAGAAAAAGGAAATGAAGTGCAGAAATTATAGAGCACATTTTAAGGTTTCCAACTCAATATTTCATCGGTACTTTATGCTACAATATAATATAGTAAATCTACAATCTCACATGTATTGTTTGCTAAAGTATAACATAAGTAAATCCATGATTTATGAGTGAATCTAACAGCTACAACTTACACAATTTCTGATGAAGAAAAACATACATGAAGTGACATGCAGAGGAAGAACACATATTACACATTCCTATGCTTGGAATCACCATATCTTCTTCATTAATCTTAAAAAATGGAGTCCATATCATAGGCTCAAACTGTTGAAATTTGTAGAACAATTACCACCTCAGGAACAAGCAATTGAACCAAAACTTGGAACCTCTCTCTAAAAATAGAATTCAAGATCACTAAAAAGACTGAATTCGAAACCCCTGAGAATAGAATTTGGGAACCTTTACTACTGATTTCATCTTCCCTTTTTTAGAGAGAGAGAGAGATCAAGCAATAGTTACAAAATATATTCATAATGCTACAATTGTTTGAACTACCAGTTGTCTGAGCATGAAGATGTTCTAAATGTCCTAATGATTACATAACAGTTCTGATTCTTTTCTTGAAAACACAAAAAATTAATAAAACATGATAAATAGGAGGTGTCATGATTGACACAACAAACTATCCTCCATGTGGATTCCTCTTATTTCCTAAGGTGGATTCAGGCTCCATTATTTGTATTAGCGGTGGGCTGATGATCTGGCCACGCTTCTGTTATGATATTCCTCCACGATTACCAACCAATTTGCTTGTCGCTTTCTTTCTCTAACTATTTAATTTCCCCTTTTGGAGTTGGCCTTGATCAGATGTGGTGGCATTGAAGGTGCCCTGTTGATCCGAATTTAAATAGGAATGCAAAAAATTATAGATATAACCATAAATATAGAGATGTAATAGAAATAACACTTCATTTGATTAATATCAAATAATGAAATATGCTTATAAACAGTATGGAAATGAGACTAGCTCGGCGATGATAGCTTATCTCTGAGAAGAGATGTGGTGGCTACATGTTTGTGAACTGCCTTACAATGAGGCTCAAGGGAATTTTTATTATTGAACAATAAGAGCAAACCATAAACAACCAAAACCCTAACCCGAGGAGATGTAACACCAAGAGTTTATGGGCCCCATTGGGGTTAGTTGGGCAGCCAACTTCCCGAGGTCGTGACTTGGTCATATTATCTTCATTTAATGCGCATGATATCCTGTTGGAAATATCTCTTGGAGGACTACGAAGAAAAAATAACTTCATAAAAGTCGTTGGCGGTAGATTGCCAAAAAAACGTCATTTAGGGCCTCAAAACGACTTCAGAAGTTTAGGACCCAAAAAACTACTAAATATAGTACATTGTGCTACAATTAAGGAAACTGAAAAACTGAAAGAAACAATGGTGGGGATCTAAGTGGAATTGGTGGGTGGCCACTACTATCCACTTGGATCATTCCTCCCCCCTTAGGAAGCAATGGTCCCCGTTGCATTGAGTGCCTCCATGAGATGGGAAAACTTCTACTAAACTTGGTCCCTGGTGAGCTATCATGAAATCTCTGATGTGTCCAGTAATGGTGGGAAGCATGGCCAAGGGCGATCCACATTGAACACTCGGTGGAAGCCAAGGAATGGGGGAATGCTGTGCTCCAAATCATTGTTTCCCACATCTTTGTTAATGGTGTAAGGACCATATCAGAGTGGTCTGAGCTTCTGATGGGCTCTGGTAAGGCATTCTTTCTGCAAATGCAACCAAAATTTGTCACACCCTAAAACTTGTGTGGCACTTGATGTTGATCATGTCGCTGCTTGTACTTGGAATTTTCCAGAATGGAGCGGCGATATATCGGCCCGTTGGGTAGAGGTGCTCTAGGAGTCAGATCAAATGAATGCTTGGCTTGACAGTGTAATGGTACCCTTGTCGTGAGGAGAAGATGTCCCTATATCCTTTCATGATCATATCCACTTGCTTTTGCTACATGGAGGAACCCTTCCCAGGGGACATGGATGTGGCTATGATCTTCCCCTTACTTTGAGAGTGAACTAGAAAGAAAATAAATTTCCTAGTCTGGGAGATGATCTTACTACATTTCTTAACAGAGATCAAAGAAGTGGCAGTAGGTGGGGCTACCTTCGGTATCGTGTATAATGTATTACACAAAGAAATAATAACAATGCAAGGACTTGAATCATACACAG
The DNA here is from genome assembly GCA_031772625.1 of Pinus tabuliformis. Classification (NCBI taxonomy): domain Eukaryota; kingdom Viridiplantae; phylum Streptophyta; class Pinopsida; order Pinales; family Pinaceae; genus Pinus; species Pinus tabuliformis. The sequence goes on from CM062817.1 coordinate 649,925,811, forward strand.
CATGTCACTTCCACAAGTATGGTTGGCCTAATAATACATCGCAAACATCAAGAGGTGCAACATCACACAATACCTCATATGTGAAGGGCTTGATGCTGTAGGGAAGGCGACACTACTGGTGAACTCAGAGATCTCGTCCTTGGTGAAGCCACCTGATGTTGTACGGTTGCGTGTGTGGTATGGTTGGTAGTCCTAACCGCTTCGTGACCTCTGCTGAAATGAGGTTCTTTTGGTTCCCACTATCAACAATGAAGTGTAGTGGTGAACCCTTCACCCACATCTGTGAGTGGAAAAGACACTCCCCCTCCTCTGCATCTTTGGGCTCATTCTTTTGGATCTTGGTGGTGGAAATAGTGGCACTAGGCTCTGCATCAATGATCTACCCTTTGCCATTCCTCTTGTCGGGTTCTGACTCAGGGTCAGAACATGCATCTGATTCTGAAGCCTTCAACTCGACCACTAGTGACAGCTTGGCCCGACACTCACTTGTGTTGTGAGTGGGGCTCTTGTGGAACCCACACCACTTTCTTGTGTCCTTCTTTGACTTCATGGTGGTTTTCTTTTCTTGTAGCTTCAACGAGTTGTCTTGGGTCACACCATCTTGGCTTTGTCCTTGGTTCTGCGGTTTGGGGAAGCCTTTCCCTTGCTTCAGATTCGTGGATCCAAAGTCTCGCTTCTTCTATTTAAACTTCTACTCGATCTTGACAACGTATCAGTATGTCGTGCTGAGCGAGGAGATGTCCAGGAACTCCATCTCATCCTGGATGTATCTATGTAGGCAGCCACGATACTTGAGTACCAAATGTTTCTCAGAATCCTTGATACCCAACTTCGTGCGAAGGGTATGAAAAACATTGGTAAACTCCGACACATATTGGTCCCTTCCCTGCCACAGCATGGTCCACTTTATGTATTTGTTCTCGTAGCTCCCGACACGGTAGTACTGCTCCTTTATGGCATCCTAAAATGAATTCCAAGTGGGAGTGGCTGAAAACAATGAGTTCGTACTTTCATCATTCTATTCACAATAGGTTTCCCACTAGTCCTTGACGCGGGGGTGGCTTTGAGAAGAGCAAAAGTAATCTTTTCTGGGCTGGAAAAATCATGAAAAAAAATATCCTTCTAGCAGATTCAACCATTTATCTACGACGTCTACATCTATTTGACCCTCAAATATGGGGATTTCAAAGTTAGCTTGTACCTTAAAGGGTGTGGCGTTTCCAGAGTAGTTGTTGGAAGCAGATGCATTTCCCCTAGGTAGCCACTGAAGGATCTGGGCAAAGTTGTCCATCATTGTGTTCCTTTGTTGCTTGAGGGCTTCTTCAAGCAAGATTTTGATAGGATCTCCTGCCCCCTCGTCTTTCTTTTCATCCGCCATGGGAGGACGTCGAGATTTGCGAGACTGGTCTTGCAAAGGTTTGACCAGTTCAAGCCCTAACTCCTTATATCCCAACCTCATTGGGGACATGCAAAGAAGAACAGAGAAAGAGAAGACCACTTTGATACCACTGATTCAAATTTGAACAGGAACACAACAAATTATAGATATAATCATAAATACAGAGATGCAGCAGAAATAACACTTCCTTTGATTAATATCAAATAATGAAATATGCTTACAAATAGTATGGAAATGAGACTAGCTTGACGATGGTAGCTGATCTCTGAGAAGAGATGTGGTGGCTACATGCCTCTGAACTACCTTACAATGAGGCTTAAGGGCCATTTTATTATTGAACAATAATAGCAAACCCTAAACAACCAAAACCCTAACCCGAGGAGATGTAACACCAAGAGTTTATGGGCCCTGTTGGGGTTAGTTGGGCAGCTAACTTCTCGGGGTCGTGACTTGGTCATATTATCTTTGTTTGACGCGCATGATATCCTGTTGGAAAGATCTCTCTGAGGACTATGACGAAACAAATGACTTATTAAAAGTCATTAGTGGTAGATTGCCAAAAAAGCGTCGTTTAGGGCCTCAAAATGGCTCCGAAGTTTAGGACCCGAAAAATTGCTAAAATAGTCAACTGTGCTACAATTAAGGAAAATGAAAAACTGAAAGAAACAATGGTGGGGGTCCAAGTGTGTTACAGATCCATTTGGGCACATCAACCCCAACTTACAGATCAGTACTATTAAGGCCCATCAAACCCTAATTCAGTTGTTACATGCCCTAAATGAAGTCAACCATCAAAATGCTTCCTTCCCAAGAGATTCCGCGACTGAAATCATCCAAAAAATGCCTCTAAGAAGATCAGCGCATGTAGGCCTTTATCAAGGTGCATTGCAGTGCAGCCCAATACACTGCTAGGGTGCATTGCAGCGCACTAGAGCCCTCTTTGGCCTACGCTGGGCGAATTTGAGCGAAATCTGCATTGGGGTTTGGAATATTCTTATCCATAGGATGCCTCTAGAAGTTTCCCAAGGCTATCTACTCCTTTGGGCTCAAAATTGGATGAGGTAGGGAGTTAAGGAACATCAATCCATTTATCCCTTCCTCAATGGAACTAAATCCTAAGTTTGGAAGGGCATTCATTATCACCATTTATGGCATAACTTCCTTCATTCACCTATAAAAAGACCACTCATCTAAGTGATCAGGGGATGGAAATCATTGAATTATAGGGAGATGTTGTTAGTATGAGACTTGAGTTGGTTTCAAGTATTGTAATGATGTGAAAATGTCTTGCTTTTTATGACGAGAAGATGGGATTGAACTGGAGGAGTGGCACTGAATCAAGCAAATTGGGTTGTAACTCTTTCTTTTACTAATAAAGTGTTCAAAGCTTTTTCCATATGTTTTTATTGTTTATTAATGCTTTCATATGTGTATTATGTACCTGATTCCATTCTATGTTTAATCAATAGATCATTATCATATGCTTTGGTCGGTTTTTGTCTTTTGTCTGTGTGCAGGTACTTTTCAAGTGGATTAAGTATGGAAAGGAGCGACAAAATTAGTCAAGGGAGGTAAGGAGTAAGTGAAAGCTTTAGGTAGGCTTATTTACTATCTTATTTAATCTATTGGTTATAGAAAAAGTAGAGAATGCTTTGCACTAGTCTAGGGGTTTAAGCGTTTATCCATAGACACTAAAGCTTCCCAAAACAAAGTGGAATTGGCAGGTGGCCACCACTATCCACCTGGATCACCTATGACCTGGTTTCCGACCCATCCACCCCTTTATTACCTTTGTTGTACATTATCAGAACCCAACACATATCTTAAAATTTCCATAGTGCAATTTTAGAGTTGAAACACATCGTAACTTTATTTAAAATGACGTTACGAAAACCCAAAGTTTTGATTCCTTTATGTCTTTTGTGCTTGGATCCTTATTTCTTATTCACCATAGAACCACTGCCTATGACCACCAGTATAACACTTAAGCGCTACAATATTGGGCCTTTGTCCATCATAACTCTATTTAAAATAAACGTTACAAAATCATAACATTTTGATGCTCTTATCCCATTTCCTCTTATCCCTCTTATCACAATTCCTCCATAGAACCGGGTTTCATGACCAGCGGCTTGCCGCTTGGGTGCTAAAGCTTTCAGGATCTTGTTGGGGGCCTATCTCCCTTTGTATTTTCTCTTTCGCCTTTGGTTCCTTTAAGTCTCCCACAACCATGGGCCATCAATGCATTGGAGCTATTTTCATCGGAAGTTGTTCGAATTGAAATTAAAAAAAAATTATGATGTCTCCCTCTTCCGATGATCTTTATAGCAATTGGGTGCTCGACCCTAGTCTGTGCCCTTGGTTCTTTAGGTCCTCTTGACCAAATGCCATTCAAAATCATAAGTCCCTTCATTAGATTAGAACGTTTTATAAAATAATTTAAACATGGGTTACAAAATCCCTTCCCTCTGAAATGCCAACCTCCTAGAGGACGTCACACTGAGGTCATCAAATCCACATGGCACCTCTTGAGTGGTGACACATGTCACCCAAATTTGGCCCATTAGGCCTCCTAAAATGCAAAAATTAACTACCACATGTCCACTGTACGGTCACGCCATGTTGACATCATCTGCCATATATGCTCCTCAGGGCCAATCATCAATTGCCATATGTCTTCTTCGGAGGAGTGAGAAAGGCTCGCTCATGTCCTTAGTTTTTCAACAATTTCCTTTGTATTTTCTTTTCTCGGAAACCTCGGGGCTTTTCAAATAATTTCAATTTTTAAGGATTTACGAGACTCCAAGATTTCGATATCACTTTACTCCGAGGTCCAGCCTTCCGATGTTCCGATATATCTGCCCTTTAGACTGGCTACTCCAATATTCCCTGCTCTCACATGTCATTTCGGGTCCCATTTAAATTAAACATTGTGACCCCTGTGTTCTAACCTTTGATATCCCGATATGCCTTATTCTCCTAGATTTTAATATTGGGTCCCGATGGTCAACCTTCCTTTCTCATTTCAGCCTCTGAATTTCATCGCTTCTGTTTTCAGTTCCCTTCTAGATCTCAACCTCCGAGCTTCGGCTCTTGGATTTCAGCTCTTCCTTTAATCAACCAAGAATGCACATTTCCTTATCTTCACCAAGGATGAAAATTAGGACCATATGACACAACTATAAGATGGTATGACAGGTGATAACTATTGGGTGCGGGATCCCCCAAGGGAAGTTTTGGGGCTTAGAGGCCATATTTTGGTTAAAGATTGTACTTCCGATGTAAAGACTCCGCATTTTTTGGGTGCAGAGCGAGTAGCTTGTAAGAGAGTCATAGGGTTGTTTGCCCTTAAATTTTTTATTGTAAAGTCAACTGTAGAGATCTACCCATGGTCCGCGGACCATGGGATTGTATAAATAGAGCGAGGCTCTAAGTAGTTAAGACATCATCGGATCTAATGGTCAGTCGACGATGAAGAGTTGAGTCATATATGTGGAGTAAAGTCTAGTTTTGGGTCGTAGAGTAGGAGAAGGCTTTGCAGCTGAGTGCGTAGAGGCCTAGTAGTCTACAACTAAGTGTGCAGGGCAAGTCGAGTTTGTAACAGTTGGAAGTATTAATAAAGAGAAGTTTCATATCATTTCTGTGTATTTATTTCCTGTTTTATGCATCTGTTACATTGGATATACATTGAAATTTTAATGCTTATATAATGCGCGTATGTGTATAAATGTGTTGATTAAGTAAATTCAAGATAGAAGACATGTTTACACGAAGTTAAGTAAGGCCTGTTAAAAGGATAAGTAAGATATTCGATGTATTTGGGGAAATAGTGCAGGTTGCTGCCATAGCAACGTGAAAGCCTCTTAGCCCCTGGTTAGGGCTGCGCGAAAGATGATTATAACAGATCATGAAGGTATTGAAGGTTAGAATAGTACGCGAAGCGACCTGCATGAAGGTAGGCACAGTTGGACTAAATTGACTCCACAAACATCTCAAGGGTGCGGAAACCTAGTTCTAGCATCCCCCCATACTGCTTCGGGTGAGACTTCAGTCCGCGCTCTGCAGATTGATGCCGAAAGGGCTAGTAGTGTAGGGATTTGTTTGGCTAAATAACTCCAAACCTAGGTCAGACCCCCATAAGCCAACAAATGGTTTCATTGCCTGGGCTGGAATTTGCATAGAGATGTCTGATGTCGTATCATTGGAATCCAGCAAAGAAGGAAATTGAAGGTTGGTTGGACAAAATAATTCATGAGTTCATAGTACAGGAGAACTAGAACCCATGACTGTCAAAAGAAGAGTGGTTAGACTGCTACCTGTACATGGAGATCCACAAAATCTTCTTCGTGTCCTTCCCTACTCAGTGGTACGAGTGGATCACGAAGCTAGAAGATAGCCAAGGAAGGTGGAAACTTGAAGGTCCTATTGTGTGGACTCCATAGTTAGTGCGCGTCGTTGATCATTGGCTTGATCAGATTATAGGAGGATTCATTACTGAGTTCATGGTCAACACCTCAATCAGCTATAGCGAGGCAGAGCGACGCTTTCTCAAAGGACCATGAGGTAAGTACATAAAGTATTTAAATACTTGGATTAAAATGATATTGTGCGAAAAGAGGGTTATGCAGTTACCTTGATGTTTGGGGCTACACGAAGTGGAAAAGCCTACAGGAACAAAGGAAATAAGGGACCAAAAAATAGCCCCTTTATTTCACCTTCGCGAGGGGACGAGGAAGAGCTTGCGAAGGTCTCTTTGCGAAGTGTGATCCATATGATAAGGCAAAGATTTCTGTGAATACCACCTCCACCCACACCGCCACCAGATTCATCGCCATCACCTCCATCTTCACCCATACCACCTCCATCACCATCGCGATTCAATATGGCAAGCACAATGAAGTTGCATGTGTTCAAAGGATTGAGAAATGAGGATCCGGACCAATTCTAGTTCGTTGTAAGGGCTATATGGGAAGTGAAAGGAGTTATCTATGACAATATAAAGAAAGCGACATTGGTTAGCACCCTTCAGGATCGCACGCTAACATGGTATATTAATCACTCCAATGATAATCCAAATGCGGGAATCGCGGATATCTAAACATTGCTAAATAAAGAATTTAGCAAGTCGAAGTTTTAAGCACAATCGATCATTGGATTCAAAGAGATCATGATGCTACTAGGCAAGACTCCTTGGGAGCTGGATCAGAGGCTGAAATGTACTATTCGTGAAGCTAATATGAATCTGACGGATGGAAAACACCGCAAGTTGTTTATAGCTTCACTAATGCCACATTTAAGGAGTGCGCTATCACAACAGAAGATAACGACTCAGGCAGAGGCCTAAGAGATCGTGATGATGCTGCATAAGACCCCAATGTAGGATCCCAACTTGGGATTTCAGCAGATCCACGTGCAGTTGAAGAATTGATGCCTTGAGATGTAGAGTTTGAAACAGGATAGGATAGCTCGACCAGAAGTGCACGAAGAGTTATGGTGTGTGAAATGCAAGGGCCAGGGTCATGACAAGGACCACTGCTTTATTTTTGTAAACTACCTCGCAGGAGGAGGATTGATGCCTTTAAGGCTAGAAGCACAAGCAGGACCTAGCATGGTGCCTACTTTGTGGTGTGCAATTTTTCAAATAGCTGGAAAACATGCCACGAACAACTGCCACTTGTTACAGAAGTATACGCAAAATTCACAACAGTTGTTCTGCAACTTTTGTAGGTCGGTGGGACATGATGAGTGCACTTGTAGAAGTTATGAGTTGATGATGGATAGAACTCCCACCTACAGAGTTCAGGCCGAAACGCGGCCCCTTGACCAAAATGCAGGAATGGCATGAACAAGACTTTAGGGGTGCAGATGAGGCCAAGGTAGAGGAGGACCTGGAAGAGGTTGCAGATAGTTAATATGCTACAATTTCAGAGGGCCAAGACATTATGCCCGCGATTGCACGAATCCAACGTGTCCATCGTGTTTGTATTTCACCTCTTTTTATCATGAGATAGAAGATTGTCCTACACTGATAGCTAGGACATGTGACAAAGGAGTGCTACTGCATCCCCCAACTTAGAACCTTCAGATGATGAGGTCTGAGCTGCGGGAGGAAGATCTGAATGTGAACATTGTGCTCTGAAGTGGAATCATGATGGGAGATGACAAAGGCAAATAGCCAGAAGATAGTACTTGGGTTCGCAAAGCTTCGGTGAAAGAAGCGGAGTTTGGTTTTGAGCGCCCCCGGGAAAGCTTCATGGAAGCTAAGAAGAACTTCGCTGATGCCTCCACTTTAGGAAGAAAAGATAGACCGGAGCCAAAGATGGATCCATCTATGCTCACAACATTCCTGGAAACATGTATGAAGTTACTGTGTGACAGCAAGCTGTAAAAGGATTACAGGAACTCATTAACAAATGCATTGGGACTGTGCTAGGAGAACCGCGCATAGTTCGAAAGATTGCAAAGCATAAGACAAGGACGGGAAGAGAAATAAGGCTAACCGCGCAGATCAGAGAATATGAGATGGATCAAGTCATCCTGGATTTGGGATTGGATGCGAATGTTCCACCAAAACAGACGTGGGAGAAAATGGGGAAACCTGCACTGTAGTGGTCTCCAATTTAGCTAAGAATGTTGAAACAATAGAAAATAATACCCATGGGGTGATTGCAGGGAATAACTGTGGATATTGAGGGAGTGAGTGCGCTGGTAGACTTTGAAGTGATAGAGATTGTGATAGCAATCCATATCTCTCGCTCTTAGGAATTGACTAGGCCACTGACATGAACAAGGTAATTAATCTGAAGAAGCGCAAAATGATTTTTGAAAAGAAGTCACAGCGCGTAATTATGCCCTTGGACCCTGCTGAAGGATTGCGCTATATGGAGCCGATGTGCAAGTATGAAAGTGATGATGATTTGGACTGCATCTACAAGATAACATCGTGAGAGGAAGACTGGGTAAATCCCACAATGGATGGGCGAATTTCATGGGAGTGCAAGAACTCCTGTACTTCGGATTTTGATGAAGAGATAGAGTAATGGTAGAATCAGTTACACAAAGTAACTACGTTGAATTGTAATATGATGACAAGGTCACTGAAATGCGTATCGACAGAAGTAAGAGATCTGCCTACTTATGATGGTTTAAGTGAGGTAGATACCTTCTTGGATAAATTTGAAAGGGAGGTGCCAGAAAAGCAACGCTTCTAGGCCTTGGACTGGGTACTATGCGCTACACCCGCGAGATGGTGGGGTACACACAAAGGAAGCTTTGACGACTGGCGTGAATGTAGGAGGATGATGCACACACGATTGGGGAAGCCTAGGGTGTGATTGATAGACAAGTATAATGGACGGGATGATCCATGCGCGCATCTAGCCAAGTGGGTGTAGGCATATGGAGAAAATCCACAACTTGAATGGGTGCACCTATTCTGTCATAGCCTTGACGTTATATCGATGAACTGGTATATAGAAATAGATCTTCGCCATGGGACCAGTGAATGGGATATCCTACACGAAGGGTTCATGATGACCTTCAGTTTTGATGACGGATTTGACTGCATTGAAGAAGCGCTACAAGAAGTAAAAGCTGCCATATTTAGGATTCTGCAGGATCCTGTAGACCGGGTGCAGCCTGAATGGGTTACTCGGTTAAGTTGCGTGCTGGAATGTTATAATGTAACTGCTGAAGAAGATGATGAAGATCTATAGAAAATTAACATTCCAGAGACAGAAGGTCACTGTGAGGTTCAAGGACCACAGATTGAGAACCCTGAAATAACCGCGCCGGTGAAAACTAAGCAGGTGAATATTGGTACGGAGGCGGAACCTAAATTCACGAAGATTGGGGACTACTGGGATGACGTGACAGTGGATAAGGTCATTGAATTAATCTACGAGTATCAAGAATTATTCCCGACCAAGTTTACAGATTTGAAAGGAATAATCAGAGATTTAGGGGTAATGAATATCATATTAAAGCCCTATGCGAAGCTAGTTAAGCAGAGGTCGTACCGCTTAAATCCGAAATACAAGGAGACGGTTTGCGTAGAACTAGACAAGATGCTTGTGGCAGGCATCATTAATTCTATGGAAGAATCTGATTGGGTAAGCCTGATGGTGGTGCAAGAGAAGAAGCAAAAGGACAAAATAAGAATAGGATCTCAGAAAATTGAATGACGCGTGTGTACATGATCCATTCCCAACTCCGTTCATGGATGAGTTGTTGGACAATGTAGGTGGTCATGAAGCATATTCTTTCACTGATGGGTTCTCAAAGTACCACTAGATCAAAATCACGCCAGAGGATAGCAGAAAGACAACCTTTGCGACTGAGTTGGGTTGCTTTCGATATATTTTCATGCCATTTGGATTGAAGAACACGTTGGCCATCTTTTTACGCATAATTGTTGTGCCATTCAAGGAATATAGCCATAAGTTCTTGGAGGTCTATTTTGATGACTGGATTGTATGTGGGCTGGTTAAGTGCCATGTAGCGAGCTTACGCTTGATGCTAGATACCTACCGAAGATACCTTGAATCGTGCTCAACCTCAAGAAGTGTGTGTTTCTTGTTCCTTTTGGGAACCTATTGGGGCACGTGGTTTGCAAACAAGGGATGATGGTAGGTCTCGTGAAGATCATGGTGATTCTGAATTTGGAAGCGTCGCAAAGTGTGAAACAGTTGTTCGCTACTCTGGGACATATGGGGTACTGTAGAAAGTTTATCAAAGGTTATGCCCAAATCACCGCGCCGATGGAAAAACTGTTGAAGAAGGATGTCACGTTTTGTTGGGACGATGACTGTAAGAAAAGCTTGGATATATTGAAGGAGAAGATGGTTACTGTGTTGATTCTTGTCTTCCCAAACTGGAAGAAAGAGTTTCATGTTCATGTTGACGCGTCGTGTATAGCGTTGGAGGCAGTATTAACACAGGATGGGGGAGAAGGCTTGGATCACCCTATTGCGTTCGAAAGTCACAAATTATCTAAGACAGAAAAGAACTATTCCACCATTGAACACGAGGGATTGGCTATGGTGTATGCGCTCTAGAAGTATCGACACTACTTGCTAGGAGATCACTTCAAGATGTATACAGATCATTCTGCGTTGAAGTACTTGGTCAATAAACCTGTGTTGGGGGGCACATATGCAGGTGGATTTTATTGTTCCAAGAATATGATTTTGAAGTTGTTGTGAAGCCTGGCCAATTGAATGCGGGACCAGATCACCTGTTGTGTATTGAGACAGGGGAGGGACCTACTAGTTTGGTGGAAGGATTACCTGACACACAGATTTTTGTTGTGCGTGTAGCGGATGGACATTTTGAAGATATAATTCACTTTTCAACAACAAGAATTGCGCCAGAAGGATACTCTATCCAGCATAAGAAGGAGCTAGTGGTGCCTGTGGCAGATTTCTCTGTCATTGTGGGGCATCTATACAAGATGGGGAATGATGAGATATTGTGAAGGTATGTACCTGAGTTTGAATGAAGCAACATCCTCACAGACGCTCATGGGGGCGTTGCGGGAGGACATTATGTAGGGAGAACAACCATGCAGAAGATTCTCCACGCAGGGTTGTGGTGGCCAACCCTTCATCAGGATTTGAAAGCACATTGCAAGGCATGTGATGTATGTCAAAGAACAGATAAGCCATCACGGAGGGACAAGATTCCTTTGAATCCACAAATGACGTTCCAGTCCTTCGAAAAGTGGGCAATAGACTTTGTAGGACCTATCAAACCTCAAGGAAAGACAGGTCCGAGATATATTATCATTATGACAAAGTACCTGACTCGTTGGGCAGAAGCGTAGCCGGTAAAGGATTTCACAACCGTGAGTGCCGCAAAGTTTCTTTTTGAACATGTATTGACACAATTTGGATATCCGAAGATCTTGATGAGTGATTGCGGTACACATTTCCTAAATGAGATGATCAGCACGCTGACGAAAGAGTTTCAGGTGTATCATCAGAAAAGCAAATCGTATCACCCACAGGCTAACAGGATAGTAGAAGCATTCAACAAAGTATTGGAGATCGCGCTAACAAAGGTATGCAATGCACAGTGAAGTGATTGGGACCTGCGCGCACTTGCAGTATTATGGGCTTATAAGATGACATGCAAGAAACTAATGGGACAAACACCTTTTAGGCTTGTCTATGGAGTAGAACCCATAATGTCTATGGAATACATCATGCCTAGTCTGTGCAATAGCAACGCTCATAGGTATGATGAAACGTGGAGACCTGGAGGCAAGGCTCGCATAGTTGGAGGAGCTCGAAGAAGAACAATTTTTTGCTGGATTTCACTAGCAGGTTCAAAAGCAGCGCAAAAATTCATGGCATGATCGACATATTAAGTTGCGCACCTTTAAGGTGAATGATTTGGTGTTGTTGTATGATAGAAAGTTTGATAAATTCCGTGGGAAACTCAGAATGCATTGGCTGGGCCCATATGTTATTAAGGAGATCACAGATGATGGTGCAGTGCAGTCGGAAAAGTTAAATGGAGAACCTTTCCTAGGAAGAGTAAATGGTAGTCATCTAAAGCCATACACAGGTGGCCTGGCCATTTGACTAACTAACAGAAGCATAGTTTTAGTGCTCCAGGCGGTTGAAAGGAGGCGCGGGACTATAAACTACTCTGCGTGGGAGCTGCGTGATGTCAGGATTGCGCACAATAGCGAAGTGTCACAGGGTCCATGACAGCGTGAGAGTAGTTGCACTACTGCACAAGTCAGTTGGAAAGTGATCGTTACAGTCACTATTCACGATGTGATGCTTTGTTTGAGAACAAATGGAGCAGGCAATAGGAATTTAAGGCAAACTTTATGGGCTAGATTCTTGAAAATATGCTTCTAATCGAGCATTAATGGGTTGAACGTGGGGGAATGGTTGAATTCAAATTCAAAAGGTGCTATAAATTACAAAGAGTTGTCCAGAAAACAACACTTGGAAATTTGAGAACTGAGTTGTTGCGCGCCCAGACATTCATGAACCCAGACTTGTTCGATCTTCTGAAGGTGAATTCGTTGCTTGAGCAATTACCTGAGACGTTGAGAGAATTGTGGAATCACACTATGGCAGCACTTGAGGAAGCCATGGATACCAGAGTAATGACCACTGAGGAAGCCATGCAGGCCATTATGGAAGTGAAAGCCCTAGAAAGTGCCGGGATAGTCGCAGAAATCCCTAAATCATCGCACACACTAAGACCCAAGAAAGACAAGCAGACCATCGTACCAGTGTGCGTATCCTCTAGAACTCGTTAAGGACTAAGCTTACCATGGAGAAAAGGGGAAGGCTATCAATTTGGAGGCCGATGAGGAGGAAGAATTTGAAGAAATCCTAGTAGAGGAGGAGGATTTAGAAATGGAGGTTGAAACCCAGGGTGCAGACCCTCTTACTAGGCTGCCCACATATGTTCCTCCGCGGAAGGGTAAAGCAAAGGTGCCCAAAGATATAGATTAGAGCAAGAGCTCTTTACAGACTCCACTACTCCCTAACAACATTATTTTTTAAGGAGCGCACATGGGGCGAGTGCCCATGCTGGAATTTGAAGACAAGGATCTTGCGAACCACGAGAAGGTCCCACATTTGGCAACCGCATAGCTAATGTGCCAGAAGAAAGATGCGCCGACTGGAATCATCGAGTTGGAGCCATGTAAATGGCTGAGAGGTGTAGAGAAGGTAGGATTGTTAAACCTGCTCTGGGTGCCACATTACCATCACACCCCAGTAACCATTTTTGTCATCAGGCAGCTGCTCTGCTTGGTGCATGATGGATGCTTGTGGCTGGAGGAGCCCATCCCCATCACAGACCATTTGATTCACAGAACTACCCAACTCCCTTGCAAAGGGGAGGACCTGTTAGCCTTGTTGGCATTTGGCCCAAAAAATGGATCCAAAACACTCATGAAGTCTTCAAGAGTTTCTTAAGATCCTCCCAAGATCAAAACAATCATATGCCAAAAGCCCTCAGAAGGGCAAAAAGATGCTATCGGGAGGCTAAAATACTCCAAAATAGTGAAAAAAGAAGAATCAACCTAGATCTAACCGGCTAAATCGCAATCGGCCAAGCTGAAGGGACAGTTAATCGGTAGTCACATCGACAGTCCCGGCGATGGAGAGAATAATCTATAAAGCCCCGGCATGGGCGATCAACGATTGCGATCGGATCGCATCACTACATCGCAGCGGAACATTACCAAGGGTCGGGGGGCCCACATTGCATTACAGGTTCGCAATCGGCAAGAAAATACGCTGTGTTATATGAAGACCGTTGGCTGGAGCGATATGCGATTGTGATCAGATTGCATCGCAAGATGGCATCAGAGTATTGTAAAGGAGCAGGGCCTCTATGTAGGTGGTAACGCTGATTGCGATGAGTCCCGGACTCGAGGGGTTCGGGAATGAAATCCATAAGATTTGAAGTCTGAAGGGAGGCTAATTTTCATGTATTTCCCGTGTTTTTAAGTATTTCAAAATACAAGGGGAACAAAGGGACCAGGCCGGCTGCAATAGACGACAGCGACCCAGGGGGCGGAACCAATGAGAGAATAGGCCATGTTTAAGGAATTTTGAGGTCCGAAAAGAACAGAGAAGGGTGAGATTTACACAGTTGTAGCGTTTTATGTATGAAATAGAAAACATTCATGGTTATCATTTGAAAGGGATTGTTGCAGGGATTTCATAGGCCCGATAGCCACTCCATTTGCAAGATCAGGTGGCCAACCATCCTTAGAAGCATTGTGTAGAAATGTTTACATGCCAGAAGAGGGATTCAGCCGGGATACAGCGGCCGGTGGACAGATCCCGGAAAGGGAAAGAGAGGGGCCACAACACGCTGCAACCCGAATCAAATGAGATCATGGAGCATCGACAGTCCTGCCAACGTAGCAGCCATCATAAAAAAAATTATGGGGCATCTCTGGCACAAGAGAGCTCCCAGGCATCACAGTAGGCTACCCAAAATATCTGAATATGGTTATTCCTCTATCAGAAGAGGAAAACCACTGAGCCATGCCTGCCCATTAAGGGAATCAAATGGTTAAGGGACAGATCATACAAGATTAAGACTTTGAGCCTTCTCGAGAGCTCAGGAGCATTATAAAGGGCCTATAAAATGCATAAAACTAGATGTAACAAGGGTTCAACTTTTGGAGATTATTCCTCCTCTGTTCCTTTAAATTTCTCATCTGCATTCTTTAGTAATACAAGATTCTTTTGCTTTTATATGTTCAATGTCCATTTCTCTTCTATTCTATGCTTGCACTTGAGTTTAAGGCCAGATAACTGTCATCTTATCTCTACTTTGATATATTAGATTTACAAGCTTCTTTGCTGCTTGTAGCTAGCCATTCATATATGTTCATGTATGCAATCTGTTGGTATTATCAGTATTCTCCATCTAACCATTAAATCTACGAACTATTGAGCATTTGTGGTATAAATCCTTGTGTTATTAAGGGTGTTCATGCATGTCTTGAGTGAGAATAGAGTTGAAATGGTTATCTAACTTGATCCAAACCATCATTTATTCCAATAGTTCAAAGAACAATATTTAAGATTACATGTTACTAGGCATCTCCGATCTACAACCTAGGAGAGTTTCCTGGAGTGATAACATAATTGGCACCGTTGCCAGGGAGAGGAAACTGAAGCTCAGCTTCCCTGGGAAACGACACAGACCCAACTTTGATCATAGACAAAGTCTAGGCACATTTTTGGTTGTAATCATCTATCTGGAGACTCTATTAGAGGCTAAACCTCTTGGCGACTCCACTTCATAGTTCTAGCTCAGTTTGTGAGGCACACTTGGAGAAATCCTCCAAAATCACAAGCTGATCCAATACCTGACCCTAGAAAGACCTTCAAAGAAAGAAAGACACTGCAGAAAGGAGCATCAGGTTCAGGTAAACCTAAACAATGTTCTATATCTCTTCAAGGAAATCCTGCAATAGAACAAATACATGTTGAGAGTACAGATTCTAATACTAGCAGTGAAGAAAAACTCTTAGAAATTCATAAAGCTCCTTATTCTTTAGTTTCTCCTTTTGTTGTCAGCCCAAAGGTAACCTCACTTCCTATCCATCATACTCCTTTGGTCTCATCAGTCACTCATCAGCCTTCTATCATTTATACTTCTAGTACTCTTTTAGTCACCACAGCTATGTCAGGTCCACAAGCACCCACCAAAATGGAAAGAATCATAGCTGCAAGGTATGGACCTCTAATACTACCCACTCCTTTGAATGTTATGCCCACTGGAGAATATCAGAAGTATATGCCTAAGTTCACTGGGACTGAAGGTGTTATTGCTGAAGAACACCTTGAGTCATTTTATATCTATGCTGATAATCTGGACATCAATGAAGATGATGTGTGGATGAGAGTCTTTGTCCAAAGCTTTTATATACATTTTTTGGCACTGCAACCCCAATCATACATGTCCATAAACCAAGGGCTCCTAAGTCCCTAAAAGTGTTGCTTCACACCCTAAAAGAACAAGGTCAGCTGATTATATCATCTCCCAGATGTTTTCCACAGAAAACTGCTCAGAATTGGTCAAAGCTGGACCATAAAGACTGCCCAGTGCAGAGGGTGCGATGCATCTCACTTGCTCAGGGAAAAGGGTGCAATGCATACTGGAAAGCCCTTCTGTAGGGTGCGATGGGCGAGAGTAAACAAATGGCAGAGACAATTTGCAAGGTGGATTGTCATGGAATCTTCCAGAAACTTCTCCTGTGACACTTGCCCCTCTGAATTCGCCCAGGGATGAGTAAGAGATCATCAATCTCCAAGTGGAATCAAGAACTATCAGAGAGAGGACACTAATCAAAATCCCAGAAGCTGACTCACCCCCCTACAATCATCTATATATGGATCCCTCATCATAGAGATCCAGAGGTTGGAATTTTGTATCTTGTAAGGAAGTGCTATTGGTTTCTTGGTGGAATATCATAGTGTTGGGTGATCTAAGCTTTTCATGAGGTGAGGAAGGGCTTTCATGCTGGGAGGATGACGCTGGGTCAGAACAATTGGTTGTAATCCTCTTTTCTATTCTTGATATTAATAAAACTATTCAAGTTTTCCTCCACATTCTTGTATGTTTGATGATATATGCATTTGTGTGGTCAATATATATCTGGTCCTATATTGTTTATGATTGTAGATCTCTATTCTTCGATAGTATTATGCTGCTTTGATTCCATAGATGCTCTTTGAAGCTGGGTAGACGAAATAAAAGCGACAAGGATCTGTCAGAAGGGAGAGGAACCAAGTAAGGAACCAAGCGCAAGACTGAGGTTGGTATTCTTTGTTATCCTCTTATCTACTTCTCATAAAGGAAAGTTAAAGTAGTTTTAGTTTTCTTGTTTCTAAGATAGCTACCAGTCTTAGTGGGACTAGCAGCTCCGAGTGGACACTAGATTTCCCGATAATAAAATGGTGACTCCACTGGGGAGCGAATCGATTGATTGCTTGTCTATATTTGTTTATTTTATAAACTTACAGACGGAGCTTGAAGTTAAGCCAGCTAGCCTTCGAACTGCATTTTCTATGCAAGTGCAAAGTAGATCAATGTTGCTTCAGTCTATCTCCGGGTTTTGTTTATAAACTGAACAATCAATTTGCAAACCTTCTAATTGCCCTAGTGGTGGCTCTAGTAACCTCATTAGATCAACCCCTGTGATTTATATTTACTGAACATCACTTGCTCGGCCTAAATCCCTGAACTGAGCTATAAATTGTGACCAAAGACCAAGTAAAAGTCTCACACTGGTACCATCGCACCCTCTCTCCAAGGAAGTCTGTATGCATCACACCTCTCGTGTGCAGTAGGTGGGATGCATACTGGATTCCCTGTGTAACAGGTGCGATGATTAGAAAAGGCTAATTTTGCCTTCAGACTTTGGTTTTTCTTCACTCTCTTCAGCTCTATTTAGGAGTTTTGCTGTCTGTGATCAATATACCACTGTGGAAACCCCCCTCCTTTCCATCATTTTGCCTCCATTGTGCAAAGAATTGTGAATGTTTTTATGTATTGTGTGCCATTTTCAATTCTCTTTTACAAAGAAGTAGCATAATCAAGCTGTTGTCTTTTGATTTGGAAGTGTCGCAAGTGTCGTTTTCAGTCAAAGAAAAGAATTCTATCATTCTTGATGGTCGATTATACAGTTACTCTTGTATTTGATTTGAATTAGTAGTTTTTTAAGTGTCGAAACAGTTTTCAATTCAAAATAGCAAAGTGTCGTCATTATCTTCCTTTCGTTTTTGAAGAGAAATTTGTTAATACTGTCGCTTTGAAAAGATAATTCAGATTTGTACTTAGCATTCTTCTTGTCATTCACACATTAAGAAAGCTGAAAACAAATACATGCATGTGCATTTGCATTTAGACTGCTTGTTGGTTTGATTTAGGACAGTGCATCTAGTGTGTGCTCTCTGCTCTATGTTGAAAGAATATCATCTCTCTTTCTTTAGTAGCTAGGATTTTCATTGCAAAAAGAATATTAAACGATTGTTTATCATCTTAGATTGCATTTTAGGAATTGTATATCTACATCATGCTGTGAACCTGAAAGGAAAATTTCTTAAGAAAGATCAACTGTAAAATAAATTCAATGAACATAAAAACGCTATGGAACCTAACACACAACATTTAGAAGTCTAGGCTAGAGACGTATTTCGGCGTCGTAAAGCCTGGTAACTATCGCTTTCATTGTTGGTTGGGTGATTCCTCCTCTTTGATACGACAAGTGCCAGTATGGACTTGTGCTCCCACGTACCGTGGAGTATATATTCGGAGACCACAATAGGCTATATCCTTTATCCATAGGAAGCCATGTCTGCTGCCCTA
This sequence comes from Pinus tabuliformis, assembly GCA_031772625.1. Lineage (NCBI taxonomy): Eukaryota > Viridiplantae > Streptophyta > Pinopsida > Pinales > Pinaceae > Pinus > Pinus tabuliformis. The sequence goes on from CM062817.1 coordinate 649,944,079, forward strand.
TCTATCGCAATGCACTGAACACAACATTCGGGAAGATTGACTACCGTACTGTAAAAAGTATTCTGCAGTTTTGCGATTGGTTTGGTAATCCCTTTGTCTAGATTTCCAGAGTAGTCTCTTTCGTTCCTTTTCAGACTCCTTAAAGGAAAAGGTCCATCTGAGTACTTGTCACTTCAAGCTCATTAAAAATCGAAGGCGACTAGAGTCATATTTTGTCTTTTCTCGACTCTTAAAAATTGAAAAAGAAAGTTGTGTCAAAGCGTCTAAAATTCATTTAATTCGGAATCATTTTCCCCTTTATTTTGAGTTGATCGAGTAATCTGCAATTGTGGAATAAAGTCAATCGAAATAGCTAGAAAATCTTTTGGATAGACTAGATATGTTTGAACAACCGTCAACATCCAGGACTGTGTCATCCGATGCAGCAACGTCAAAGCCTCATGCTGCTACTCCAACGATGTTCACCGGTATACCATCTGTCCCAACAAGTTATCAACAACAAGCCGGAGTCCAATCAGGGACTGTTTCGACGACATGGTTAGTTCCTATTTCTTCATTCGGATTCTCATTTGGTATTTCTTATGTTGAAACTCAACAAATTGATCCAATGTGTCTTCAAAGGCCAATATACCCTTTAAGTACTAGATTTCCACCATAGGGGGGGTAGTATGCCCTTTCATTGTTTCCTCCGGGAGAACAACCATATGGGAGTTCGCAATAGAATTTTGGTCATGCTAGAATTACATCCAGCAGTTGGGTGCCAATACTGCCTCAGCAACCAAGGGTTGTATATTCAATGCAACCAGTCCATCCTGTGTCGAATATTCCCACTATACCTGCTACAATGACGTCATCGCAAGTACAAGCGCTACCTGTTGTATGTCAACCCCATGTTTCTCAGGTTGCAATACAACAGCCTCTCGTCTTAGTGATTCAATCACAACCTCAGGTTAGTGCCTCCTTACCTGGAGCGACTCAGGCTCAAACAAGTACTATGACTTCTCATCTTGGTCAATCATCCAGTATTGGACAACAGCAAATGGTCCAACAACCATGGCTGGTTCAATCTCAACAACCGCAATTCCAGCAATCATATCAAGGACCTGAGCAACAAGTCTTTGTATGTAATGGGCAACCGCATTTCCAAAGTGGTTATCAACAACCATACTATAATGGTTATGCCCATCAACCTTATCAAAGTTACCGGCATCAAATACATTATGCTGGTGTGCAAAGACCCACTACTCAGGCGATTCCATCTTATCCTGGGCATGCTTCGCCTAACTTGAATCAACAGTTGCCCTTTGTAGCAACTCTGGAATTACCAGATCTAAACTGGCTGACGAATGATCCAATTGCTTACGCCACTTGGTGGCCGACGATTCCGCATAAACTTCCGTTGGATATTCCTAAATTTAATGGAAATCCGGGTGAAGACCCATCGAACATGTGATGAACTTTCATCTGTGGTGTTCGTCCAACACTCTTAACGATGATTCGATCAGGCTTTGCCTTTTTCAGTGAACGTTAACTGGTCTGGCAGCAAAATGGTATATCGAATTCCCTAGAGCTTCGTTTGATAACTTCAGTGCCCTAGCCACAACCTTTTTAACCCATTTTCAGTTACCCATAAGGTACAAAACGAGAATAAAGCCTCTTATGAATTTCAAACAAATGACGGCCACTCACATATATGATCATATTCATGAGTGGCGATGTCGGTGTAGAATGGTGAAAACATATGTTCCTGATTAGTTGCTAGCTGAATGGTTTATTAAGTCATTATTACCTTCTATTACAGAAGATGTGGAAAAGGGAGGGGTTGTCACTGAAGAGTAAGTAATTGCTCATGCACAATATCTAGACTTGATATATACTCAGTCTGGCATGATCTACGATAAAATCCCTGATGCTCCTAGACCGGAATTCTCTGTTCCTCCCCCTCCTAAATCAAGCAAAGACTCTCATGCCGGAGATGGCGTGATAGGTGCGACTGGAACGAAAACCGTAAAATCTACATCAAAGAAAGCTCGTACGGTTCCAAGTCAAAATGCAAATAAAAAACTTCTCGCCTCAGAGGTAAATGCCATTTCAACTGACAAAGGCAAAGAACCAAAGCAACTAGGGGGCAAGAAGAAAAAGAAAGGGAAGAAGAAAAAACAGGAGGAGTCATCTCTTGAAAAATCTTCTGCAAACCCTTCTGGAGATAGGAAACTGAGTCATCCATGCTTTATATGTGATGAGGATCATCGGACAAGAGATTGTCCACATAAAGCTGAGATTAAGAAATTCTTTAAGAGTTCAAAAACCTCAGCGGTATTGACCAATCTGTTTCCAAACCCAGGAACCAATCTGGTTGCTAAAGACAATGCTTCTCGATCCCAAGTACTTATGCTGTCCATTTCGAAGCACCAAAATGATGCTTTGATATCGACAAGGAATAAAGATTACGCGAATCCACAGCTGTCGAACAACAAGGCTAATGATCAACCTAGTAGTTCGACAACAACTTCGACTGAAGTTGTGCCACCCATCATCCCTGAGCTAACGATAAAACCGCCGAAGGGAGTAGTACAAAAATCGACATTTAATCCTCGTGCCAGAGTAGCACAACATTATAATATAGTGGAGGATTTGGCCCAATCGTTGTCCGCTATGTCGACACTTGAGGTACTGCAAAATTGCCACTCCCAAAAGCAGGCTTTATTATTAGTGATAGGTGGGATTGACCCAACGGATTCCAATCTTGTGGCCTTTAATCACAAAGGATATGACCCTCAGCTACCAGCTCAACTAGCTTTCCTTATTCAAGTGAAAGCCCTCAACAAAACTGTTCATCGAACAATTATTGATGAGGGGTCATCTACATGTATTATGTCAATGAGTTGCTGGAAAAGTTTAGGCTCTCCACCCTTGTCGCGATCGTCAACGACATTAAAAGCATTTGATGGATGAACATACACTCCATACGGGATTTTAAGTAACTTGCAAGTTGAACTGGGGGGCAAAACAGTAGAAATTGATGTTGAAGTTATCGATGGAAACCTCGATTACAACATCCTACTAGGAAGGCCCTGGGTTTATGCTATGGTTGCAGTTGTGTCAACATACTTTAGAAAGATTGCATTTCCATTTCAAGGAGGAATTACAATCATTGACCAACAAACATTTCTCCCCAACAATTCACAAGTTATGAGAAGCATTCCGATGATCCACAGAAGCCCTCATTCGCTTCAAAATATCTGAGTAGGCCTACTAAAAGACCCTAAATTGATGGGGACTTTTTCCCTACTGCCTCCAAAAAATCTGGCGGAAGTGGCCACGATGGAACCTGCAACATGATATCTTCTAGATTCAGAAGATTCCTAAACATTTTGTGAGCATGGATCATCACCCTAATAGAAATATTATAGCAATCAATTTTCTTGGCCTAGGGGGCAAACCCAAATCAACACTCATCGAGTGTTTGGATAGATAGGTCTAAAGAATATGGCACCTCTTCAGATCCTTGGTTGCATGTACATTCTACAGACGAAGGAATCATTCAATCAAAGATGATAGGAGAGGCACCATGGGAAGATTACCACCATTGTTCCCATCTTCCGAATTACCACGAAGATTATTCTAGCAACCTTAATCATCCTTCAGTTTTTTATTTTCTATCAAATACTGTAAATATGATGGATTCCGAGGATGGTTCCTATCTTGTGTCAACCTCATTAAAAATTGAAACAACTCCCTTTCCAAATCAAGTCTTTCAAAAATCTCGAAGGTAAACCTTCATTCCAACCACCGTGTTGAATGCAATGAAGCTTGGGGGGCATGCACCTCGATTTGCATTATTATGCTGGGGGCATGCAAACTTATCACGAGCAGTGTTACCGTAGGGTTCAAGCTAGGGGTGATTTTAGGGGCGAATGTTCGCCCTTTGGCGAAATTAAGGGGTTTTAAATTTTTAGTGGGCGATTATTTTGTATCATAGTACATTTTTACAAATCACCTCAAATAGCCCACCTTCTTTTAAGGAAGAGGGTAAAAAAGGTAAATTTAGCCCTTGAAATTAGGATTTACAACCTTCCATTTGCCCATTTTCAAGAATAGGTTTTATTTAAGTGAATCCATTTGCCCATTTTCAAGAATAGGTTTTATTTAAGTGAATCCTATGGGCCAAAGGCCCAAATACCATATTTATAAAAGAGGTATGGTAAATTAATAAAAATATAAATAAATGAGAAGTATGGTAAATAAATAAAACATTTTTTATATTTACTCCATAAGTCACCTTATATACATGAAAGGGTGTAAACAAATAAAAATATAAGTAAAGTGGAGGTATGGTAAATAAATAAAACGTCTTTTTATACTTACTCAAAAGGTATGGTAAATAAATAAAAATATAAATAAACTAGACGCATGGTAAATAAATAAAACCTCTTTTTATATTTAGTCCATAACCCTTGTTCTATTTATGAAGGCTCAAGAAAGAGGTTTTATTTAAGTGAATCCTATGGGCCAAATACCATATTTGTAAATGAGGTATGGTAAATTAATAAAAATATAAATAAATGAGAGGTATGGTAAACAAATAAAACATTTTTTTATATTTACTCCATAAGTCACCTTATATTTACGAATACTCAAAAAATGCGTTATATTTAGGTGAAACCTATGGGCAAAATACTATGGGACAAATACCATGGACTAGATTGTTATTAATACCATGCAAAAAAACATTATTAACCCTAATATTAGTATTAATAAAAATAAAAATGGCACATGGTATTGACCCATGGTATTCACCAAAATTGCACATGGTATTGACCCATGGTATTCACCTGGAATGTAGCCTATTTAAATGGGGGAATTAAACCAGCATAGATCCATCTTTACTCTGGATCTAACCCCCGCGAGGTATCAAATATCGTGATATGCAAACTAGCATAGAGTGAAAAAATATTTGATCCGATCAAGAGTAAAAATGGATGTTGTAATTTAATGTATGTTAAACATTTTAGCTTGGTTAAAATAAAAAATAAAATAAAAATCAACTATTAATTTTATTAATTTTTATAAATTACTAATAGTAATTTTTAAGCTCCAGGTTTATGATAACCCATGGTATTTACCCATGGTAATACCATGGTATTCATGTGAGCATAGACTGATTAAAGGGGAAATTCTATCATCTTAGATCCATCTTAATTTTGGGTCTACCAAGTGCTCAGAGGGATAAATAGATTTCATCCCCCTAAGAGTGGTAGATGTGGAGTTAAGATGGATATAGGTTGGTTTTTATGATAATGAAGATATTAAATAGACTTAGGAAATTATATTGTAAAAACATCTTAAAGTGAATGGTTAAAGCATAGACATTGGACAAGTATACTTCTGTTTTAAACTGAAACAAATCCAGAGCTAAAAGGAATGGATTGATTGCACTAGTCATCCTTCTATAACTTTCCAACATATGCTGGAGTAAACAGATTGTAATTTGGGTAATTTTTCTAATTGCAAACAGGAACATACTTGTGTATTGGCAGGGTGGTTACGAGTTCCCTAGAAGTGATGAATTTGAATTTTTCTTGGTTTTATATATAGTATTAGGTTTTTTCTCATGCTTTCTGTGAATGGCACGGGTGAATTCTATCCTACACCTACTAGGTTATCGATATGTAATCTCGTTAATTTTGATTTCAAAAGATATTTTAAAGAAATGCAATGATTTCATTTGTGTATTCAATAAACACAAGATTTTATAATTGAGTAAAATATTCGCCATGCCTCGTGAGAGATTCGCCAAAAAATTATATATACATATCATATTATTGATAAAATCGCCTTCCATTTTTCCTATATACCATGGAGATTTGCCCATTTATTATACATGTAAATTTAGGGGGGGTTCTTAAAATTTTCCCTGGTTCAAGCTCGTTAAAAAATAAACCCGCCATGAATAGTTTTTATGTGAAGTTCAAGCTCGTTAAAAATTAAACCTAAGCAATGAGCAAATGTTTCCCCCCATAGTTTAAGCTCATTAAAAATGAACCAATTTCTGGTAAATAACCATTGTGAATGCATTATCATTAGCTCTTGAGCCTTGGTCGTGTTCTCATCATCACCTACACTCTGTTTTAGCCGATCATTCGCCTCCATTTGATTGTTTACCCCTTTTGAGGAACAATTGCGAAGAGTGATTCTGTTAGCCATCCTTGTGACACTGCCGTGATTGGAAAAGTCCAAACCTTACCTGGAATCAGCTGCTACCTGAAATTATCACTCATTCCTCAAAAAACGAGTTTCCTTTAAGCTCTTTTCATCTGACTCGTAAAATATGAAAATATTGCCGAGCAGTTGGCCTCTCCAACTCGTTAAAGCTACCGGGAGTGCTATCCCTCCTCTAGATTTTAATCTTTTTGGACCTGAGGGATTATTACACACAAAGATCGAGCACTTGTTTTGTTCGGCTCGTTAAAATTACCGAAAATTCATCCCTTTCGTATTATTTTATACTTTTTTGTACTTAAGGGATTATATGATGAAAAAGGATTACTGGAGTTTCCTTTATGTCCCTTTCAGACTCTCTAAAATTGAAAATGATCGAGTTATCTTTGTCGTTAAACTCGGTAAAACCAAATAGCGAAAAACTTGTCCATATAGACAAGAATGAGTTTCATTATCGCTAGGCTCGTTAAAACATAGCGACAGGTTTTCCCGAAGGGAAAATTATAGAACAAGCATATGTTATCCTCCTCAAGCTTGAAAAAAATAAAGAGGTACTGGTCAGCAATGACTGGGGAAATTTTGGGAAGAAAACTTGAAGAAACTTTATTGGTAGCAAGTCGCTCTTGAACATGACACTTTCACTCTACATCCGAGTCAGGTTGGGTTATTCTGTTCACCGGTCATATCACCATTGGTCCATTACACCATCCATATTTGGGGTTAACGCTACCAATCCATGTCATTGTCGCCGGTATGTTCAAGAGAATTCGCTCAGAGAATTCACTTGTGTCTCATCCGCTGCAATACATTCACGCTCCATTCTTTCATGACTGCCACCCTGAACCCTGTATCATCAGATCGTTTTCACCTCCAAAATCATTTACTCCATTCCGTGTCATAGATGTGGGATTCATTAAGGCCCTCCTATGATGGGTCGCCTCTTGTCGACATTAGCTCATTATCCAAGAAGTCGACTTAGGAACAACCCTTTCATTACTTTGAAGCTTGCATGCCTCAATGGAAAGTTTCTCACTTCCGACGATAGGTTTACATCAATGGCCTTCGACTGAAATATTTTGCATGGTGTTCAACGCCAAGTCCCTTTTCACACCACATGAATTGTACTGTAGTACCTTGAGGGTCATCATCATTATCGATGATTCCTCTCGCGCTTGTTAACAGCTTACATCATTGGCTGGTAATCAGGCCATGTCTTTCCATGTTCGACTCCAGAACATCTTTCACATGGATCAACTTGTACTCTGAGTGAAGATTGGATGAGTTTGAAGACCCTGGATCTAGTTTCATCCATCCGGACTGCGATATATTCAGGAAAATAAAGACATCAAATGTACATCATTGCTGCGCAGATGATCATCCGAATCAAAGGATGATGACTCTATCAGAATCATCAGTCTACCACACAGACGGTTGTCTATCATATGTACATGAAAATGAATTTATAAAGCTAAGCATGGGAATTCCCGCCTCAGCTAGATCATGAAAAATATTATGAAGATAATGTATTGTATTGTATCTTATTACAGGTCGCCTTCCAACTCGAAAAAACTTCGGATCCTCATGATAAAGCATTTCACCCGACATCAAAAGATTAACGACCTCATGCTTTAGGGGGCAACTGTTATAGACATTTTTGGGCACTGCAAACCCAATCATACATGTCCATAAACCAAGGGCTCCTAAGTCCCTAAAAGTGTTGCTTCACACCCTAAAAGAACAAGGTCAGCTGATTATATCATCTCCCAGAAGTTCTCCACAGAAAACTGCTCAGAACTGGTCAAAGCTGGACCATACAGACTGCCCAGTGCAGAGGGTGCGATGCATCTCACCTGCTCAGTGAAAAGGGTGCGATGCATACTGGAAAGCCCTTCTGTAGGGTGCGATGGGTGAGAGTAGACAAATGGCAGAGATAGTTTGCAAGGTGGATCGTCATGGAATCTTCCAGAAACTTCTCCTGTGACACTTGCCTCTCTGAATTCGCCCAGGGATGAGTAAGAGATCATCAATCTCCAAGAGGAATCAAGAACTATTAGAGAGAGGACACTAATCAAAATCCCAGAAGCTGACTCACCCCCTGCAATTATCTATATATGGGTCCCTCATCACAGAGATCCAGAGGCTAGAATTTTGTATCTTGTAAGGAAGTTCTGTTGGTTTCTTGGTGGAATATCATAGTGTTGGGTGATATAAGCTTTTCATGAGGTGAAGAAGGGCTTTCATGCTGGGAGGATGACGCTGGGTCAGAACAATTGGTTGTAATCCTCTTTGCTATTCTTGATATTAATAAAACTATTCAAGTTTTCCTCCACATTCTTGTATGTTTGATGATATATGCATTTGTGTGGTCAATATATATATGGTCCTATATTGTTTATGATTATAGATCTCTATTCTTCGATAGTATTATTCTGCTTTGATTCCACAGATGCTCTTTGAAGCTGGGTAGATAAAAGAAAAGCGGCAAGGATCTGTCAAAAGGGAGAGGAACCAAGCAAGGAACCAAGCGCAAGACTGAGGTTGGTATTCTTTGTTCCCCTCTTATCTACTTCTCATAAAGGAAAGCGAAAGTAGTTTTAGTTTGTTTATTTCTAAGATAGCTACCAGTCTTAGTGGGACTAGCAGCTCCGAGTGGACACTAGATTTCCCGATAACAAAAGCCTAGATGGGGAGGCTAGAAAATGGTTCAGAGAACAAGCCCCAAGGTCTATAGTAGATATCAAAGCATTAGATGATGCATTCCTAAAACATTGGGGGGACAAGAAGGATCTCCTCTACTACCACCCTGAGTTTGGAAACTTGAAGAGGGAAAATGGGGAGCTGTTGTCCGATTTTAATAAGAGATTTAACCACATGTACAGCAAGATACTGGTGGAAGTAAAACCTACCACTACCTCTGCTAAACTCACCTATGCTAATTCTTTTGATTCTGACTTCTAGCTACTGTTGAGAGAGAGGTGATGTGCTACTTTGGTTGACATGCAGGATGCAGCCTTGGAAGTAGAATAAAACATCATGGCTGTAGAAAAACTCAAGGGAAATGTTGATAGAAGAAGATAGAGTGGTGAGTCTTCATCATCCTCTGATCCTAAGATAGATAAAATGGCCAAAATGATTGAGTCATTAGCCTCTGAAATTTCCAAGGTTGAACATCACCCTGGGAAAGGGAGAGTTCCCAATACCTTTGCTCCTAGAAATCCAAATCCATATAGAAGAGCTAATGAACAGTTGCAGATATTGCAAAGAAGCAAAAATGCAAATGAAGACCAAAGGGTGAAGGCTCCTTTTCAAAATGTAGTCATCGAAGAAGAGCAGTTCAAAGAAGATGATGAGATTCATTGTCTAGAAGACAAAGGCAATGCTTCCTTTTTGACCACAGCTGCCTATGAAAATTCATTATGCAATGACCAGACTAACCAAGAATGGGGTGGTGAAGCTGTTCTGCAAGCTGAAGATCAACGCAGATATACTCTGCGGTTGAAGATGAATAATGCCAAGGAAACTCCTATTCAAAGAGCTGCTGACCTTGCATCACGGCAAGCTAATAAGCAAAAACAACTGGCAGTTGATCTTATCATCCTCAAATCTCTAGCTCATGAGGTAAGAGGCCTTGACAAGTCCTCTTCTCCTTTCAGTTTTCAATCAGAAATTCAAAAGCTAAGTATACCTATGCCTCTGATTGAACTAGTGAAAAGTGAGTCCTTCAAAAGATCTATCCTCGAAGTCCTTGAGCCTAAAGCCATCCAAGTCTCCACCGACTGTGTAAATCTACAAGATGACAAGCCAACTGTTATCCTCAACCCAATGATTGAAAATGGTGAGGACAGCTCCCCATCATTCTATGTCTCTCTGAACATTCATGATAAAATCCTCCACAACTGCCTTTTGGACATTGGAGCTAGCCATAACTTAATGCCCAAGGCTGTCATGGACGAGTTGGGTCTCGACATCACTAAGCCTTATCATGACTTGTTCTCTTTTGACTCTAGAAAAATGAAATGTCTAGGATTAATCAAGGACCTAGCCATCACTTTGTCTCAGCCGCCCATGAAAAGCATGATGATGGATATTGTGGTAGCAGATGTACCACCCAAGTTTGGCATGTTACTTTCGAGAGGATGGATCAAGAGACTAGGTGGATCATTACAAAATGATCTGTCCTATGCTACTGTCCCAGTTTTTGGAGGTGAAAGCAAGAGATTATACAGAGAGGCACAATTGGCTTACATCATCAGCAATGAGAAGAATCCCACTAATCATCCCATCTATGCTGTTGATACTGATTTTGGAGCATGTATTCTTCATATTGAAGAGTCTCAGTTGGCCTCGATGCAACTCAAAAAGCTAGTTTGCTAGATCGCGCAGGATGGAAACCCACAGATTTGGGGTATGTTCTTTGATGGGGCTTGCTCCAAAGAAGCTGCAGGGGCAGGTGTAGTCCTTGTGTCCCCAACACAGGAATACATTCATTTGTCTTTCAAATTAACCTTTCAAGTCACAAACAACATAGCAGAGTATGAAGCTTTGATTCTGGGCTTAAGCGTTGCTAAAGAAATGGGTATCAAAGGCTTGCAAGTGTTTGGAGATGCAGACCTTATCATTCAGCAGGTAAATAAAACATTCCAAGCAAAGAATCCAAGGCTGAAGGCATACCGGGATGAGGTATGAAAGCTCAAAGATTCTTTCAAAGATTTCAGCATTTCTTATATTCCAAGAATGAAGAACCAACTTGTCGACTCCCTTGTTGTCTCTGCTAGCACGTTTGTTCCTCCTTTGCCTCCTAAATTGACATATGAAGTTCATGTAAAATACAGATCATCCCTACTAGACAATGTCAAATATTGGATAGTTTTTGAAGACGATGAAGAAATCAACAGGTTTTTACAAGTCGTTGAGGAATTTGTTGAAATGCACATCGACCAAGAAAATGAAAACATGGAAGAATTTAGACAGTCCAGGCTAAAAAGTGAAATTGGCCAAGAAAGCATTGTCCAGCTACCCAATAATCACATACCAAAGGGATTGGTGCCTCTAGAGAAGATTTTCGATCATAATGACATGCCCTACAAGCCGGCCAAAACAGAGAAGGAGTCTGTTGTTTTACAACATAATATAGGGAGCCCAACCCATCCGAAATTCATCAATCTGTCTACTCATTTGTCTTCTGCCCAGAATTTCGAGTATTGCACCCTCATGAAGCAATTCACTAATATTTTTTCCTGGGAATAAAACGATCTTAAAACCTATGACCCAGACATTATTCAGCATGGGATCCCACTGGAAAAGAACACGACCCCTTTCAAGCAAAAATTAAGACCTGTCAGCACTCTCTTACTGCCTTTGATCGAGAAAGAAATCAAGAAGCTGTTGGATGCCAAAATCATAATTCCCCTAAGGTATTCAAAATGGATAGCCAACCTTGTGGTGGTAAGGAAGAAAAATGGAGAAATCAGGCTTTGCATCGATTTCAGAAATTTGAACAAGTGCTCTAAAAAGGAACACTTGCTGCAAAGAGTTTCAGGGGCTAGAGTCATGTCTTTCTTAGATGGATTTTCAGGTTAAAATCAGATTGTTGTACACCATAAAGATCAGGAAAAGGCTGCCTTCACTACTCCTTGGGGCACTTTCATGTACTCCAAGATGCCTTTTGGACTGATGACTGCTGGCACTACCTTTTAGAGGGCCATGGACATAGCCTTTGTGGGAGAGAAGGAAAAGTTTGTACTTATTTATCTTGATGACATAACGATCTTCTCCAGCAGCCACAAAGATCATTTATAGGATTTGAAGAAGGTCTTCCTAAAGTGCAGACAGTTTGGAATTTCAGTCAACCTAAAGAAGTCACAGTTTGCTCTAGAGGAAGGCAAACTTCTGGGACATATTGTTTCCGCTGAAGGTGTGAAGATTGATCCAGCAAGGGTTCAAGCCATTTAGACATTGCCCATCCCAAGGTAAAAAGGGGCATCCAAAAATTCCTGGGTAAGATCAACTGTGTAAGGAGGTTCATTCCAAACTTTGCAGAATTAGTAAAGCACATCACTTCCATGCTGAAGAAAGGATAGAAGATAAAATGGACAGTTGCTTCAAGAAGCTCTTTTGAAGCCATTAAGCAAGCTATCATGGAAGCTCCCACTCTAATCAACCCAAATTACACTAAGGAGTTTTGTATCTTCTCTTTTGCCTCTTATGATACACTGGCAGTAGCTTTATTATAGAAAAATGATGAAGGCATAGAGCACCCCGTGGCCTTTTTCAGCAAAACTCTAAGGGATGCCGAACTAAGGTATGACCTTATTGAGAAGCAAGATTATGCTCTCATAAAATCTTTGAAATAATTTAGGATTTATATTCTGCATTCCAAAGTAATTACATATGTGCCCTCAACCTCAGTGAAAGATGTCTTAACTCAGCTAGATATTGATGGAAAGAAGGCTAAATGGATTGCAAAATTCATAGAATTTGACATAGAGGTGAAGCCCACTAAGCTTTTCAAAGGCCAGGGCTTGGCTAAACTTATGGTTGAAGAAAATTGCAGCTTGTTAGATATAAATTCCATGGGTCTAAATTCAGATTATGATCAGGTAGAGGGAGCATCAGAAGAGCAAAAGCAGGATCAGTCTTTGGCTGAAAATCTAGCCACATGTGAATGGTATTACAACATAGTTCATTTTTTGCAAAAACTAGAAGTCCCTCCAAGACTTAGCTCAAGTCAAGATCATGCCATTAAACTCAGATCAGCCAAGTTCTACATTAATAAAAATCTGTGTTATTAGAAATACCCATTAGGAATCCTCTTGAGGTGTCTAGATAAAGAACAATCTCTGGAGGTTGTACACCAGTTTCATTCTAGCATCTGTGGAGGGAATCATTATTGGAAAACCACAGCTCACAAAATCTTGAGGGTTGGATATTATTGGCCTATTTTGTTCTCTGGTGTGTTTTCTTTTGTAAAATCTTGTGACAAATGTCAGATATTTGCAGGAAGACAGCAGCTAAAATCTCTGCCCTTAAAGCCAATACATGTCAATGGTCCCTTCCAGTAGTGGGGCTTGGACTTTATAGGTGAGATCAACCCACATTCCAATGGCCAATACAAATGGATCTTAGTAGCCACTGATTATTTTACCAAGTGGACTAAGGCTATACCCACTAAGAATGCCAATCATCAAGTTGTCATAAGGTTCTTGAATGAGAATATTTTCACTAGATCTGGTTGCCCAACCAAACTAGTCATTGATAATGCAGCAGTGTTCAAGGCAAAAGAATTGATGGACATGAATGAATCCATGGGCATTCAAGTGGTGCATTCTACCTCATACTATCCTCAAGGCAATGGCCTGGCAGAATCATCTAACAAGAGCCTGGTAAGGGTAATCAAAAAGCTGTTAGAGGACAACAAAAAGAGTTGGGATTCCAAGCCGAAGTTTGCTCTATGGGCTAACTGACTTACCATTAAAAAATCCATAGGGAATTCTCCATTTAAACTAGTTTATGGTGCTAATTTTGTTTCCCCCATCCATTTGATTCTCCCTGTGGCTAAGTTCTTGCAAGAAGAACAAGATGAAGAAAATGACATGGTAAGAAGAATGAATAACCTAGTTTAATTACAACAGACCAGGGAGAAGCTGGTTGAGAAGTCACAAGCCCATCAGAAGAAAATCAAAGAAACCTTGGACAGGAAAGCAAAAGTGGACAATTTCCAAGTTGGTGATTAGGTGCTCAAATGGGATGCATTGAAGGAAAAGAAAGGTAATCATGGCAAGTTTGACTCCTTATGGACAAGTCCTTTTGTCATTGCTCAAGTTTAGCACAACAATACATTCATCCTGCACAATCTAGCAGGAGGAGACACTTTTGGTAGCCCGGTAAACGGGCGGTTCCTGAAACTCTATTTCATTTAAGGCCTTAAAACCTTATTATTGTACATATGTTTTTCTTTCAATTTTTATGTTTATGCTAAAAGGACTCCACGCCCAATGGAACACTAAGGGAAAAATTTAATTTTGTTTTACAGGAAAAGCATTGCTCTATGATTCTTGAAACCTCACAGGGAGGATTTCATCCCCAGAAGGATCCAGTGTTAGCCTTGTTGGCATTTGGCCCAAAATATGGATCCAAAACACTCCTGAAGTTTTCAAGAGTTGATTAAGATCCTCCCAAGATTGAAACAATCATATGTCAAAAGCCCTCAGAAGGGTGGAAAGATGCTATCGAGAGGCCAAAATACTCCAAAATAGTGAAAGAAGCAGAATCAGCCCAGATTTAACTGGCTAGATTGCAATCGGCCAAACTGAAGGGACAGTTAATCGGCGAGTCACATCGGCAGTCGTAGCGGTGGAGAGCATAATCTATAAAGCCCCGATGTTGAGCAATCAACGATTTTGATCAGATCACATCACTACATCGCAGTGAAACATTACCAAGGGTTTGGGGGTCCACATTGCATCGCAGGTTCGCAATCGGCAGGAACATACGCCATGTTATATGAAGACCGTTGGCTGGAGCGATAGGCGATTGCGATCATATCGCATCTCAAGATCACATCAGAGTATTGCGAAGGAGCAGGGCCTCTATGCAAGTGATAACGCCGATTGTGATGAGTCCTGGACCCGAAAGGGTACGGGAATGAAATCCATAAGATTTGAAGTCTGGAGGGAGGCTAATTTTCATGTATTTCCCGTGTTTTTAAGTATTTCAAAATACAAGGGGAACAAAGGGACTAGGCCAGTTACAATAGATGACAGCGACACAGGGGGTGGAACCAATGAGAGAATAGGCCATGTTTAAGGAATTTTGAGGTCCGAAAAGAACAGAGAAGGGCATGATTTACACAGTTGCAGCGTTTTATGTATGAAATAGAAAACATTCATGGTTATCATTTGAAAGGGACTGTTGCAGGGATTTCATAGGTCTGATAGCCACTCCATTTGCAAGATCAGGTGGCCAACCATCATTAGAAGTGTTGTGTAGAAATGTTTACATGCTAGAAGAGGGATTCGGTCAGGATACAGCAGTTGGCGGACAGATCCCGGAAAGGGAAAGAGAGGGGCCACAACACACTGCAACCCGAATCAAATGAGATCATGGAGTATCAACGATCCTGCTAGTGTAGCAGCCATCATAACAAACATTATGGGGCATCTCTGGCATGAGAGAGCTCCCAGGCATCACAGCAAGCTACCAAAAATATCTGAATATGGTTATTCCTCTCTCAGAAGAGGAAAACCACCGAGCCATGCCTGCCCATTGAGGGAATCAAACAGTTAAGGGACATATTAGACAAGATTAAGACTTTGAGCCTTCTATAGAGCTCAGGAGCATTGTAAAGGGCCTATAAAAGGCATAAAACTAGATGTAACAAGGGTTCAACTTTTGGAGATTATTCCTCCTCTGTTCCTTTAAGCTTCTCATCTGCATTCTTTAGTAATACAAGCTTCTTTTGCTGTTATATGTTCAATGTCCATTTCTCTTCTATTCTATGCTTGCACTTGAACAATTTGTTCAGGTTTTCTTTGTGTTTAAGGCCAGATAACTGTCATCTTATCTCTGCTTTGATATATTAGATTTGCAAGCTTCTTTGCTGCATGTAGCTAGCCATTCATATATGTTCATGTATGCAATCTGCTGGTATTGTTAGTATTCTCCATCTATCCATTAAATCTACAAACTATTGAGCATTTGTGGTCTAAAGCCTTGTGTTATTAAGGGTGTTCATGCATGTCTTGAGTGAGAATAGAGCTGAAATGGTTATCTAAATTGATCCAAACCATCATTTATTCCAATAATTCAGAGAACAATATTGAAGATTACATGTTACCAGGCATCTCCGATCTACAACCTAGGAGAGTTTCATGTAGTGATAACAGGACCCAACAAACATCTCAGAGGGAAAGAGTGATGATTTGGCCATCAGAGAGGCCATGAAGAAGAAGTTTAAACTGGAGAAGAAGAAGAGAGGGTACACCATTTCCAGCATCAACAAACCTGCGGTCAAAGTTGTGACACAAATATTGGCAGGAAAGGTTATGTAGAAGTGCCATGCAGATGAGGTGCTCGCTGTTGGGGTCGTTAATATGCCATTATTATTATCACTTTTGAATGCTTATTCCACCCATTTCTATCATTCTTCATCACGTCATTTATCATAATTTATCATATAATTCTATTTTACAATGATTTATGCTCTTATGAATGAATATTATTTATTCTCCTTTATTTCTGATAAATTGATGATTATGCATGATTTTATCAATGATAGTTTTAATAAATTGGTTGTAACATTATTCACCATTTTTAGCCTCCAATACAATTTCCAGATTGAAGATTTGATCATTAAATATTCCAACTCAGAAATTCGTTGGAATATGAAGTGACAGTTTTGCGGTTGATATTTTGGGCAAATGAAGAAGAATCTAGAAAATATGGAACATGAGTTTTGTCTAGAATGGACCAAATTAACTTTGATAAAGAACGGTTTGCCAAAATTCAGCTTGTGTTGAGAGAAACGCAGGGTTATTTGAGCATGGTTTTCTCAGATTTACTGTGTGGCCGTTTTCCAAATCTAATTTACAAAGCCAAATTCGCCTTGCTCTTGTTGAAAAATAGATGGAAATATATTTTATTGTTGATCAATTGGTTAGAAACAATCCAATTTTGTAATAGAAATCATGTTGTAATTATCTCTATTATAATTGCTCTCTGATCTCTCTCTATTTAAATGAAAACATATATCAGAGATGGGAATGGAAAAATGATGGAGAACGAGGATTCATAATTGGAAATTCAAGAATGATGATGGGATAGGATAGAATAGGAGGAAAAGGAGATTGTTGCACTACCATTGTAATTCTCAAAGCTTTAGCTGTTGTAATAATTTCATAGTTTGATGATGAATAAATAAAAGGGTTGTTGTTCATTCTTCTCATCTGAAGTAGCCCAGCAGCATCCACTGGCGGCTAAGGGCCCAGCCACTGGTGGATTACGCTGCTGCTGTGTATTATATCTTTCCAATTGCTGCCGTGTGATGGTTTGATTTAATTCCTATTTCTTTGAATCGTATTGCCTTACAGTTTCATGTTTTTGCAGCGAGCTGTTATAATATTTTATGAAATTGTTTTATTGCACAAGTTGAGATTGAATCGCGTGGCTGTTCTTTTCCATCATAACAGAGATTATTATTCTTCTCAACGTATATTGTTATGTTGTTCATTTCAAATATAAAGCTTCGCTGTTCATTTCAGACTTTGATATTCATTATAGACTGTTGGTTATTCGATTCCTTTAATTACAGTTTGTTGTCCATTTACTTTGTTGTTCATTTCTGTTGGTTAATTGTGCAAGATTTTGCTTTTAAAGAGTTTTCCTAATTTACTTTCAATAGCAGCTTTAGTTCAATTTCCATTTCCTTTTAATTGTTTTAAAGCAGGGCTGTCAACTGTAGAGAACATTGGTTACTGCTTCCTCGTTCTCAGATTGATTGTCTTGTTCTAGTTTGATTTCAATTGTATCAATCTCTAGAGGAATGAGTTATTGCTACTATATCCTCGATTGATGTTTGCTGAGTGAATAGTTGGATTTCAGAGCATTTGAGTTTATGTTGTTGTAGTTAGATTTCTTTTTCAAGCATTCATTTACTTTTGGATTTTAAGCACTATACTGCAAAACATTACTCTTGCGTAAATAGTCGCCTCAAACTGAGTACACTCTTGAAATAAATTGTCATCCCTGGGTTGACAATTAATGTGAAGATAATTAGAGGTGAAAAAGACCCTTTTTATCGCTCGACACCCGCGCTGGTGGTTGTACTACAAGCACAATGTGCAGAAGGGGTCCAGTTCAACTGGGCAAACTACTTATGTCGAGAATTCCTTGAAAACTGTCATGAGGCACATGAGCAGGGAAAAAAATTTCACTACGCATGGCTTCTGTTGTCCATAGTATTGGTGGCATGGGAATTGCCTAAAGATAGCTAGTTCCCGATGATTGTGCAGGACCTCCCGGAGGCAGCGAAGTATGCTTTGCTGTGGGAAACCAGGGATGCACAAAGGATGAGGGACATCAAAATCTTTTGGGTGTTCATGGAGATGAACATCAGAATGGGGATTAATTGCAAGCCACGGTTATTTCCCATGGTCTACAACAGTTTGTAGAGCTTCGTGGAGTTCTAGGCATATTTCCACCATGTCTACATCAGGGTGCGGAAGGACCCTGCAAAGACGTGGCGCGAGCTACCCTATCTGGCGATAGACGATGTCATCTTCGCGGTCCTTGAGTCGTGGCCATCGGAGTGGCGCGCCCCAGCCAGCTCCATGGTGGAAGCAGAGAAGTCCTTTGCCCAATGGAAAAAGGAAGAGATGAAATTGCGGATGGCGTAGTTGGCAGAAAAGCACAGAAAAAAAGTAGCAACAGCTAAGGCCCAGGCGGCGCGCAATGCTGTGAAGTTGGCAGAAGAGCAGTAGAAGAAGACGCGAAGGAAAGAAGTTGTCTTTCCCTGAGCCAATGACCAATACAAAGCAAGGTGGTACAGACCCACAGGCAGTGTCCACTTAGCTAAAACGTCTGCGCCCAAGAGAGCAGGTAGGGTCGTGCAAGAAGTCGAAGGCTTCAAAGACTTCGTTCGACTCGATCACCCTCACTGAGGGGTATCTGCAAGACATTGGTGAGATGGTGAGGGACATCACTGTGGAGGCCCTCCAGCAGTTCGAGGAGTAACATCAGATGGTGTTGGGGACTCTCCGGGCACAGATACAGGAGTTGCAGGTGCACACTCCACAGGCTGGCACTATGTCAACTAGCCTTGCAGTAGGCACATCCACGACCAAGGAAATGCTGCGTGCCTGGATGACCAACACCATAGTGCTGCCAGATGGAGCACTGGTTACAGAAAATGAGGCCGACAGGCCTATGGTTAGCGGGTTGAAGGGAATTGGGTTAAATGTGGCTGCGCTCCCTCGGGAGATGCTCTATGTTTTCCAGGATGGAATCACTGCTCCAGGTAATGAGCAAGCAACGCATCAACATTGAATTGTTGAGCCTGTAGCATGACGAGGTAGTGACGTAGAACAGATAGATCGTGCAGGTGGTGGAGAAAGCCTGCAAGATGTTTTCAGAGTTGGTCATCCAAGTAGAAGAACTAGTGGAGGTGTGCAACCAAAAATTAGCAGTGGGTGTGTGTGAGGCAAAGGAAGAAATGGCCAGGGTTTAGCTGGAGCTAAAACTTTAGATAGCTAAACTACAATTGAAGGCGCAACCTTCAACTCTGCCGGAGGTTAAGGAACAACGCACCATCGCGATTACAACAACAATAGCAGAGGTTAACAGTGTAGTGACAGACTACACAAAGTTGTTCGAGCAGTCGTTCGAGGTTCTCACCACCCTATAGGAGGACCCAAACATACAACACCTAGAGACAGAGGTGCGTGAGCTGCAGCAAAGATACGATGAAGTAAAATGGACCGTGCAGATGGTTTCCCTTACACAGAGGCTCGCAAGGATGTAGCAGGCTAAAGCGCACAAGGAGCAGGTGGATGCTGCTCGACATAAGGTAGAATTTTTGAAGGCGCGCCTATAGCTGTGGATTGATGAGGCATATATCATTACAACCTCCATTGAAGTAAAACTTGTGTAGCTGCAAGCAACACAGGAAACGGTTCAGGGCAGGAATTCAGCCACTGCGGTCTCTCAACAACGTGTAGAGGAGGTACAGCAGGTAGTCGCTCAGTGCCATGTTGATCTTGTAGCAATCTAGGTAGAATTGGGATGTCTTCATGCAAAGATCTCTGCACCGACAGAGTGACTCAAGGGCAAGTCACGATGTTTGTGTTGGGGGCGTGTTGGGCGCGGGATCCCTTGATGGAACTTTTGGGGCTTAAAGCCCAGATTTTGGTTAAATATTGTAATTCCGATGTAAAGACTCCGCATTTTGTGGGCACAAAGCGCGTAGCTTGTAAAATAGTCATAGGGTTGTCCGCCCTTAATTTTATTATTGTAAAGTCAGTTGTAGAGATCTACCCATGGTCTGTGGACCATGGGATTGTATAAATAGAGTGAGGCTCTAAGTAGTTAAGACATCATCGGATCTAATGGATAGTTGAAGATGAAGAGTTGAGCCATATCTATGGAGTAAAGTCTAGTTTTGGGTCATAGAGTAGGAGAAGGCTCTGTAGCTGAGTGCGCAGAGGCCTAGTAGTCCACAGTTGAGCGCGGACCCCTACAGCTGAGTGCGCAGGGCAAGTCGAGTCTATAACAGTTGGAAGTATTAATAAAGAGAAGTTTCATATCATTTATGTGTATATATTTCCTGTTTTATGCATCTATCATATTGGATACACATTGCACTTTTAATGCTTATATAATGCGTGTTTGTGTATAAATGTGTTGATTAAGTAAACGCAAGATAGAAGATTTGTTTACGCGAAGTTAAGTAAGGTATGTTGAAAGGATAAGTAAAATACGCGATGTAGTTTGGGGAAATAGTGCAGGTCACTGCCATAGCAATGTGAAAGCCTCTAAGCCCCTGGTTAGGGATGCATGAAAGACGATTATAACAAATCACGAAGGTATTGAAGGTTAGAACAGTATGTGAAGCAACCTGCATGAAGGTAGGCATAATTGGACTAAATTGACACCACAAACATCTTAAGGGTGTGGAAACTTGGTTCCAACATCCCCCATACTGCTTCGGGTGAGAATTTAGTCCACGCTCCGCGGGCTGATGCTGAAAGGGCCAGCAGTGTAGGGATGTGTTTGGCTAAATAACTCTGAATCTAGGTTAGGCCCCCATAATCCAACAACAACACAATGATCCAAAGACACGTCCACTGATAACAAAGGGTGGAGCCATGACTAGATGATTGTTGGTATGATCATAGCCATCATACATTGTGATCTTGTATTAATCTTGAAATCATAGCTCGGATGGATGGAACTAGATCCGAGGTCTTCTATTTGATACACACGATTTTCCAATGTATGAGTCTAACCATGTGAGTCAATGAGTTGGAGTCAAACATGGCATAAACCATCTGATTACCATCCAATGATGTAAGTGTTAACAAATGCGAGAGAAACCATCGATGATGTTAATGGCTGTCAAGGTACAATAGTACAATCCATACAGTGTGAATGAATGAGTTAAAGTCAAACACCACACAAAATCCATCGATCGAAGGCCAATGATGTAAACTTGTCATTGAGAGCAAGGAAACTTGTCATTGATGTATGCAAGCACCAAGGTACCAAATGGATGTTCCTAAGTCAACTTCCTGGATAATGAGTTGATGTCGACAGGAAGTGACTTGTCGTAGGAGTGCCTTGATGTATCCCCCATCAATGACACGAAATGAGTATCATGATTTTAGACAAAATGATGATTGTAACACCCTCCTCACACATCTACCAAAGCAACTAGCCAACTGGGGTAAACATGCGACGAGAGGCCACTATGATATGATTCAACCTCCTAAGTCACATTAAGGAAGTGGAACCGATAGAAACACATCGTACAAATGTCCAACATCATCAATAGAACCCTCAGAAGACAAGTCAGCCAATCAAATAGCATGTCCCTAGGCCCCACTGTTGTTTTAGGTGTGTTGGGCCATAGTCACTCTCATGCTATGGGCAAGGGAGTGACCAACAACCTAAAGTCGCTCTCACAAGCCTGCTTGCCACAGACTGTGGACCAAAATTGTTAGTGTTGTGCCACTCCAGGATTTGAGCCACTTTTTCAAGTCCAAAGCCCAGGTCACTGCCCAGAACTGAATCATCTCTTTAGATCAGTAATTTAACATGGAAATGATAGCATTAAAGAAAATACTTGTTCAAGAACTTGAATGGATCCCTACTAGCCATGACAGGCATTTCCTCAAACATATCATTGACATGTAATCTACAGGTGCAAATAATAGAGTTAAGTATAGGTATCTCATACTTATCTTAGAATCACTATGAACCATTGTTCCCTTATGCCATTTGTTGCATTATCATCTATTAGGTCATACACACACTATCCATTCACTTACAAGTAAAAACATGTTGAGAACCATACATAACTATTGTCATAAAATCTACATATTATTGTCCTTTGAGATAACCTAAGGTCAATTGGCTATGTCAAAGCATCTAAAACGTTTTGTTGATTTTAATGGTTTGGAGGACCAGTGAACTGTTTAAAAACGGGTGCTTTAAACTTAGAAAGATTCTTAATAAAACAAAAGGTTGTTCTTTGAATACATATGGTTATTTTGATTTAAATGAGACGGATAAGTAGAATATAGGGAAGTATAAGTGATTAAATATTTAGACTGAGTATTTAACCATTTGTAAGAAAAAATTAAGAAAACAATGTTTCCTAGATCAACAGAATATAATTAAACTATTACATAAATCTAGTGCAATTTAAGTTCAAAGAGGAATTTACAATAATAGATAGTCTTGCAAATTAATCTATTATTTAAATGCAACTTCACAGCGGATTCAAAATGAAAATGAGATTCAATTAAATTTTCAATCAGATCACTGTAAAAGAATTGAATTATATGAAGAATACATAATGAAAAACATGATGAAAACAACTCAGTAAGAGACAAGCCATATGAAGTAAATCCAGAATATTTTATTATATCAAAAATGATCCAGCTTAGTACAAATCTATGTGATAACTGGTTCAAGGGTGCAACCCTCAATACTTCGACAGAATGAAGTATTTAAACAAAATAGAAAATATTACAATAAATGCCTGAGTGACATGGAATTATATTATTACTTAAAACTAACGGAAACAAAAGTAATTCAATAACAAAGAATGAATCTAAACACTTGGCCCTTTTTGAAGGAAAGTTGTTACTGAGTGGCCACTATTCGGGTGTTGTGCTGTTGAAGCTTATATGTCCTTTATTCCTGAAATTCACACAACTTTTCCCACCATTCTTCATCTGGAATTTCTATCTTAGTTACCCTACAGTAGATTTCATCTACCTCAGTATACTGGGAAAAAGTAGGTTTTACAGTGAAAAGATGTTTTATCTCATGTTGAATAAAACATATGTTGTTGATGGCTTCATAAAATTCCCTACCCGTCATGGAACCTTTGATGTTGGAGGACTTGGCTGTGTTCTTGGCAATGTCCTGAAGTTTCTTCAAATAGTCCTCCTTGGTCATTAATTTATCATTTATCACAAACAGTGAAGGCATACCATTCTTTTTCAATGCATCAATTCTTGTGAAAAATCTGTTGACTGCAACTTCAAGAGTGTGACACTTCTCTGTCAACTGCACTACTAAGTTATTTTTGGTCAGAACTTTCTTCACCTCCAGAATAGTTTCAGTCCTGTCATCCACTCCTAGATCATCCAATTCATACCTGTTTTTAGAATTAAGAAACTTTATAATGTTGTTGGTTGTAGCAGACATCTCTCCCAATTGAGCATTTATATTGGCAATTGTCTTCTTTGCCTTTTCCATCAACTCCTTTTGCTAAAAAATAATCTAGATACATGACCAAATTTCATCTATCTCCTCAATGATGTTGTTCCATATGATTTCCTTGACATTACCTAGAGTGTGGCCAATGGAAGACTCAGTTGCTAACTTCTTCCATACTTCTATCTGATTTTGAGCTCTCTGAAGCTCTGCTGCATGAAAAATCTCATATTTCTTTTGATGATCCTCAAGAAGTTTCACTTGGTCATGCAGTTTCTTAATTTCTTCATTCTGTAGAGACATATTTTTCACTACATTGGCCAACTTGTCTGCAGCATCTCCTGTACTTGTTGTAGCTGGTATGGCTGTAGGAATGACTGTGATAGGAAGTGCTTCTAAAGGAGCAATCTTTTTAGCAGCTTTCTCCTTTTCTTTGATCAATTTCTCCATCTCCATCTCCATTTTATTAAGTTGTGTAGTCTACTCCATGATGAGTTTCATCATATCTGCCTTTGAGTCTTTGTCTCTACAATATCCTTAGCTAGAGGATCTTCAGTAGCTGGAAGTTTTAATTGCTTCCTCAACACCGCTATGTCTAAATTATTCTTTTTGACCAGCTCCTCTGAAACATTGATGTTTGCAGGATCATAACCTAGTTTGATTACCAAATCATCCAAGTTTTTAATCTGGTGTCTTTGGCAAGAGCAAAAACTTTCTCCATCTTTAGCTATGACTGGACATTTGCTAGTGTAACCTGTAATTTGGACAAAGTCATGGTTGTGTTAGTGATAATAGAGAAAATCATTTCCCCAGTCTGCTTATGCATCTCCATTTGGTCAATGGGATGTATATCCTTGACATCAAACTCAAAAGATTTCTTTTTGTAGTCTGATGCTCCCTTGGGCCGAGGAACTTTTGTCTAAAGGAATGCCATCTGCATTTTCCCCTTATTTGAGTCAAAGTGTGACAACAACCTACTTTGGGCACCAGAAGTCTACTTCCAGAACTGGTTGTAAGTGTTAATCTTCAAGGCTTTATTTCTGACTTTTATTTCCTTGAAGATATCCATTATGCTCGTCTCTGCCTTGCTTGAAGTAGATGTACCTATCTGCATTATTTGATGCTGCTCATGTGAAGTTGAAGAGGTAGTAGGAGACTGTGTAGAATGATCACCCACTAATGAAGAAACAAGTGGCTCATTAGTGGTGATAATGGTCTGCTGCTCTGAATATTTGGTAAGGCTTAGTCTGGAACTAAGCTTAGCCTTCTTTCTGTACATAAAGGGTACTCTTCCTCACTGATCCTCTTGGATGTCGTCTCCTGCATGGTAGGAGTCTGCACTGAAAATATCAGTCCCTAAAGGGTACTCTTCCTCTCTGATCCTCTTGGATTTCGTCTCTTGCATGGTAGGAGTCTACACTGTTGATGATGAGACCTGTTGTTCTTTTGCCTCCTCTAAGGTGTTCTCAACCCACTCTAGCTGATTTTTGTATTTTTCAATTTCTAGCCTGGGTGTGTGAAAGTAAGGAGTAGACTTGGTTTCTATCCTTAGTTTAGAAATGATCCCTAATGGATCATAAGACCAGGTAAAACTAAGATTGAACTGCATTTCCTTCAAAATCTTATCTGCCTCTTCCCCTGCTGCCCTATTGTTGCAAATGAAAGGGCCAACCTGTGTTTTTATCTTAATTTGGGACTTTTTCTTGGCAGTAACAAGGTGGATTTCATCCATATTAATCATCTCCCTGATGTATTCTAAGGCAAAAATCCTCATTGGGAAAAATTTTGGTAGCTTGTAAGGTGGGAGCTCACATCCAAATATCCTTATTTCTGAATATTTTTCATACAGGTACCAGTCCCCTATTTGAACTTGATCTAACTGCTACAACACCCTTTTGATTTCTTCACTAATCCTTAGTTCTATTCTGCTATTCATGAGACGTATTGCTGGATGAACAAACATCTATGTAAATTGTTTATAAGTGTACTCTTTTTGCTCTTTCATGACCATAGTAGTCCAAAATATGACTGACTGCTAGTTTCCCTTCTCATCCAACTTTTGCAAAGATAGGTTAATATTTTCCCCCTGAAAGTATAGGAACATGTAGACTAACACAGAGGCATATTTGAATACCTCCTCTATTGGAAATTTAACCAGTTGTTGATGAATGGATTTTGTAAGAAGATGGTTGAAATTAAACACAATTGAGGGCTTAGCATCAGTAGAGAAGATGGACAAAAATCCTATAATGGCCTCATCTAGTCACTAGTAAGAGTAATAGCCAAGAAGGTAGGAAACAACAACGATAATTTGCTTGGCTCTCTTAGGGAATATGGAGGAGGGATAAGGAGGATTTTTCTTTGGTAATTGGGCATCTTGTGTCAAAAATAGTTCGAGAGTTTCGACTCTTTTCGCAAAGTCTAGTTTCTGGTATATTTCAACCAGTGCTTCATAAGAAAATGGGGTAGCATTGTCTATTGTGGGGGCTTGCATCATCTGATCAATGGCTTGAGGGGTTATGGTAAACAAAATTTCTCCAATGGGGGTGACTATGGCCCTTTGGCTCGCCAAGTATGAAGCATGACATTTTCTGATAAAATCAGGGGTGATGTGGGTATGAGGAAAGATGTAGTGAGGTAAAATTGACTACCATAGCTGGATATCATCTAATTTATCAATATACTTGTCTTCTAGCCAGTAGTACATCTCGAAGAGGTCAAGTTCACAGAGTGTCTCATGAATTTTGTAGTCTTTGTCAGCCATAGGGATGTGGTGAAGATCTATAGGAGGATAGATTAGAGGATTGACAATTTCCTCTGGTCCTTTGTCCTTTGGAGGCATCTTGGCTATGGCTAAGAGTAGGAGTGAAAATTGGATTGGGAAGAGACAATTCACAGACAGAAGTCAGGTTTTGGAGACAGGAACAGAAGGAATAAACTGGAAATGATTAGACAGAGAGTGTCGTTGGCGATTGACAATGTCAGGATTGAGTCCAACAACCTGTAATCAAATCAATTAGTAGTGATAAAACATGAATTCAGTAACCTGTTGACAGATGGGAAGGAGGTTTATATAGAAATTTGGTTTTTCGTTGGTGGCATGGGTCTATTGAATTAATGGCTAAGCCAATTGAATGCTTAATGGGTTAATTCTGGAGGGAATGAATGTGATTTGATGGAGTTTAATGGATGGATGAGGTGGCAGAAGGTGAATGGCGGGAGCGCAACGGTCAGGTAAGCGGTATCGGGAGCAATGGAATCAGCTTTTCGGGGGGGGGGTGAGTGGTTTGTGGTTTCACTCATGGGGGTCCAAAATGCCGAGAAGCTGACACGTAGGGGTAGCTGCGGTTTGGTATACCACCCATTTCGGACCCCCCCGATGGTACATGGTGGATGGTGAGGGGGGGTTGAAATCACATGTGGGCCGTCGGATGTGGGAAGATGGGCGGAGATGGATTGTGACATGGTGGGGAATTAACCGTGATGTGACAAGATTGCTCAGTGGGGTCGGGAATTGGTTTAATGCAATGTTGGGGAATGCAAGATATAAGAGGGGTATTAAACTTAGGGAAATGAGAATGAAGGGAAAAATGAGTGGAGGGGTAATATGATTTGGGATTTTAAAACTTAGGGATATGATTAATACCCAAAATTAATATATAAACCTTTAGAGTAAACCTTTACTCTTCTGTCTTTTTCTTCTACACATGAAAATATCATTTGATAATTGACTTGTGGCGCATTTAGACTAGCAGCCTGTGCATTTACAAAAACATAAAATGAAGCCTTTCTCTTCTTTTTTGCTTCCCTAGCATTTTATTTTCCTTTGCCTTCTTTATTTAGGGCAGCTACCACCTAACATTTTATTGATATGGATGCCTATAAAACATCAAATTTTGCCTAGCATTTTAACTTTTCTTTCTTTTTGCATCCATATCCTAACTTAACATTTTAAAATTATTTTGACTAATATACTAACTTATCAAAAATAAATAATGTTACAACACATATAGCCAGCATAATAGGAGCACAAATACAATAAACATAAAAGCCATCAAATCCATAAATACATCACTACCTTTAAAACATAAAAGTCAAGGGAAAGGATTTCTCATTAATGAATGCAATGAACCAATTGGAGATGGGACTACCACATTCCACTAGACCATAGAATGGTTGAGCCAAATCTCTCTTCATCCATTCACCCACATGCCATATTCCAAGCATGAATGTGGGATCTCACAGAATGTAGAATTCCTGTAGAAAGTCCAATAAATCTAAAATTCTAGTTAAATTAAACACAAGTAATTTGTTGATATTCAAGAGAGGAGAGAAAGAATTTGCTCCATAAAATCAATGTATTAAATTAATGAACAATAGTAATACATAAGCAACCAAACATCTAATCCAAAAGGGAGGTGGTTATATAGAAATTACCGAATCTAGAAAACTAGGAAAAAACTAGTAAACGCTAAGAAAAGCTAAAGGGAGGCCTAAAATAGCAACAATGACTCAAGCCACGAGGAAAGCATGAGGAGGGGCACATTTCCCAAGGAAGGCAACTTTAAAACATGCTAAAATGGTTCGGGGGACCAAATCCCTTGATTTAAGGGGGAATCTTCATGTGGGACACCAATCCTCAAATAACTCAAGTGGATGAGGTGTGGTTAGGTGTGAACATGCACTTAGATGTATAAATGGTTTAGGAAAGTGGTTGGACCAATATTTCCATAATATTATGCCTTTAAAGGCAAAAAACAAGGGAAAGTTGGTCCACCGAGCTAGTTTACTAAAAACCAAGTGTGAACATGATTTTTAGTGCATGTGGCTAAGTCAAGGATACTTAGGCTAAAAAATAAATGTAGATGTTAGGATTAGATTCCAACATATAACACATCAATCAAAACTCATCCAGAGCTTCCAAAGGTCATCCAACTCAACCCATCAAACAATGGTTCCACCTCACGGTCGGACATCACCAAAAACATCATCGGATTGGTCTCCATCCAAGCCTTCCAGGGCTTCCATATCATTTGTCCAACCAAGGCTTCCAGAACTAGTAACTCAACCCACAACTTATATAGGTCTTCCAGAGCATTTCTCCAACCAAGACTTCTAGGACTAGTAACTCAACCCACCAAGAGATTCCAGATCATTTGTCCAACTAGAGTTTCCAGGACTAGTAACTCAACCCAAGCTATTACAGGGCTTCCAGAGCGCTTATTAAACCAGGGCTTCCAAGACTAATAACTCAACCCAAGCTAAGGAAAAATGAGAACCAACAAAAAAAAGCAATGAAAGTAAACCATAATCACCATGGATATCTAGGAAATGGCAAGGCTAGGCAATCC
This sequence comes from Pinus tabuliformis, assembly GCA_031772625.1. Taxonomy (NCBI): domain Eukaryota; kingdom Viridiplantae; phylum Streptophyta; class Pinopsida; order Pinales; family Pinaceae; genus Pinus; species Pinus tabuliformis. The sequence continues at coordinate 649,973,091 of CM062817.1, forward strand.
ATTGTCGATCTAGGAAACCCACCATGCTAATGACATATCACAACCAAGAAACCACATGCATGTGCCATGCATGCCAAAATTAGTGAAGAAATCATACATGCAACTCGGTACCTGTCTAATGTAGTTGTTGATGTCGATGCCTTCTTGCACTTTCCTTCTCTTCCTTTGCCTCCTTGCTCCAAGAATCCAAGTATGCCACACCCTCCAAGAGTGCTACAAGAAACTCTAAGTATCCAAGAGTATGAGAGAGAGAATAATGAGAGAGCTCCAAAACTGAACTGAAAAAAGGTTACCAACTGATCCCTAGAAGCCTTTTTATGAATGAGGCCTCTATTTTCTTCATTTTCCTCCTCACATGCAACCTGTGACCTTTCACCTCCTTTTTCTTCTAATTTCCATTATTTTCATAAATAAATGTGCCAAAATGCCTTTTAATTCCTTAGCCATTTCCTATGCCAATTTCCTTAGCCATAAACAACCAAAGGAACACCCCCTAGGATGTCTTGTCCACCATTCAACTTGGAATAAGTGTCCTAGTAATACGTGGTTATTGTTTTTAACATTCATTACATGGAATTTTCACTACAGCTATTACAGAACCCTCCCCCTTGGGGGACATCGTCCTCAGTGTTCAATCAAACTTATACCTCAACAACCTGCTGAAAGAAGACATACTGCTCATGGAGCTTTACATCTCGATGTAGTATTTACAATGAAAGATCTGCTCAAGAGAAAAGAACATCATGACAACATGACAACATACCACATAGTGGAACTTTATAACACAACTCATTACGGTATTTACAATGATCATCCTGCTGAGTGCCAGCTCATATAACATCACAACATCATGATAATATAACCACATGATAGCATAATAACATGACACCCATACCGCATAGTGGAGCTTTATAACACAACTCGTTATGGTATTTACATCCATACACATGGGCACATATAGAAACATCATCATATATATATATATATATATATATATATACATACCTAAACATATGCCAAATCATATACCAAAGCATATCTCAAAGCATATCTCAAAACATATACTAACATCATATCTAGGCATATATCAAACATCATAAAGCATATATCAACCATCATAAGCATATATCAATCACCATAAAGCATATACTAAACCAACATAAGCAAATACAAAACCACCATAAAACATATACCAAGCCATCATAAGCAAATACTAAACCACCATAAGCAAGCAACAAACCACCGTATCAAAGTTTCTTTGCCTCAACCAGAAAACAAGGAAGGATACATAGCTGACATATGATATGCCATCTCCCATGTAGCTTTATCGGTCCTAAAGTGCTTCCATTTCACTTTAACTTACTCTATTGCTCGGTTCTAGAGCATGAGCAACTTTTTATGCAATATACACTGAGGCTCCGGCTGGAATTCTCCATCTGGTTCCACCTGTAATACAGACCAGTAAATCACATGATCAACATCTTTAACATACTTCTTAAGCAATGAGACATGGAAAACATCGTGGAATTTCACTTTTGGAGGTAGTGCAAGTCGATAGGCTACTGGCCCAATCCTCTCGGTGATACTGAAGGGTCCACAAAACCTTGGTGCTAGCTTGGCACATGAACCAATCCGTAAGGAGCTCTTCTTCAATTTGAAGTGCAAGTACACCTGTTCCCAAACTTGGAACTCCTTGAACAACCTATTCATGTCTACATAAAGCTTCTGCATATCCTTTGCTGCCTTAATATTCTTCTTGATCACCTGCATCTCTTGTTCCATGTCTCAAAACATATTTGGTCCAATCAATATCCTGCTAACCGGATCAATCCAACTGATGGGAGTGTTACAACTCTGCCCATACAATGCCTTGAAAGGAGTCATCCTCAGTGAATCCTGATAACCATTTTTGTATGCGAACTCTACCAAAGGGAGATACTCTTCCCACTTCCACTACTGATGCATCACATACATCCTCAACATGTCCTCTAATATCCTGTTGACCCTGTCTGTCTATCCATCCATTTGTGGATGATAAGCTGTGCTGAAGGACAAATTTGCGCCCAAACCTGCAAATAACTCCTTCCAAAACTTGGAAGTGAACTTCACATCCCTGTTTGACACAATCTTCTTCGGTACACCATGTAGTCTAACCATGACTCTAATAAATACTTGTGCCACATCACTAGTTGAGAACGTACACTTCATTGGAACAAAGTGTGAAACCTTTGTTAACCTGTCCACAATGACCATGATCGAGTCATGCTGCTTCACTATCTTCAGAAACCTTGTGATGAAATCCATGTAAATGAACTCCCATTTCCACTTGGGAATATCGATTAGTTGTAGCAGCCCACCTAGATGTTTGCACTCTACCTTCACTCATTGACAACTGAAACATCTAGCCCACAAACTCTACTACATCCCTCTTCAATTTCGGCCAATAGTAATATCTCTTCACTATTGTGAGTGTCTTCTAGTAACCTAGGTGACCTAAATAAGGTTTCGCATGAAACTCCCTCAAGATCACCTTCTTGAGATCACTGTCATCCAACACATATATCCTGTCTCAAAACCTGACCAATCCATCTGCTGCAAGGCAATAGTCCAAGTCTTGTGCACCTGCACCTGTACCTGTACCACTACTTGTACCTGTACCTGTGCCATCACTTGTACCTGTACCTATACACTACTGCAACCTCTGCACAATCTCCATATATCTGACATCATGTTGTCCTGGCCATAAGATCCTGTCCTATAAATCTGTCACATAGGAGCTCATAGATGCCAAGTGATGTACTTGTACTCGTCTGTTGAGAGCATATGCCACCCTGTTCTATTTACCCTTGATGTACCTGATCTCGATGTCAAAATCATTGATCGTGGCCAACCATTTAGCCTACCTAGCATTTAGATTCGGTTGGTCAAACAAATATCTCAACCCAATGTGATCACTTATAAGCACAAACTGCCTGCCAAGAAGATAGTGCCTCCACATCTTCAATGCATGTATAATTGTTGCTAACTCAAAATCACGCGTGGGATAGTTTTTCTCGTGCTCATTTAGTTTTCGGGACTCATAACATACCACCTGTCTATCTTGCATAAGGACTCCATCGAGCCCTTGCTTGCAAGCATCTTTACATACTGCAAACTCTTTGTCCAAATTTGCATTTTGTAGTACTGGTGCATGTGTTAGCAATTTCTTAAGTTGTTCAAAGCTAGTCTCACACTCTTTAGTCCATTTAAACTTCTTACCTTTTCTTTACAATGACGTAATGGGATAAACAATATGCGAGAAATTCTTGATGAACCTCCTATATTTTCCTACCATACCCATGAGAGATTTCACCTCATCCACACTCTTAGGAGCTACCCACTCCATGATGACCCTTTTCTTCTCTGGATCTACTTCAATACCTTCCTTGGAGACAACATGTCCCAAGTAGTGTACCTATGTCTGAAAGAAGCTACATTTTCTGACCTTAGCATACAACTGATGGTCTCTCAACAACCTCAACACTGCTGCTAAGTGCTCAGCATGCTCTTCCTCATTCTTAGAATATACCAGTATATCATCAATTAACACAATAACAAACTTATCCAAATATGGACGCAACACACTATTCATCAAACACATGAATGTTGATGGAGCATTCGTTAAGCCAAATGGAACAACAATAAACTCATAATGCCCATACTTGGTCCTGAACGCAGTCTTGTAAATGCCCCCTCTTTGATGCGTACCTGATGGTATCTGGATCTCAAGTCAATCTTCGAGAACACTATTGCTCCCTTCTGCTAATCAAACAAGTCATCAATCCTCGGAAATGGATATTTGTTATTGATTTTCACTTTGTTCGATTGTTTGTAATCAATGCATAATCTGAGGGTACCATCTTTCTTCCTCACAAACAAGACCGGTGCACCCCAAGGTGATACACTTGGCCTAATGTATGCCTTGTATTACATTTCCATCAGCTGCAACTTTAACTCAAACAACTCAGGTGTGCTCATCCTATAAGGTGCTTTCAATGTTGGAGCTGCACTTGGCACACACTCAATACAAAATTCTACCTCCCTATGAGGTGGAAACTTTGTAATGTCCTCAGAAAATACATCCTTAAACTGCTATAAAATTGGATACATGTTCAACACATCAGCATCCTCAACCTCCTTACCCTTATCACAAGAAATGTGTATTGCAAATAGCTTGCACCCTTTCCTGTGGCTATGCTTTGCTTGAATAGTTATCAACATCCTAACTGATGTGACCTTCTTCTTACCTTGCAAGGATCTCAATTCTCCATTGTCGTCAACACACAATAGATTTTTCATAGCAGTCAACTTTGGTTCTATGTAAATACAACCAATCCATGCCCAAGAACATATTGTATGAACCCAATGGTAAAACATTCACATGTATTTTGGTAAGCATACCATTCAAGTCAAATGCGCAAGCTCTTACCCAATGATGAACTCGCTTCTTCGTACCTATAGCCAACTGCACTAACCAAGACTCTACATGCAATTCCTTACTCAAACCACACTTATCCACCAAGTTAGTTCTAACATAGCTATAATTATATCCAAGGTCAATCAAACTAGAAGTAACTTGATCACAAAGCTTACCATCCATCTCAATGATAGATGCCTGATGTTATGCTTGCTTGTTGTCCACAGCTGCATAGATACGAGGAACACTCTGGCCAACATCTCCAATAGTCTGTGCCTCTTGTGCATTGTATATCTAGGGTCTACCACCCTGATTATGCATACAATCTCTCCTGCAATGGTCTTTTCCACGAGTCAAACACTCCATGGGCTTCCAGGCTCCATCCTTATTCTTCTCCTCAGCTCGATGTCCCTATCCTCTATCTGATGCATTGAACCTCTTAGGTGGTGCAACATTCTCCTTGTTATCTGTACCTTATGGCTTTGCTCACTTTTTATCCCATTTTCCTTTGTTCTTTTCATTACCTCCCTAGTCTGGCTTAGTCTCAGTTCTGTGCTTCGATTGCTTATAGCAATGCTTTAGATTTTGAATGGCCTCCTCCAACGATCTAGTCTTGTCGAATTCAATCCTGTCTTTGAATGCAACTGGTAATCCACTAATGAATCTGAGCCTTCTCCTCCTTGAGGTAAGGCATGTACCTCAACAGTTTCGAGAACTTACTGTTGTACTCATCATTAGTCATGGATCCCATCTTTAGTTCGTAGAATTCTTTTTCCCTGTCATCGAAGTATCTCCCTGACAAAAACTTCTTCTTAAATAATCGCTCAAATTCACTCCAATTCAGATCTTCCTCATCTATATCTTTGACATTCTTCACATCTTCCCACTAGATGTCTGCTTTACCTTTAAGATTGAAAGTAACCACTCTAGCTTTCATGTTCTGTGAGTAGTCATGCAACCTAAAGAATTTCTTCATACCAAGCAGCCATACCTCTGCACTTGTGATCTCTTTATCTCTCCATCAAAAGTAGGTGGCTTCACTTTCTTAAATTCATCCGGCAAATACCCCTTATCACTCCCCCTGTAAGAATGATACCGATGACAATAATAATGCTTATCAGAATCAAAACCATACCTATGTCTATCCATTCTCCTCTCTGAAGTGTCCAACAATCTGCTATCTTGGATTGTGTCCTCTCTATCTAATAGGTGACTTCCATGTGATCTATTACCATATGCCCCATTAGTTTTATCTTCCTACTCATGACTAATACATAGTGGTCCTTGTCATTGCAAATCTGACAGGCTCTGAAGTATAACTGTATTCACCCCTGCTAGCTTTTCTTGTGACTATATGATTATTCCATTATCTACCTTACAACTCATTATCTCCTCCTTTAAACTTCTCAATGTAACTGCCAAGTCAGAGGGGTTCCCAACACCATACTTCTCTTCGGATTCATAGGGAGAGTCTCTATAGTCAACCATCTTGCTATCCATTTGATATTTCTTCCTGCAAGGCATAATATGTCAGATAAACCAAATCACAATAAACAAACGTATCTTAGTATAGCTCGGGGAGGATACTTGTCAGCAAGATTACCAAATCAATGTGATACATGTATAACATAATCATAACAACATATAAACATATGCCAATAAATGTATCAATGTATAAAAATCACTCCAACTAGGATCCAATCATTAATGCAAGGCCATATCAACAATGCATGCCATGACCTCATGCATGACAACAACCATTATTCCATTGTATACATTTCCATAGGCCACCAACAGTATGCATAAGAAATTCCAAACCAACTACAAATACGCATAATCACATGTAGTCGAACATAGTTGATCAGTTCTTGTAATCAACCTACAAGACTGATGAATGTAATCAAAATATTCAAAATGTAACCTAACATACAAGGATATAAGTAGGTACCCTGAAGTCAACATGTAATCTATACATAGTCAGTCACATACTCATTTCAAATACATTTCATGAAATCAATAACAAATTCTCCATGATAACCATACTACAACCCTAATTCGACATCAAGAAATTGCAATAAGTATATAAGTGTAAGAGACACACATGCAATTGACATGCATGCATGACCAACACATAGCCCATCTAGTCCGAGGGGTGAACCATGCTCTGATACCACTCTGTAACACCCTCCTCCCACATCTACCCAAGTAATCATCCAGTCAGGGTAAACATGTGATGAGAGGACACAATGATATGATTCGACCTCCTAAGTCATATTAAGGAAGTGGAACCGATGAAAAAACACCATACAAACATCCAACATCATCAACAAAACCCTCAAAAGATAAGTCATCCACTCAGATAGTCTGTCCTTGGGTCCCACCACTGTTTTAGGTCCCTTGGGCCATAGTCACTCTCATGCTATGTGCAATGGAGTGATCAACAACCTAAAGTCTCTCTCACAGGCCTGCCTGCCAGTGATTGTGGACCAAAATTGTTAATGTTGTGCCAACGACTTCGGGATTTGAACCACTTTTTCAGGCCCAAAGCCCAGGTCACTGCCTAGAACTGAATCATCTCTTCAGATCAATAATTTAACATGGAAATGATATAATTAAAGAAAATACTTGTTCAAGATCCCTAGTAGCCATGACAGGAATTTCGTCAAACATATCATCGACATGTAATCTATAGGTGTAAATAATAGAGTTAAGTGTAGGGTTCTCATACTTATCTCAGAATCACTATGAACCATTGTTCCCTTATTCCATTTGCCACACTATCATCTATTAGGTCATAAACACATTATCGGTTCACATTCAACTAAAAACATGCTAAGAGCCATACATAACTATTGTCATAAAATGTGTATGTAACCAACATAATAGGAACAAAACTACAATAAACATAATAGCCATCAAATCCATAAATACATTAGTACCTTTAACACATGAAAATCAAGGGAAAGGATTTCTCATTAATGAATGCAATGAACCAACTGGAGATGGGACTACCATGTTCCACCTGATAGTAGAATGGACGAGCCAAATCTCTCTTCAACCATTCCCCCCCGTGCCATATTCCAAGCATGAATGTGGGATCTCATAGAAAAAATCAATCAAAACTCATCTAGGGCTTCAAGAGTCCATCCACCTCAACCCATCAAACAGTGATTCCACCTCATAGTCAGACATCACCAATTTCATCATCGGATTTGTCTCCATCCAAGCCTTCAAGGGCTTCAAGAGAGTTTTTCCTACCAAGGCTTCAAGGACTATTAAATCAACCCACCAATGGCTTCTAGAGTGTTTGTCCAACCAAGGCTTCAAGGACTAGTAACTCAACCCACTAAGGGCTTGCAGAGCGTTTTTCCAACCAGGGCTTCCAGAGCATTTTTTCAACTATGGATTTAAGGACTAATAACTCAACCCAAGCTACAGAAACATGAGAACCAAAAAAAAACAAGCAATGAAAGTAAACCCATAATCACCATGGCTATCTAGGAAATGACAAGGCTAGGCAATCCATTGTTGATCTAGGAAATTCCCCATGCCAATGACAAATCACAGCCAAGAAACCACATGCATGTGCCATGCATGCCAAAATCAGTGAAGAAATCGTACATGCAACTTGGTACCTGCAAGAAAATATGATGTAGCTGCTGATGTTGATGCCTTCTTGCGCTTTACTGCTCTTCCTTTGCCTCCTTTCTCCAATACTCCAAGTATGCCACACCCTCCAAGAGTGCTCCAAGAAAACTCTAAGTATCCAAGAGTATGATGGAGAGAATAATGAGAGAGCTCCAAAACTCAACAGAAAAAAAGGTTACCAACTGATCCTCAGAAGCCTTTTTATGAATGAGGCCTCTATTTTCTTCATCTTCCATTATTTTCCTTCATTTTCCTCCTCACATGCAACCTGTGATCTTTTATCTCCTTTTTCTCCTAATTTCCATTATTTTCATAAATAAATGTGCCAAAATGCTTTTTAATGCCTTATCCATTGCCTTTGCCAATTTCCTTATCCATAAACAACCAAATGAACACCCCCTAGGATGTCTTGCCCAACATTAAACTTGGAATAAGTGTCCCAATCATCCGTGGTTATTGTTTTTAACATTTATTACATGGAATTTTCACCATGACAGTTACAATGATGATACAAAATTGTATTAGGAATGACAAATATCGAATGAAGGCTTAAGAGTATTGTCGTAGATATTGACTAAATGACTTCTCTTGAACACATGAGTGACACCAAATGGAGTTCGCAACATTGACCTAAAACCAAAAGTAGAGGCTTTGAAAAGGTATGATGACCCAAAAGACAAGTAGATTTCCCAACCCAACAACCATGGAGATGAAGTGGAAGAGTGTCATGTTCAAGGGTGACTCGCTTCCATTAACAACTGGAGTACCCTGTTTTCCCAATTTCCCCAACCATTGATGGTCAATACCTCTTTTATTTTTTAACAAGCTTGAGGAGGATAACATATTCTTGATTTATAAGTTCATCCTTCGGATGAATCCATCAAAGTATATTTAATGAACCCTAAGAAGGAGTGGTTTGGTCCTATCATGATGGACAAGTCCATTCTTGTTTGATTTTTTGACGATTCCAATGAAAGTAAACTTGACATCTTTTTCATGCTTAGAGAGTTTGAAAAAGAGGTGAAAAAGAAAACTCCAAATGTTCATTTTCATATATAGTCTCTTGAGTCTGAAAAGGTAGAAAATGATACTCAGGATAATCTCTTAGCCATGATCGACTAGGGTATTCCTTTTTTGTAGTTAGTTTACCTCAGCCCGGAAAATGGTTAAAATTACATTGAGTAGACATCTTTTCATTTACTTTAACGAGTTCAAAAATACAAGTGCTCAATAATATTTTCATATTTTGGGAGTCTGAAAAGAGCTAAAAGAGGAATCAAAGGGGTTCCTTTCTTGTGAGTTTACAGAGCCCGAAAAAGTGATAACTGTATGCTCTTCGGTCAAAATGATCTGTTCAAGACATGCCAAATATGTCAAACAATTTTCGACCTGCTCAGAACATCAACAAAGGATTAAAAATACCTGTTTAATGATAAAACATAATTATAACTAGGTCAAATCATCAAATATGAATAAAATAATGGAAGAAATGACCATAAGTAACCAAAATGGCGATTCATTTTTACCATTTCAAATTTACCTTCTAATGTTAGGGTTCTAAGTACTTTGTGCCCTTTATCTTCTACAGCTGATTGCAATCAATCAAGTGGATCATTTCAAGCGTCTTCACTTCTAGGTAGGAGATACAACCTTTATTTTCCATTTCATGGTGTCATTTTGTGATTTCATGCACATTTTTTGGGTTTTTGAGGGTCCTAGGGCTCAAATATTTCACACCTAGATCAATGCACCATCCTAAAGTTGAAAGGAGAATTCATCTTGGTTAAAATGCATTGGAGATAGCATTGCAACGAACTGTATCCCTTTTAGGGGGTGCATTGGGTGTAGTTCTCTAGTTTTTTATGTTTGTTCCCTTCAAAATTTGTCAATTTTTTTGCATGGAATGAATCCTAATGAGTCTCGTTGTGATGTTTCAGGACTTTGTTGCAACAAAATGGCCTTAATATAGAGGGAAAGAGAACATGAAGGGAAGGATATGAATGCAGCAAATGACCCTACTACCATCCAGGAACTAACAAACTATGGGTTACTGAAAGTCCTCTAGTTTCCTGGTATGAGGCAATAGATAGAGTTTCTATAATATCTTTTACATTCATGGGATGTTCAAGCTCAAAAATTTAGATTAGGAGCACATTTGCTTAAGATAAAGGTAGCTGACATATATTTTTTGACTAGTTTATCTATTACAGGTGCCCCCATCTCCTTCTTAGGTGGGAGAAAGGGTGGAGAGACAGTCAAGGATTATATTGCCACTCATTATAGACCTCGAGCCCAACTAGCTAGGGATTGGAAAATCAACCTAAAATATGTAACCCAATTTCCTTTAAGAATGATCCTATTCATTATTTCTAGATTGCCTGGCATCTCTACACTTCATGTAGCCAACGGGTCATACATGTAGTATGCCCTAGAATGTATAGAGCCAATAGTTTTCAACTGGAATGAGGGAGTGTTGGTCAAAAGGAAAGGGCAGGAGACTAAAGAAAGATGTGGACGATTGAATTTTTTTGGCTATGGTTCGATCTTGATCTCCTTTTCTTTAGAATAGGTTCCATTGCTACAACCTCAACATATCACACTTGAGCCCATTGATTTGAGAGTTCCATAGATGAGGAGGTGGATAGATATTATGTCTCGACATGTAGGTCAGTCGACTATCACTTTCTCACTAACCTTATTCAGATGGCTACTTAGGCAATTCATTATGATAGATGATTATCCATACATGGGAATGGACTTTTGTGGAGACCTTGAGCTCGTGCTTCTTGAGGGAAAGCACTAGGGTGTTATGGGTAGGACATTTCAACCATTTTTGTATTTTGTTTTTTGTGTTTTTTAATGTATCCGAGACTAAACTATTGATTTTTTCATGCCAATATTGGGCCTATTTGACCTATGGGTGCTTCATATCTCCAACATGTGGGAGACGCACAACAAGCAGTAGCACCTGTGTTGGTTGCTGCAGTAGGACGAGATGTACTACAAGATTTCAATGTAGCCAAGACCCTAGCAGAGGTAGAGCATCACATGGAGGGGCTGACACATGGGATGGATGAAACCATGGTCGACCAACAACCTATGCATCTTCAACAACTCACTATTAGAGTGCAAATCCATATTGGTCAACTATTGCACAAGATAGCTCGTGCAGTGGCATGTTATCATGAGCACTATGATTAGTCTACTAGTGACTTATAGCCATATTTGCATGTAGTTTTTGATATGATAGGTTGTGTGGCCATATGTGTCTCAGGCACAAATTTTGTAAAACCAAACCTTTATATACAAAACTATCTTGAGTGTTTCTTATGTTCATATTATTACTTGCAACGGATGTGATGTGTATTGAAATTTATTTACATGTCACAAATATCTATCTAAAACATGATTAGCTAGTGTTTCCATCAATGTGTTTAGATGTGTAGCAATATGTTGGTATTGGATGAAATCAAAGCGTCTTTCTAGAAGGTGAACCCTTAATAACATGCAGAGAATAGTTAGACTTATAATCAAGTAGACATTAGTGAATTGTAGTATTATAAGTTGTGAGTCAAGTCTAATGACTAAACGATGTATACCATGTGAAATAACAAAGGACACAAGCTTGACAATTATGTTATACTCAACGATGTTATTGGTAGAGAAACTGACACAAATTCCTTGTAGATTCACTAACTCACCATTTGGAGAAAAGATAGCCCATGTTGTGGAAGATAGGTTCTAAGTACTACGACTAGTGCCATTAGCATAACCAACATATGGTTCAGAGGATGCCAAAATTTTCAAACCAAATGTAAATGAGATCAACAGAAGTCATAGGAAACTCCGAAGAGACACAGTATAAACACACCAAACACACCTATATATAGTATGTACATAGTGCACTATGCAAAAAATCAAGCATAGGATTTCTTAAGGTACAACTGATTTCTAGGCTGCACTAGTGGAACTCCATCGAAATTGACTAGCTCATAGGCCCCTTTAGCAAGAATATGTTTGACAATATATGGACCTAGCCACACGGGTTGGAACTTTTCTGGTCCTAATTTATCAGACTCTTGGTCATATAGAAGGACAAGGTATCCTTATGAGAAGACATGAGTCTTGACATTTTTGTTGTATTCCACCTTGACACATTTATTATAGGCTTCATTAACTATAGCGACATCTCGCTGAGTCTCATCAAAGTGCATCAGACGTAAGAGATGTTCCTCTTCCATGGAAGTAGAAGCAACAAGTTCTACAACAATTTTTGGTGACAAAATGTCACATTCAATCTGAAGGATTACTTCCAGACTGTAAACCAATTGGAACAATGTAAATCGAATAATAGTCTTAACAGAGGTTCAGTATGCCCACAAGGCAGCATAAAGAATCAAAAGATAGTCTGATTGATGGACCCCCATGATATGTTGAAGCATCATTTTGAGAACTTTATTAATAGCCTCAACTTTCCCATTAGCTCGAGGGTAGTAGGGAGTGGAAATTTCATGAGAGAGTCCCAATTTGGAAGTTAGTTTGAACATCATGTGATTTCAAAAGTGTTTCCCATGGTCTGTAACTATGGCATGCGGAATGCCAAACCATGTGATGACATGGTTGAAGAAAAAATATGCATTTGTTTCACTAGTATTGTTAAATGTAGGCATCACCTCGGCCCATTTAGTAAAGTAATCAACCACTACAATGATATAGCCATGCCCCTAGCCAAGTGAGGGTTACATGTCATGAAATCGATACTTCATTTCACAAAAGGACCTACGGTGATAACATGATGCAAAGGAGCAGGTGGAGAACAAGTCTTACGATCATAAATCTGGCATGTATGAAACTTTTGGACAACGAGAATGCAATCATGAAATATGGTGGGCCAAAAGAAATTGGCACATAGGATCTTCTGTGTAGTGGCATAACCAGAAAAATGACTACCATATACCCTCGAGTGGAATTCATTTAAAAATTTCTCGGCCTCCTCATGGGTGAGGCACCTCCAAAAAACCATATCGATACCACATCGATAAAGGGTGTCATCGATGATGATGTAATGCTTGGCTTGGTATTGAATACGTTGTTATTCGGAGTGAGACGTATCATATTAGAAATTCTAGGTCTAGAGATATATAAGAATGTCTCCATACCATGGGTCAGATGATGAGATCAAAAAATAAAACTTGTATGGAATGGAATTTTCAGAGGTCGATTTGGAATCAACAGCGGGAAGGTCGCAAATAAGCTCAACAAAAGCTAAGGATTTCTTAGATTTGGATTTGATAAATTCCAAATAAAACTCATGTAGGATGACGATCCATTTGGATTATTTACCTCCCAGTAGTTGATGTGACAAAATATATGTCATAGTGTTGCAATCTGAAACAACCATATTTTTCTAGAGCAATGTATAATGGCGAAATCTTTAGACAGCTTGTACAACTGTGAAGGTTAACTTTTCTACATGGGTGTAATTGATTTCGGTATTGTTAAGATTATGACTCAAATAATATATCAAATTTTCAGTCCCTACATCATCTTCCTAGAGCAATACCATTGCTATGGTAGTAACTACAACAATGAGATATAGGAAATAATCGCATTCGTAATCATGGGGATGCAATAGAGATGTCTGAATTAGTACATCTTTCAAGGCATCGAATGCCTGTTGAGCAATGTTGTCCCAATGGAAGGGAAACCCTTTCTTAAGCAGGTGAGTGAATCCTTTGGTCAACTTAGTGTAATTAGGGACAAACCTCTGTAGAAGGTTAACCTTCCCCTGGAGTCATTGAAGCTAAACGAGGGAAGAAGGAGGATAAAAATTGACGATTGCCTAAAATTTCAAGGGATAGATATGAATTCCATGTTTAAAATAACAAAACCAAGAAATTGACCAGAACTAACACAAAACACACATTCATGAGGGTTAAGTCAAATATTATAATGTCTACATCATAAAAAGATGGCTCTAAGATGTACTGGGTGATCAACCCGATGTTTAGAGTGAGCAAGTAGATCATCCAAATAAGGTTACATGATATGTTTAATGTCATGGAAGGCATAATCCATCATCCTTAGAAACATAGCCCCAACATTCTTTAAGCCAAAATGAAGTTTTTGGTATGCAAATGTACCCTAGGGAAAAATGAATGCAGTTTTTGGTTGACCCACTGAGAGAATTTTGATTTGATTATAGCCAGAGAAACCATCCATAAACGAATATATCTCACAACCAACACAATCATCAACAATCTAGTCGATGAACCGAGTTGGGTAATTTTCCTTTGGACAAGCATGATATTCTGATAATCTATGCATACATGGAATGTTCCCTATTTCTTCATGACAAGAACAATATTTGACACCCAATCAGTCAAAGGAACTGGGTAGATGAAACCAACATGTAGAAGTTTCTCAACTTCATATTTGATCATGGCAGCCTTCTTGGGATGGACGAGATGGATGTACTATCAGAATGGTTTATCACCAAGATAAGTTTTAATTTCATGCACCCCTATATTTTGATCGATACTTGGAATTTACTCATAAGAACAGGCAAAGACATCTCGAAATTGCTGGAATAGGGCCTTATAAGTATTAATCTCATCTGGAGAGTAAGATGCACCAATGTGTAGATCCTTGACAATACCCAGTTTAATTGATATATCGGTAGGTATCGTCTCTTTGATAGTTGACAAGTTCTTTTCAGAATTGACTTTGTGAATTGAAATGAAATTCATAGAAAACTCATTGATATTAGGTTGATACAGGGCACTGAGATTACCCTCAAAGGAATATGATAAGGAGGAGTGATGGTGATGATCATCCCACAACACATCATCTAGCATCATGATCTTCATGATGCTCTCATCGGTAGGGAATGTGCAAGAGAAAATATTAGAAGACATGCCATAATCCAATGAATAATCAATCCAATTGATCAAAGAGGTAAGATCAGAATAAGTTGCACAAGCATAATAAATGGCTTTGTAATCAATCTTGATAGGGCTTTGCAGCATTCGGTCCCCAAAAATGTTGATGTTAGTTTCATCTGGTACAATCCAAGGATTAGTTGGAATGGTAGAAGATGATATCATATTGATATAGGAAACTGAAGGAGAGATGTCAGGAAGCGAAGGAGGAGGAAGAAAAAAGGTTCCCATGAGAGAGGAATCCTTAAGCAGTCCGACCCCAACATTATGATAAGGGTGTATAACTTCCCTACAGGAGGGACACTTCCTTAACTTGAGAATTAGAGGAAAATAAGGTAAGTTTATTGATGGATATGATCCTGCCTTTATGGGGAAAAGCGATAATCCAAAAAAAGAGTTGAAATGACAAAAACCATGGCGTAAACCCACAAGCAACCCAACAGAAGGTTATAATCGAGTGGTCCTTCAATAACTTTGACTTCTATGGATACAAATTTACCTCCTAATTCTATTTACAAGGAGTTCAAAATACCACAATTTTTATATGTTTATCCATCGAAAGCCTTCAAGGTGTTCGGTGACTGACTCAATTTAGTAGAACCAATCGCCTTCCTGCAGGATAAATACATAATATAGGTTGAGGACCCTTCATCTACAATAGAATGATGGATGTTATTATCGTAGACAAAAACCTGGATCATAAAAGCCAATTGACATGGAAGTCGAGGTGAATAGTTCTCATGATTGAAAATGACTAGGTTAGAATTCGAAGGATCAATACATCCGATGGCAGAAAGAAAAGCCTTCTTTTGGGTGAGACAATTTTGCAACACTTCGATTATGGACATAGTTGATGGAGGCTGAGCCAAGTACTCAACTGTGTTATAATTTTGATCAGCTGTGCGCGAGGGTTAAACGTAGATTTATGAATAATGCCCTTCAAAGGCTTAATGGTTAATTCTTTAGGAATCGTAGGCGGATTAGGATCCGATGGAGATGGAGTTGAATTGGTAGGTTGATCACTATCCTGATCGTTTAAAATATTCACATTACCATAGTATTTACTTCAGGTGGCCACCATAATATCAGGTTTAGGATTTATAGAGGTAAGCATTAAAACTGAGTTTGAGGAAGTAGGGTCCTGATCAAAAATGGATCCTAAACACGCTCTAAGTCTTCAAACATTCAAAACTATCGCAAAATAAGAACTCTTAGAAATGGTGGATAACACTATTGGGAGGCAAAAACGTGAAGAAATAGTGGAAAAATAGAGTATCGACGGTTTAAGCAACTTTGCACAGGAGCTGTCGGATCTGGCCGATCAACGGTTGAGATCCAATCGGCATATCGCAATCAGCGGCGACATGTGGAGGCTATCGGAGGCGACCATATAAATGTTACGATAGCGATCTGCAGGGTCAATAAGGACCGTCGATCAAGCGGGCAGATCGATGGCCCAGGTTAACCCACCATATCGCATCGACAAATTACAAGGGAGCACTTACAACGACCCGGGGACTATGCGATGTGCGATTGCGATATATATCACATCGCAATATCGCATCGAAGCTATGCAAAGGAGTGGGGCTGATAACAACTGTGACTGCGATAGCCAGACCCGATAAAATTATGAATGATATTTGATATATTTTGAGATCCGGAAAACAGGGTTTTCCTTTGTATTTCGCGTTTTCATTAAATAAAAAAAATACAAAGGATAAAGCGCCGATGCAATGAAACTGGACCCGAAAGGGTTTATTAATGCAGTTGTATATTATTTCAAGTCCAATATGAGCCATTTTGTAGGATTTTCAATGTTTTAATGTATTTTCCAAAGACAAAGGGAAACCATGAAACAACCGGGATTTCGAGCGGGCCGTAGGCAGTAAGTGGTTTTGACAGGGCTCTGCTTGATCCCATCCACTGAATTACACGTGGCAAAACCACCTTTTCGGGTGGGTAATCTCTATATGCCTTCGCCACCCGAAATGAACCTCAGCTGTTGGACCAAGATCTCTTAGATCAATGGTGGAGATGCGATAAGCAATATAAAGGCGGACTTGATAGAAATATAGTGCAGATTTATGAATATTTGAAGTCCGATGAACAGTGTTTGGCAGATTTTTCCCATGTTTAATAGTGTTTCTCTATGTAAACAGAAAATGCTATTTTTGGGGATTTCAAAGCCCCGATGGTCCCTTCCGTTGCAGAACAGGTGGCCACCATCCTTGAAGGAGTTTAGCAATGATTGCTAATGCTCAGAGGGGGATTCGAGCAGACAAAGGTCAGGAGCTAGAGAGCCCGAGAAGGGGAAATGAGTAGAAAATGTCGATTGGCTTTAAAGCCACAGAAGACAGAAGACAAGAACAAGTAGTGCTGAGATAGAGAGCAAACAGAGACAGATAGTCAATGGGGGGAGTTTGTGTACTCAAAAAGACTTGGGGAATCCAAGTAAAGCCTTGTTGTTTTGTATCTGTTGTGTGAGACTCAAATTGAGCTCACTTTTGTAAAAATGCTGCTTCTGAAGACATAATAGAGAGGTCACCATTCAAGGATAGACCAGGAGACGTAGCCCAGGAGTGTTGGGTGAGCTCCTTATTAAACTTGTTGTGTTTATGTGTGTTTGTCTATTATGTTCTTTAACTGCTTCATTGTCTATGTATTTCGAAATCTTATCGATCCATTGCACAAAGTAACATAGGCAAATCCATGCACATGACTCTATAATACCTTAATAATTGTCTAAGATCTCATTATCAGATCAAATGATATAAAAGCTTTAGGTTTTCTGTTGAGTGCTAACTAGGTCATAGCTCAAACTAGGAGAAGGAGAGCTTGTTGAGACTAATCCAAAAATTGGAAGAGTCTTTCCTCAGAGGAAAATGGCAGAAGAGATTCCATTGGAATTAGAATCTCAGTTCATGGACAGTTTCATGACCATAGAGCCATGGTGGAAGAAATGTATCAAGAATTTAATAAGGATCGAGGTGCAAGCACTTCAACACCCGAACAAGGCAAAGGAGTAGAGGAACCTCTTCTATTTGCCCATTCATAAGGCAAAGGGAAAGGGGAAGAGCCTCCTCCATCAACTCCTCCTTCTAGCCTTGAAAAGAAAAAGAAGAAAACATCTTTGCTTAAATTAGGTGTAAAATTTGATTTGCCAATCTATGATGGAGAGTTAAATGCAGAAAAGCTAGATAACTAGATTAGATAGATTGATGTGTATTGTAGGGTGCAGAACATTGATTCAGAAAGGAGTAAAATTCAGCTGGCTAGCCTTCACCTTGGAGGAGCTGCCCTAGTGTGGTGGGAAGGTAGGACCCAAGCTAATTTGAAGAAGCATGGTAAAATTCTTTCTACCTGGAGTGAATTTGTTTCTGCCCTTAAAAAACAGTTCTATCCACTAGCTTATATGCAGAAAGCGATGATGAGTTGGCAAACTCTTTGCCAATTAAAGGGCCAAAGTGTACAGAGCTATACCCAAGAATTTAGAAAAAGAGCTTTAATTCTAGACATTTCTCTAGACTCACTTGAAACTTTGTTGAAGTATATAGGTGGTCTGCATAGCTATTTGAGACACACCATTCTCATGTTTAACCCCACTAGCATAGATGAGGTATTCGTTTAGGCTACACATCTAGAGGCTAGAGGCAAGAATGTGAACCCAGAGATTGGGGGATCATCAAAACCCATTGCAAGCAAGAACAAGGAAAAGAAGAAGCTAAGATGGAAAGAGAAGAAGGCAAACGCTGTACAGAGAGACAAACCTTCATGCACTCACTGCAAGAAGGATGGACATGATGATGAACACTGCTGGTCTTTGCATTCGGTGCTGAAACCCAAGAAGTTCAGTGGTAAGAAGAAGAAGACTGCTGTTGCTATTCAGAAAGATTTGGGGTCAGACTCAGGTGATGAAACAACAGTCATAGCTACAGGTATAAAAGGTAAAAATTCTGAAGCATCTACTAGTAAATTTGCACAATCTATTTATAATGAAGAAAATGAGAGGAAAAGATATGAGCTTTTTCATATTAGAGTTATTTCCAAGCACCAAAAGATTGATACTTTATTTGATAGTGGTTCACAAGTAAACTTGATTTTTGAAGAAATTGTAAAGAAGTTGGGATTACTAACCACACCTCACAAGAAGCCATATCCATTAGGTTGGGTATGTGATAAAGCAAAGCTACAAGTGACTAGACAATGTAAACTTAGGTTTGCATTTGGATCAACATTTGTAGATGAGGTTGAGTTAGATATAGTTCCCTTGGATATATGTGGTATTGTTTTAGGAAGTCCTTACTTGTATGATAGAAAAGCCATTTTCTATAGAACTGAAAATAAGTATCAATTCACAAAAGATGGAATAGAATATATTGTAAGAGCTCATCAACTCAAAAATAATTATACTCTCATAAACTTAGGGCAGATGAAAAGAATTGTAAATTTATGAAAGCAATTTTTACTAATGGTTGTAAAGGAAAAGAACCTTGATAAAACCAATGTATTTGAGGGTTGTGATGCTAAATAGAACACTGATTTAGAAAAAGTTGTTTCAGAATATGATATCCTATTTCAAGAACCTAAAGGTCTGCCATCCAAAAGGGAATAGTACATGATATTCATTTGCAGCAAGATGCTCCATTGCCTAACATTAGAATGTATAGGTTATCCGCTTTAGAGAATGCAGAGATCAAGAAGCAGGTACATGAGCTGCTCGAGAAAGGGTTCATAAGACCAAACACATCACCATGTGGATCTCCAATCATGTTGGTGAGAAAGAAGTATGGTTTGTAGAGGATGTGCATTGATTACAGAGCACTGAATAAAATAACGATCAAGAATCATTATCCTCTTCCTCGCATTAATGATATATTAGATCAGCTGAAAGAGGTAGTTTACTTTTCCAAGTTGGACTTGTGTAGTGGTTATCATCAGGTTAGAGTAGCAGAACAAGATGCATGGAAGACTACTTTCAAAACAAAGCAAGGGCTGTATGAATGGCTAGTTATGCCTTTTGTCTTAACTAATGCTCCTGCCACTTTCATGAGAGTTATGAATGATGTACTCCGACCTTTTATTGATGATTTTGTAATTGTATATTTAGATGACATTCTTGTTTTCAGTAAAACATGGGAAGAACCTTTAAAGCATGTAAAGCAGACTCTAGATGTTTTGAAAAGAGAAAATCTCTATGTTAATCTATCAAAATGTGAATTTGGCAAAACATCTTTAAATTATTTGGGTCATATTGTAGGGGGTGGTGAATTGAAGATAGATCCCTCTAATGTCGAAGTCATTGTGAACTGGCCTAAACCCAAATCTACTACAGAAGTTAGGAGCTTCTTAGGAGCAGCACAATATTGGAGAAAGTTTATTGCTAACTTTTCCTTGATTGTATCTCCCTTACATGCTTTAACAGGATTGAACAAGGTGTTTCAGTGGGGAGGCAAATAGTAGAAAGACTTTGACACCTTGAAAGAAAAAATTAGTATAGCACCAGTACTAGCATTGCCAGATCTTCAAAGACCATTTGAGATTGAAACAAATGCCAGTGACTATGCCATGGGAGCAGTGTTGATACAACATGGTAAACCCATATGCTATCATTTTGAGACATTTAATTATTCAGTAGTTAATTATCCCACATATGATAAAGAATTGTATGCATTAGTATAGAGTGTGAAAAAGTGGAAACATTACCTAATGGGAAAAGAGACATTTATACATACTGATCATCAACCACTTCAATATTTGCACTCACAAACTAAATTGCAGCAATCAAGACACTACAGTTGGATGGGTTGTCTACAACACTTTCATCTTATCATTAGATATAAGAAGGGCATACACAATAAAGTTGCAGATATGTTATCAAGGCCAATCATAAATGCATCTACTATACTTAAGCATAACTCAGTATTGCATGAAAGCTACATTGAACAATATGCTCAAGATGTAGATTTTAAAGATGTATATGCAACTATAAGTCATGGCAAACAAGTGGAAGAATTGGATTATCATGTTAAGGACCAACTCTTATATCATTTGGGAAAGTTATGCATTCCTCAAACTGAAAGAGTTAACATAATCCGAGAAGCACACACTTATCTAATATCAGGTCATTTTGGTGTGAGTAAAACAGTTGCACAACTGCAAAGGTTCTGTTAATGGCCAAGAATGCATGAAACAGTTTCTAGCCAACAATAGAAAATTAGGCTTGTACAATCCACTATCAGTTCCTTCTCATCCTTGGGAAAGTGTTTCCATGGACTTTGTTGGGGGATTGCCAAAATCTAGAAAAGGTCATGACTATTTATATGTTATTGTGGATGGGTTTAGCAAAATGTGTATTCTAATACCTTGTAACAAGCAGATTACAACTGAACAAACAACGAAGTTGTTCTTTCATCATGTATGGGTTCATTTTGGGTTACCCACTTCCATTGTATCTGATTGAGATTCCCGATTTGTTGGGAAGTTTTGGTCAAGTCTATGGGAGTTGATGGACACCAGATTGAAGAAGAGCACAACATTTCATCCACAAACAGATGGCCAAGCAGAGGTGGTCAACAGGATAGTGATCTAGTTTCTCAGGGGCTATTGTAGCAAGAATCCCAAGCTTTGCGATGAACATTTGTGTCATGTGCAACATGCTTACAACTGTGCTAAGCACTCTTCTACACAGAGATCTCCTTTTGAGACTTGTTTTGGTTTTATGCCAAGGTCTCCCTCGGATTTTGTCTTTGGAAAAGACATAGTAGCTGATGGACATAGTGATGTGGACAAAGCAACCAAGTTCATTGAAAAGATCCAGGAAATTCACTAGGCAGTGCAGGAACAACTGGAAAGAAGCCAGGCCAAGTTCAAGGCAAGGCATGACAAGCATCGAATTGAGCATAGCTTCCAAGTTGGTGATCAAGTCTGGTTGTACATTAGCAAAGACAGAATGCAAGGTGAAGGAAAGAAGCTGAAGCCAATAAGGTATGGGCCTTTCAAGATAGTTGAGAAAATTGGTGAGAATGATTTTTGCCTTGATTTTCCAGCTTACATGCACATCTATTCAGTAGTTAATGTAGAGAACTTGAGACTGTTTGAACCTTCATTGATTGAAGATCCCGAAGAGCAAAGTCAGTTGCCTTCTATTGATGATTTGTTGCCTGAATATCTCAATGAGTTGCAGGAAGATACCGTTTTGGATAGGAAGGTGAGAACTACGCGCAGAGGGGATGTTGAGTACCTCAGGATCGGACTCAAAGGTTCAAAACCAAGTAGTGCAAGATGGATAGAGATTGGACAAGTGAGGAAGCTATATCCTCACTTGATTGATGCTTAAAAACCAACTTTTGGTGTTCCAAAAGCTTTTTCAGTGGGAAGGCGTGATCCAAAATGGATCCTAAACACCCTCTAGGTCTTCAAACATTCAAAACTATCGCAAAAGAAGAACTCTTAGAAATGGCACATAACACTATTGGGGGGGGGGGGGGGGGGAATAAAGAAATAGTGGAAAAATAGAGTATCGGTGGTTTAAGAAACTTTTCATAGGAGCCATTGGCTGATCAACGGTTCAGATCCGACCGGCATATCACAATCGGTGGTGACAGGCGGAGGCTATCAGAGGTGACCATATAAATGTTTGGATAGCGATCAATGGGGTCAACGAGGACCATCGATCAAGTGTGCAGATCGATGGCCCAGGTTAACCCACCATATCACATTGACAGATTACAAGGGAGCGCTTACAACAGCCCGTGGAATATGAGATGTACGATTGTGATATATATCGCATCGCAATATCACATCAGAGATATGCAAAGGAGTGGGTCCGATAACAACTATGACTGCAATAGCCGGACCCAATAAAATTATGAATGATATTTGATATATTTTGAGATACAGAAAATAGGGTTTTCCTTTGTATTTCACATTTTCGTTAAATAAATGAAATAAAAAGGATAAAGCACCGATGTGATGAAACCGGAACCGAAAGGGTTTATTAATGCAGTTGTATATTATTTCAAGTCCGATATGAGCCATTTTGCGGGATTTTCAATGTTTTAATGTATTTTCCAAAGACAAAGGGACACCACAAATCAAGCGAGATTTTGGGTCTGCCATAGGTGGTAAGTGGTTTTTATAGGGCTCTGCCTGATCCCATCCACTGAACGACATGTGGCGTGAGAAAACCGCCTTTTCAAGCGGGTAATATCTGCACATCTTCACCGCCCGAAATGAACCTCAGTCATTGGATCAAGGTTTCTCAGATCAATGGTGGAGATGCGATAAGTGATATAAAGGCAGACCCGATAGAAATATAGTGCAAATTTATGAATATTTGAAGTCCAATGAACAGTGTTTGGCGAATTTTTCCTGTGTTTTACAGTGTTTCTCTGTGTAAACAAAAAATGCTATTTTTAGGGATTTTGAAGGGCCAATGGTACCTTCCGTTGTAGAATAGGTGGCCACCATCCTTGAAGGCATTTAGCAATGATTGCTAATGCTCAGAGGGGGATTCATGCGGACAGAGGCTGGGAGCCAGAGAGCCTAAGAAGGGGAACCAACAGACAATGTCGATTGCCTTAAAGCCACAGAAGACAGAAGACAGGAATAGGCAGTGCTAAGACAGAGAGCAAACAGAGATAGAGAGTCAGTGAGGAGAGTTTGTGTACTCAGAAAGACTTGGGTAATCTAGTAAAGCCTTGTTGTTTTGTATCTGTTGTGTGAGACTCAAATTGAGCTCACTTTTGCAAAAACTCTACTTCTGAAGACATAATAGAGAGGTCACCACTGAAGGCTGGACTAGGAGACATAGCCCAGGAGTGTTGGGTGAACTCCTTATTAAAATTGTTGTGTTTATGTGTGTTTGTCTATTGTGTTCTTTAACTGCTTCATTGTCTATGTATTTCGCAATCTTATTGATCCATTGCACAAAGTAACATAGGAAAATCCATGCACATGAGTCTGTAATACCTTAATAATTGTCTAAGATCTCATTATGAGATCAGATCCCAAGCAACCATGTGATTCTCTTGATTAGGAAATGGGTTAGTCAACACAACGGGTGAAGTAGAAGATTTCAGAAATTAGTTCACTTCCACCCGGTGAGGACAGTCATGAGTAAAGTGCTCCTCATTACAGATCAAACATGGATAGCAAGGCTTTTATTTCTCATTAGAGGAGTAATTGGTTTGTTTATCATATGAAGGAGAATATTTCTTCTTTTTTCCTTTACTTTTATTCTTACTTCCTGGTTTTTGTTAACATTTACCTTTATTGGACTAAACAGTATTAATCTCGAAAGTAGAAGCCATGGGAGGATTGGATGGAGGGTTTTGGGCAGTCGTAAGAGAATCACCAGATGGTTTACTCTTAGACTGTGACTGGTAGAACCAATCATGCCATCAACAACATGTGATTCTTTACTCGAAATTTGAGGAACAATGTTTGAGGGTCTCAGAGCATTGGTATTTTCTCATAAAACGTGCTAGATTGGGTATAAATGAGATCCAAATAGTGGGCACAAGCAATCACTTTCTCTTCAGTCACAAATCCACCCTTAGCTACATATTTGTGATTGATGGTAAGAAATATTTAATGAACCATTCTGCTAACAATTGATCAAGAACATAAGTTTTAACCAATCGACGATGACATCGTCACTCATGAATATGATCGGAAATGTGAGTAGCATTATTTTGTTTAAATTTGGTCGAAATTTATGTTTGAATGTCATATCGTATGGGCAACTGGAAATGTGTTAGGAATGTAGTGGCTAAGGAACTGAAATTATTGAATGAAGCTCTAGGTCATTCAATATTCCATTTAACTGTGAAACCTGTAAGCATACGATGGAAAAGATGTAATCGAATGGAATCATCATTTAGGGATTTTGAAGAATGCCACAAATGATAAGTCATTACATAAGTGGATGGGTCTTCTCCAGGATTCCTATTGAATTTTGGGATATCAAAAGGAAATTTGGTAAGAATTATCGACCACCAAGGAGAATAAGCAATAGGATAATTTCTGAGCTGAGTTGAATCTATCAGTTCATGAATTGCCATAAAAGGTAACTACTTATTAAAATCTGGAGGAGAATACCCTAGATAGGATGGAATAACTTAGGAAACAGGAATCTGAGTTTCGCAATAGGGTTATGACTAAGAGGAACTTGGGTAACAGGAAGGGGAGAATTATGATAACTAGTGTAAACATATCCTTATTGTCCAGATCCATGATAACCTTGCAAGTGTTGGAGTGGTTGGATCTGGATTTGATGGCCTTGATAAGGCACTTGAGGGATACCTTGAAAAGGATGATACTATTGTCCCATGGGATTTTTCATCATTCCAACATAAGGTGGAGTTGGTGCAGGTTGTGATGTACCATATGTAGTTTGTCTTACTAGGATTTGAGGAATACCTTGTCCAAGAAGTTGAGACTGTGAGGTACCTTGTAAAGTTTGAGTATGTGGGACCTCGGAGGTACCAAATAAGGTTGGAATAGATTGAGTCATATTGACAACCTGTAAAGTTTGGCTCACATTTATTTTAGCTTGCTGAGGCATAGATTGATGGGTAGAAATTTGGGGTGCAGATGGTATATATTGAGAATGTATGGATGTACCCATAACCAAACCAGGTTGGATGGGAAAAGTAGGTTTCCAAACACTAAAAGTCAAACTAGGATAAGAAGGATTTAAATAAGGCGGAGCACTAATCTGTGGCATACCGATGACAGATTTCCCACTAACAAAAGGAGGAGGGGATGATGGAGGAAACTTCCCACTAGGTGAAGGGTACCCAATATAAGGAGAATTGGGTTGTTGAAGGTGTCCACTAACATAAGGACCAGCCTGTTGTTCGACTATAGGTGTAGGTGGAGGAGAAGGAGCAAACTGTATAGTGCTCATTAGAGAAGTTCCATACAAAATTATGGAAATAGATGTCATGGGAGAGGTCTAGGGACAGGATGCCTCACTAGAGAAGGTACCAAATAATAATTGATAACCAGGTGGAATGGATGGGCCACCATACTAATGTGTCTCTCATGATGTCACAAACAAGGATGAAGAAGCAACAATGGTTGTCTCAACCAAAGTAGTAGGATGGAAAACCATAGCGGATTCGGTCATGGATAACAATCCCAAAGATGATTGCCGTGAAAAACTCAGGGGTGAAATGAAAGGAAAATATTTCGATAAAGGAGGTTGAGATGGACCATGAAGAGGAGGAAGAAGATAATCTTGATAAATATGAAGCCCTCTCATCTCTTCAATATTCATAAGAGCAGGTGGCAGGGGTCCACCGTCGGGTCCAAGATATATAGTTTTCAGTTGTGTTTGAGACGAAGGAAGAGAAGGGGAAGGTCCTGAAGTAACAGGTGAAGATGGCTAAGGTAGCTCAGGTTGAATAACCTTAGGTAATAAGGTATCTGATTCAGTAAATTTAGACTCAATAACCTCAGGCAATAAGGGTTCAAGTACTTCTGTTTTTATTGTGTTAGATTCACCGGGAAGAGAAGATGTAATATCGAGATTAGTGCTCAGAGGGAAGGATGATTATGGTGGATAAATTTCGGGAGGAGGAAAAAAAGTAGTTCCTGAAGTTCTTGATTTGGTATTTTGTCTTTTCTTATGATTTTAACAATGACCAAGAGTTTCCTTTAGTGGAAGAGGAGGCTTATTTTGCATTCTATGCGACTGACGAAAGGTAGGTGTTTGTTCTTCCATGCTGGATTAATAAATTTTAACAATTAACAAAAAAATAAATCAATGACGGGGGGTAAAGTAGGCATAAAGGTTTACCAAGTAACTGTGAATTGCAATATACACCTTAAAGAACCAAGGAATTAACGTACGTGTAGGAAATCTCCCCGAATGTTGTGTTCGATGTATCATGATATACACAACAGACGACAAGGTTACCTACGGCGAGGATAACAACCTATGGTGGACTTCCAAAATATACTCGACGGTACGTGGAAGCACAATTCATGGTAGTGTTGTTTAATGCATAATTGTTTGATGAGAGCATCCCCATATACTTATCATGCGTGGAGTGCCATCCAATATACCCAAAGGTATGCAGAGAATGATTTGTTGGACATTAGATAAATCAATGCTCCCCGTGTGTTTTGTGACATGGACTAACCACCTCCCATGGATCCTTATCTCTAGCGATGTGATCATTGACTAACACATGCGGGTTTTGGTCTAACGACAATCGTGATTCCCAACAAGTGGTATCAGAGAGTAGGTCACGAGTTCGATACACACCCAACTCACGTTGGGGGGGGGGGGGGGAGATTGTTGGACATTAGATAAATCAATGCTCCCTGTCTGTTTTGTGACATGGACTAACCAACTCTTGTGGATCATTATCTCTGGCGATGTGATTGTTGACTAACACCCGTGGGTCTTGGTCTAATCTAAATCATGATTCCCAACACAATCCTATACAGTTTCGTACATGGAATGAGATATCATCCCCAGGATACAATGATGGAAACAATGAAAACTCCTATGTTTAATGATGCTGGGACATGTCTCTAGCCTAGACCTCTAAGTGTTTGTGTTATTGTTACAAATTTTCCTTGGGTTGATTCAGTAAATTTTAATTTTTATCTTCAATTAAGTTTCAGTTTTGGGGCTTACTGTGAGTTTCACCTAAATTCCCTAAAATTAAAGCTAGCATGAATAAATGAAATCTTTCACTTTCAATGAAAATCTATCTAAAAGAGGGGAGAGAAAAAGAGTATACAACACACAAAATGTAGGAAACAATTGCTAAGTGGAATTCTCTTTTAATGAAACTGCTCCAATATTGATGCACACAAAAAACCCTATATGCCAATGCAAAGAGATTTTTGATTTCAATTTCACTTAATTTTGAAATATGATGAAAACTAAGATTCATGTCTAATCACTGATAAAAGAAAACTTTTCAGAACAATGACTAGAATACTAATTCTCAAGCACTCAATGATTAAACAAATCAGTTCAGTAATGACCTAATGATAAGAAAAAAGGAAAATCTAAACAAATACTTATCGAAGGTGCTCAAAACAAAAATAAAACCAAATGGAGGCTTTGAAGAGACGACAAGAGACTCAGGGGCTCAAGGAAGAGTAGCTCGAACAAAGTTGGACAGAGAGAAAATCAGACAAAAGAAAATTTGGGCATGAACATGGACCAACGTAGGTACTAGAAAGGCACCAGTGCGTTGCAACACAGGCAAAGAGAAAGCTCAGGAGCATTGCAATGCTCTGTCTCTAGACTAGAGGGTGTGATAATCAAGGGATGCAAGATTCCGACACAAAATTTGCAATTGAAACTCAATGAAAAATATTCCTAGGTATATTCTGGGCTAAGTAAGATATTGAAGGTATGAAGAAGAGGAAAAACAATAGCTAAGGACAAGGAAACCACCAAGGGAATACATTTATCCCCAGTATGGTCACCAATTTGTTATAAAAAATATACAATTGCAAACATAAGTGTCTTCCCTAGACTTGATGGCCTAGTCTAAAATAATAGAAAGCAAAGAAACCAATGTTTTCCTTAAATTAAATGGACAATAGGATGAAGCTTACCTGGAATCTGTCATAAGATTCATTCGTCTCTTGGCTTGTATGCTCCAATCCTATCTCTGATTGCTATAATTAGAACTTGCATAATCAAACAACACAAGACAATAATCTACAAGATCTATGTAGTGTCATCCAATCACTTTATTCAATGGATCAACGTGACATTGAAATGCATGAAATCATAACATCACATATAGGAAAATAATGAACTCTTTGTATTAATAGAAATGGAGAGAGTTACAACCAAATATAGGAGTTGATCTTGTAGAAGAGCTCCTTCAAGTTGACTTGTCCTTCCTTGTCACAAAGTGTACCTCTATGTAACCCTAATTCTTGGAATAATGACTCTCACAACAACAACTTGGGAGTAGAATCCATCTCCAAAATCCAACCCTTAGCTTGTGGATGGCAGCCAATATATAGGAGAGGTTGGTAATTTAGAAATTCTTATCCATTTACCAAGCTAGGCTTAAGATCCACTCTTGATGGGAGGATGAGCTCAAGGGATAAGGGGTGAAATATCCAAGGTAGGATAGGATAGGATTTGAAATTTTCATCCAAGGTAGATGGTTAGAACAACCTCTGGAAGATTTTGGAAGAGGAAGCTTTGGGATTATTTTTATTTTTCTTGAATTTCTAGAATCAGTGCACCCCCAGCAAGGGATAACTAGCTGGTGATCAACATAGGTCCAGAGAGGGTAAACTACTAGTTGATTCAGTCTCTTAAGGAAGAAAGGTATGTTGGGCCTTAAAATAATTGAAATAAAGTAGTTAAAGGAAAAACTTTAGGGATTAAGGAGAGCCATCCTTAGGTTTTTTTGCAAGGGTGATGACAAGGGGTAAAAGGATGTTGATTGATCCAATTAAAATGCCTATTGACCATATGTGAAAAAATTTCATATAACCATGTCTATACACATACTACAAGGGATGTGCACATTAAGCATATTTCACACACACTTAACATCCCTTGCACCTACTGTAGGCACATGCTCAATGCCACATATGCACACTCATTATCTCTTGTGCATACAAAGAATCCCAATCGTTGTCGAGGATATTATGGAATTCTTAACAGCTTTCCATGCCATTACATACATGCCAATAATTGCACATAATGCATCAAGAAGATAATGAAAGACCCCCTTCAATTACACAGCCAAATCACCTTCACCACCTAACAAACATTGTTTTAGTTTAAATGTGATCACATGTGCAAATTATATCTTAGATCAAATTAGCAAATAATTAATGATTCTCTTTGCTTTGATTTGATTCTTCTGGATCCATCAAAATGTGTTATTTGACTAGACGTTTCTCTCTGCAATTTTTGTGTTTTCTTTTAACACCCCCTCATTGAGCATTTACAAAGTAATACAAACATTATTATGTTCTATTTTTCTTTGTATGCATTCTATTCCTTATTTGCTTTATTTATATATTCATGTTTCTACATCCATACCTCAATCAATCCCTAAATTTACATCTTAGAATCAAATCATATTATCAAGAATAAAGTTCCCCACCTTTTAAGCTTAAAATTATAAAAAATAATATATGTTTAGAATATACCTCATATTTTGTATTTTGATATAATGTTGCATCTAGGGGAGTCTTAATAATGTGGAAGGGATAGGTTGTTTTATGATTAATTGGCATTGCGATGGATGCATTGGGTCAATGATTCTATGTGGAGTTTGTTCAAAATACTAATTTGTTCTTGATGTTAGCTTGTATGCTCTAGCAAAAAATGGGACTTAATGGCATTTTAGGATTAAGTATTGAGGAAACCCCTCATAGTATTAATGTTGATGGTTGAAGGGTTCCTTGTTTAGGAGAATTTAACCAAACTAAAAGGTTTTATAACAAAAGTAAGAATAAGAAACACATGGGATGAGATAAGGATAGATTGTTGATGTTACTTCCCATAAAGGGATTGACAAAGCTTTATTAGCAATGTGAATTGGTTTATACTTGTACGAGCCAAAGATAAGAAATGTGTTATAGAGAGACTAGAGTTCCACATTACTCACATTAAGAATTATGTGTTTTGAAACATAAATCTAGAGAAATATTACACCAAGTTCAAGTGTATATAGTATGGTGGGCTAACTCATGTGGTTAATTGCATGGCTTGCTCAACGTCCCTATCAAGTCAAGCACTATAATCAACACTAATGAGTTTACATTGGGTACCGTATGTTAATGAGGGGAATTGCTAAAGGGTTTTTGTATAGTACAATCAAATTTGTGACAAAATCAAGGAAAAATTAATTCATTGATGTGATGATGTCAATTCCTTGAGGTAGATAATACTAAAAAAAGACCTAAGTTGACCCTATTGATGTCCCAATCTAAGTTGTGGGTTCATTCAACATGGTAAATCATAGTAAAATATGGATAAGTTTTTAGTCTAGGATAAATTTTAACCACTAAGGTATTAAGGCAAGGAACAAAAGGTAAGGTTTTCCCCAAGTCCAAGGGAAAAGGATGAGAGAATAAGCTAGCATAAAGGACCAAAGAAGGGCACAAGCATCTAGATGAAAGGAGAGGAGGGACTACCCCAAGTAAGTCATGGTAGAAGGAGAAAAGAGAAAAGAGAAAAGATCAAGAGGATATGATGACCCAACAAGATGCACGAAACAAAACTTAAGACATCTAAGGAGAAGATGTAGGATAAGGTAGAGGAAGATTTCTACATATTTAAGTGAACTTGGGAGGTTGATGGAGAAAAAAATTAGGCCTTAAAGAACCTTATAGACTACATAGGATAAATTAATGGAAAAGCCTGAAGAGCAACCTTAGGTTGGAGTAATAAATTAGCGGGATCTCATTGGATGGAATAATTATTTTCTTCATTGAAGTAAAAGACCCCACTTATGAATGTATAAGGAATGACCATCATTGCATCCCGCAAAGGGAAACCAAGGGGAATGATGTACTCTAAGTCTTTGGGGAGTACAAAAAAATCTATGATCCATTATCTTGGGGCCAAGAACCAAAGGATCACAACAACTTTGAGAGGTTTGGTATTGGATATGTTGAATCCTTAAAGAGGCTAAGGTGTAGGAGAATGCCAGTTAACATGTAAGACATGACAGGGATGAGCTTTTATGATGTTAAAGCTAGATATAAAATTGGCAATGACCCATTTAATGGTGAAGTCATTGTTACAAATCTAAATGGAGAGTGATTTCACCATATGGTCCTTTCATTGCTTTGATGAAGGAACATAGGAGAGAATGAAAGAGAGAGAAGGGGATCAAGCTTGAGAAATATCGAGAGAGAACTTGGAAAGGGACTTAACCATATGATCCCTGTAGTCAAAGTATGGCCAAACAATATGAATGTAAGAAATATTGGAGATAAAAGGATAGGTTTTGAAATAGATAAGTGGAAGGGGAGACATGTAACATTTAATCTTTGTGTAGAATGGTGAGGAGAATGGAAAAAATATTTGGGAGGAGCTTCCCACTAGGTTTGGGGTATGGCACCAATCCAATGAGAAGGAAAGGAACTAACACCATAGATGAGACAAAGGGTTAGTTTAGGTTAGTATTGAGAGATACCTACCTAATGTACTAGAATAATTGTACGAAGGTCAATGATGTTGTGGAAAAAATCAAATGAAAGGTACACCTTCTTAGGGTGAGAGATTGATATTGCTTTAATCAATATTTGGTAGTTCTTGGGGTATATTCAACAAGTTAGATTCTTTGTGTAATATTTGGAGTAAAATAGCTAGAATAAGGGTTGGTGCAAGATTTCTCTTTCTTATTAGAGGATTTAAGAGGGTCATAAATCATGATAAAAAATAAGGTCCTTATACATCCCATGTTTAGAATTTACATCCATGACAACAATTTTAGGTTTTAGAGGTATGTTAGTTTGTCCTTTGTTTGCATTTAATTGCTTAAATTTTTACCATCGATTTGTGTTATGAGATATATTATTGTGGTATGCACGCCACTTGTGAGTATTTGAGGTAGAGGGACCAAGTGAATTTTCTTCTTCAATGTAAATGATAGTTTTAATTTCAACTTCGGGTGGGAGAATTTATTTCACCTTGTTTTGTGTTAAATTGTTGTTGGGGACTTGTGGCTTAGGTGTCATATCACTATAGTCTCCCATAGAAACATCAACTTTATATAAGAACTCTCTATCAAGATAAAATAGTTGATTTCATCTTCAGTTGAGTAGGTGTCTTTGATTCAAACTTTTGACTCTATAATCACATTTTGCAACATTAGTGATTATACAATAAAGGGTATATTTGGGTAAATTTTTCACAAAATCATAGAGACGCTTACACTATTGATAAATGAATGTTGAATTAGGTTCCTTATCTTTTCTTATTAAATCTTAATGAGGGTAAACATATCAGATTCATCTAGTTTATGGATGTCAAGGGACTATATGAATTGATGTACTAACATGTAAAGGTCATAACAAAACCCTTTAGGGAGAAAATGAAACAAATCAAGGGTGTCACATATTAGGGGGAAAAGAAAGAGATTTATAATGATATTTTTGTCATGCATGAATTAGGCATAACAAATAATGAAGGCTTCCAAGTAATTCTCAAGGTCCTTTCCAATTACACCACTAAATTTAGGTTACTCAAGTAGGTTTGGACGAAGTAATGTCATTTCAATCTAAGGGGCACAAGGTTGTCTAAAGATATGGGTAAAGGATGTCCTATATGAGGTGCATCTTGTTTGACACTATGGCTTGGATTTTGACTAGGGTAACCACCACGAGGGTTTATGTTGTCATTAGGGAGTGGTGTCATGCAATTAGTTCCCATGCATTTATAAGGATACAAACCTCTATTATAAGAGGTAATTGGAATTTAACATTATTATACTTGGATTTCATATTCCTTGAAAGTTAATGCTATGTGGATTTGTCATTATTGGCATTAACAGAAACTCAAATATTGTTGGAGTGCATGCATGTATTACAGTTAGGGGAATCTTGGGTTGTGCACTTGATGCATGAATTATGTAATATTCTTGTCATATGAATACTTGAATGAGAAGGGAAACCTTGAAGAGTCTATAAGTTTTGGGTTAAGACATTGGAATTCCCTTAACTAAGGGTTGAAGATTTTTTTATTGATGTTCTATATGAACTTGGCTTGTGTGGATCTAAGTTTGTGGTATTATTTATAGATTTGTCACAAAAGTACGAGGAATTATGGATATAAAAGATACAAGAACCATCAAAGTGGATAATCAATAATCAATTAGCCTTTGGCTAGTACGTAGAGGAACCACTCAAGATGGAGAGTGGAATAGAGATGTCCCACCAATGATGCTATGTCAAGGAAACTATGCGAGGCTCAAATGAAGGCTCCTAATAAGAGGAGGGTCTATCCTTACTTGAAATAAATGTTAATATCAAGCCAAGAAAGATGGTGAGGAAGATGAATGCTAGGATCTTGTGAAATTTTAGACCTTAAGATAATTTTGGTCCAACAACTTGAAGGCATATGAAATGAAAGGGAGGGAGAGGGCGTTCACAAGAATTCATATAATATTCCATATCAATGGTGCTAATATTCATAACCTCCATGATGGATAGGTAAAAACCAAGATAAGGGATTACTCCAAGAAGTAATAAAATAACACCATAAAGTGGAAACTTCCCTTTTTTAGATAAAAATGATAGAATGCACCCTATGGTGGGAGAAGGTAACTGGCATAAAATAAAGCCTTCCTCAAGATAAGGAAGGGTAAATGGGAACTCCTTAGGTGGGTAACCAAAATGTAGGGAACTGGTTATATTGAGGCACCACATTACCACAAGGAGGAAGGAGAGAGTGGACTCACTACTTCGTTTTATAGAAAAATAAGAAACCCTAGGAGAGAGGAAGAGAAGAAGAAAAGCGAAGGAGAGAAGGAGATTACATTGCTTACGATTTTGGAGTTGATAATGTGATCTAGGTTTGTATATTAATTAGACAGTAATCTAATTTGTGTTAAAAAATAAATTGGAAAAAGCAATAAATTATCAAGGGAAAGTAAACTAATTATGCTTATTTTACTAAACTCCATTGTTGAGATGATTAACCTAATTTTTGAAGATGAAAGAAAGATAAAATGGAAGGAACTCACCTTGAAAAACATTGTTGTAGGTGTTGAAGCTAATTGGTTTGAAGATAAAATACATGATAGACTTCCAATTGAACCTTACTCCACTTGAACTTCAATATGCATACACTACTACACCTTCATAATAAATAGACTTGAAGCCGATCTCAAAAATAATGAAATAAAACTCCCTAGATCTACCACATAAACTAATGAAACAATGAATAATTTGATGATGACTTAAAGTGCACTTATAAAGGTGTATAGCCCTTACCCTAGTTGTGATGGAGCCTCTCTTAATGTAGAAGAGTTGAGTCATCCAAGGTGTGAGAGGGTCCAAAGCTAATGGAGACATCTTGAGGACAAAACATGAAACCTTCAAGGAAAAAACTAAGATAATAGAGAATAATACATGTAGAAGCATTGAAGATGGCATGGAAAAGTGCCCCAAGAGTGTGGAGTGGGAGATCTTGATCAATATTTAGCTCTAACATCATAGTGTTCTTATAAGATATATTGAATTAAAGAAGAGGAATCTGAAAGGATTTAAAAATAGGATATAAACAATATAAATAGGCAAGGAAACAACCTCGAGGCATAAGTGAACATTGGACCAATTGTTGGGCATAATGTTTCAAATGGAGGAAATATACCATATTTTTTAACCATGAATGTATGTTCAAAGTATTGTATTATAGGTATTTTTCTCCAACAATGCACTTTCTGTTCATGGATAGTGATATACATATGCAATATAATCT
This sequence comes from Pinus tabuliformis, assembly GCA_031772625.1. Lineage (NCBI taxonomy): Eukaryota > Viridiplantae > Streptophyta > Pinopsida > Pinales > Pinaceae > Pinus > Pinus tabuliformis. The sequence goes on from CM062817.1 coordinate 650,008,582, forward strand.
AGGAAAGTCATAGTACACTTGGTGCTAGGAAATGAAGAAGGGTCAAGCAAGGTTCTATGTAATAGACTCATAATTAGGAATTTCTTAATGGACTTGGGTTGTTGAGGACTTGAAACAAAGCATCCTAACCAGCTATATGAAAATATTGAAGTTTAAGAAAGAACCCTGATTGTAGGTGAGTAGACATAAGAGAGTGCCTTAAAGGGTCTAGTTGATATAAGTCAATGACCAAAGGCAAAAGAAAATAGGAGAGGTAAAAGAAGATCCTATCTAAAACTTTGACATCCTAGGGAGATGACATATCTAGTTTAAAGTAAGGTGATGCAAGGTAGAATAATATAGCACAAATGAGTGTTCATAAGAAGGATGAGAGTAACCAAGTCATATTCGAGTAGGTGATGTATTAAATATCATGCCCCAATATCTCCTTGTAAGTAAACATATCTAAGTAATAAAATGTGAAATCCTTACAATACAAAATCAAAGTTGGGATATACTTGTCATGGAATAGTAGAATTGGAAATGTCAAAGAAAAGAGATAAAGAGGTGGATCCTATCTAATATGGGAACCCATCGTTATTATAATCATATGTTATGTGAGCTATTTAGTTAAGGGAAAGAACAACCCAACTAATAGGTTCAAGAAATGTCATGAAGAGGCGTATTATTGAAAGGAAAACTAGTGGAAGGACTATGGTGCATGTGTGAGCACAAAGATGGAGGATTGAGGTGATCATGATACTATGGGAGTTGTCATTGTTGGAAATATTGAGAGGGGGGTGAATCAATATTTAATTATTTAACTAATTTTATCTTTTAAAACATTTGATGTACATAAATCATGAAACACATATCTTTACATAAGAGACACTTATACACATTTTTTTGTTGTAATTATTTTGTAAATATCCTTTTATAGAGTAAGGACCAACTTACAACTTTCATAGGCACCAACCCAAAAGATATTCCATTCCCATAAATGAGCACCAACTCAATAAATGTAGGCACCAACGTATAGGAGACACCAACCCCCCAATTGAGCACCAACTTAGAAAACTGTAGGCACCAACCTATGTCTTTGATGGGCCCCAAAATTGTATAATTTATTAGGCCCATTTGATTACTTCTAGACACTTGAAATATGTATTTGACTCCATTTCTTGCACATTATGGAGTTAATTCATAGTATTAACGTGTCCTTAGGAATTTGATTTATCCTCGCTTATTATGTGCCTAATATGATTTATTTTTGCAGAATATTGAGAGAATTTTAAGTAAATTTTCAATGAGAGAAACTAGGGAGTTATTTCCTGCGAATAAATGAATGGAATATTATGAAGTTATTGACTAGATTTTGGAGCTCCATTGATTGAGAAAATGTACGGATATGTTCCCCACCAAAAGAGGATCTTGAGCTTGGCTGGATTGCAGAGGATCTATGCTTCTTAGAATTCGAAATCAATCAAGGAACCAAATCCATAATTTTAGGGAATTAGAGGGAAACAATCCCCCTTTTCAAGGAGTTTTCCCCTAAAGTATTTTTGTATAAATAAAGGGGTTGAGTATCCCAATGGGGAGTTCGAATTAGTGGAAAATAGATTTTGAGTAGCAGGCTTCTTTGCCTAGTATTTTGTTATGTACTATTTTGACAGTGAATGAAAGCCATCTTTTTTTTTAGTTTGATCCATCTTTAGAGGATTGAGTCCTCTTAGGTTAGGGCCCAACCTAGAGGCTCTAGCTTCTCTCCATTATGTATTTTAGTCATGCATCTTCTTTCTTATATCTAGCTACTAGTATATCCTTTCTTTTCTAGTAGAATTCATTTATGTGAAAATTGTCTGTGTAGGTCTATCAACCACCTCTCTTGTGGGAAGTGTGGTTGGAGTTGTTGTGTTTTCAAGACAAAAAGATATAATCACTTTTCTTTGTAGTAGTCAGACCTAAAATTATTCCTTTTTATTGCATCTTTGTTTTCTGCAAACTAGTGATTAATTTAGTAGTTTTCTTTGAGAACATTAAGTATAACCTATAGTGGTTGTAGGATTTGTGTAGACTGTGAGAGGTTGTCTTTCAACTCATCCTTTTTCTGTCATTTCAATTTTCTGCAATTTACATTGTTAACATGCTTCAGTTTTTTGGAAAAATAGAGTAACTTAGTGTGGTGTGCAGGTACTACTATTGATCTGTAGGGTTGGAATTTTCATTCACACTCGTCATCCCACCACTATCTTCCTTTATTCAACCTCAACAACCCCCTCAAAGAACTGTTCACTAAGAGCACATCTCTGGGTTATTGAAGGTCACTATGTGCATTAGGTTTTGTGCAAGATGGGCCCTTGAAGGGTACTAGACTTGGAATATGTTTCATACAACCTTAATTTACCCTCCTATAACTTTCCATACCTTCATATCACATTTTCCATCCTCACAATGCTCATGGATTCAATCCTGTAGCACTCTGTCTCGATCCTTCAAATGCATTCCAATTTTCTCCACAAGACTTCCGACCACCCCTATCCATGTTATAATAATAATAAGACCATAAGAATGAATAAAATAGATTCATAGACCTAGTAGGAACTTTGTCTTGGCTAGTAAACTAGATACTAAGTCATTCACATCAATCCTGTAACAAAACAATAGTAATTTTATGCTATTTTTTAGCACGTGTTAACGAGGACATTTTGAGTTGATTCCACTTGGATTTAGTCCTAAAAAAATTCCAATTAATAATAAAATCTACCCCATATCATTTTCACTTGACCAAGTTAAGCATTTGGTAGGTTAATTAGCTCACTAGTTCTAAAATTTCTGGTTTTTAGAGTAGTAATTTTTTGCTATTTTTTAACACATCTTAACAAAGAAATTTTTCACTGATTCCACTTGGAATGGAGTCCTATGACATCCTATATAATGAAAAAATTCACCCCATATCACTTGCATTTGATTTTCTTTGGTATTTGGTAAGTAACTCAAGAAACAAACATCATGTAGCAATTCTGTAGCAATTTGTTTTTGAGATCTTCCTTTCCCAAATTCACTCCAAATTCATGGTAGAAGTAGATATATAGCTTATGAATGATCTAAGACCACTTTGGTTGATCCAAGGCTTGGTTAGGTCACCATTTTACTCTTACATTGCTTGCTTCTTGAATGTTTATTTCTGCAATTAGTCTAGATTACCTTTCTGCATTTTACTTTATGAAAAGTTCGATCTCCTTCTTGCAAGAGTAATCTATGACTTTAGAAGGAAATACCGCATGATGCATGGATATTGAAGGAAAAACCACGCATAATTCAATTTTTTAACTCCATATACTTTGGACCTTAGGAGAAATTAATTTTTTTGAACTTCTTCAACTGGAAAATCTTCACTAGGCAAGGTAAGATATAAATTCTTAGACAGGATACCATCAAGATGTGGAGACCGAATATGGAAAATAAATATCACAACAAAGCAAAAATAATTATGCTATAAGTATTTAAGCAGAAAACATGGAAAGTATTCGGATAACATAAATCAGAGCATTCAAAAGGAATTCTAGTTCATAACGCTATATTCAAAGTATTGAAGACTTAATGATCAAGTGATGCAGCATAAAAATAATCTCTGCAAAACTTAATATGTAAGACTGTATAAGAAATATATTGATCAAGACTAGCACACTGTCTTTCTTCTTCAAAAATTCCCAACCCTTGTTACATTACAAAACCTTTAATTTATAGGCCAATACTATTAACAAACTATCTCTATCTTCTAGGAACAGATAACTAACTTATAGTAATTAAAATTTCTTAATAAACTAAATCTGAGTAAGTTACAAATGTCTCGAATATTAAAGGTTGATGAATTTGGAATGAGATTCATGAAAAGATACATGAAATCTCCGTCACTGCAGCCTAAAGATCTGGAATGAAATAAATTAAAATCATAACAAATAAGCTATAAATAAACTAGTTACAATGGATCTTGAATAGTTGGAAAGCTACTGGAAATTGTTGGAAACAAATATAGAATTACCTCTTAGAATCTGGATCTGATCTTAATCAAAATTAGAAACCCCTGTTTCACTCAGAAGATAAGATACTTACTCATATTATTTGCCAAAATAAGGAAATTCCATCTATTTTTAACCCACATCCTCTTATAAAAAAATTCCAACTATAAGGAAAATATCTTCAATACATTACATAATCGATGCTAAAACATCTAGGTATACTGTTTGTAAAAACATAGCACTACTTAAACTATAGGCACTGCCATAACTTTGGGATTTAATCTATGTTCGGCTGTCACAGTCTTCAACTGTTTGATTGCCTGGATATCTTTTCGAATATAAATATGTTTCCTTTAAATCTTGAAAAAACTGACTTGATTTTTCCAGTTGTTGATTTAATGTCCAAGTCAAATGGATGAGGTGGCTCATCAACAACTATTCGTAAGTCTCGTGAATTCCTGAAAAATAGGCTTCAAATATCCATTCGAATATCCAAAACTATGATAGATGTACAATATATGAGAGAAGTTTTTGTTAATAGGTTTGGTTCTGACAAGAACCTATTTTTGTTTTCAAACATTTGTTCCCATTTGTTGAGAAACCATGGACGAGGTTACTGTCTTTTACAGGAAAAAAATGATCCAAAAAATAAAGTTTTGTCAAGTGAAAACAAAACATGCTTTGGAACCTTTTCCCTTTGACTGTTGAGTTCATGTCATTATGTTTGCAATAGTAACCTTGGTTAATAACATAATATAATGGATTAATGCTACATGACTCTTAACCCTTCACAATATAACTTCCACCATCTAGAAACACTTGAGATTAAACGTGACAATAACTTAATCATACATAAAAATTATCAATTACACAACTAGTTTACCATGATGATTACCCTCCGACGGTGGAAATTCAAATGAATACCAATGTAAAATCATGAAACAACATGTTACCATTTGTTTAACTAGTTCTCGCTTAATCAAGTGCCCACTCCTTTGCTGATGCGTGATACAACATTTTGATTTTGACATTTAAAAATTTAAAATTCAAATTGGCATTGATAATCTAGTTGTCAACACCCCTAGTTAACACTTTCAATTTCGTGTTTATAATCCAACTGTCAACCCCTTTATTCAACATTTCCAAATTGTCACTGACAATCCAACTATCAATGCCCTAGTTTTTTTTTAATAAAAAATTACAATGTTGAACTTAAAAATATGAAGAAAAACTTAGATAATGATTGGCTCCAATGGGGATGTTGTCCTCCCTTTGAGGCAACAAAGAAATATCTACTCCAATTCCTGATCCATTGGGCTGATCCTAAGTTCTGAAACTTGCTCATTCTAATACTTGTGAATATCTCTAACTAAAACCAAATTGTAACCCAAACCGACTCATTGTGCAACTAAAAAAAAACTGCAAACTGAAAATTAAAAGATGAAAAATGTCATTACCGAAATATGAAAACATGCACTTCTAAAAGGGATGCTCAGAGTGTTGAGCTTATTCATCACACCTACCTACTCTAAGTGCTGCATGCACTGCCAAATTAGGTGAAATAAAAAACCCAATGCAACCATGCAAGAAGTTGGCTTAATGACTGAACTTTATTTTCACTGTTATGAAAGAGGAAAACATGGAAAATGGCAACTCAAACTCTAGCTGAAACCGAAACCCATGGCCCATCGACAATAGAAAATATGCACGCACTAATGTTTCAAATAGATTGGTAAAATAATATTCAAGAACATAAAAACTTACTCTTTCGTGATAACCCAAAAGAAATGGATATTCTTCATTTATAACTGCTCCTTGTTCTATGTTCTGAAGTTCAATATCATTCTCAAATGAAGAAACAACAATGTTCATTCTTGCTATCACCACAGAGAAAATTTGTCTTTCCTTGATTTTTTTTAGATATAACTGATCCAATATCTTTTACTGATAGATGCATCAAAATTACATGAAATAGTGCTTATAAACCATGGAAATTAAAAGCACATAAAACAATGCGGAAATAACATGATAAGCAAGAAACCATGACACAAAGATTTGATTACAGAGTTCATCCAATTTGGACTACGTCTCTAGGCCCTGCTCAATAGTGGGGAGGCCTTCTTTCATTAAGTGGCATAAAAGAGATAAAAGTACAAGCAACATTCATTTACAATCCTTTTACCTCCAAGATGGAATATGGATGAAGCATGGAGAGACCAACTTTAGAAACAGACAGTACCACCTGAATCCTGGCAAAAAATTCGTACAAAAACGCTTATCCGAACACCCAATTCGGATAATTGGGCTTTCTACACCCGCTCAAAACCTCCCTGCTGGTCAAGGCAAGGTCTTGGCTTGTTTCTAGGTCAGGTTACTGTGTACGCACTGGTCTTCTGAATTATGTGTTGGTCTCCTCCTCTTTCCTGTGCGGACCATCCAATATATATACTTGGTGGCTAACCCCTCAATTCCCAGGAAGTTCTAAACCAATGACAAGTTTAGCAGGTGGGTTTGTTTTCTTTAATATAGAGGATCTTGGGTTCCACATAATTTGTGGCAACAAACTTCATAAATATGGAAAAAATCTTAACCATGCATTTAACCCTACGACCTTTTACTATCGGCATTTTTCCCATCGGCGTTTCCAATCGGCGGACACACTAAAAGCCCATACATCAGGTGCCCTATGATAACTGCGGACCCAACAAACTATTAACCATGATATATAATATATCAGGTCTAGAGTCCATATCGCAAATCATAATCGACGCTTCGGGGGCTGATTCTTCCACCTTCTCGTTTTGCTATGGGTGATTACGATTTGATTGCACCACAATCATGGCTTGCTTGGGGCCGATTTTCTTTAACTGCAGACCTCTTCCTTCTGCGATCTATGATATGTGAGACCAATGGTAGCCAACCACTTGGTGCTTGCCCATTCACTTAGAGTGTTTGCCATGTCATCTCCTCCTACCACCTGTGAAAGTCAAACATAAACTTTGACTTTCTCTAACTTCTTCATATGAACTCAGATTTGAGTGTCGTTCACACCATTGGAATTAGGATGATGAGAACTTTGATCGGATGCTATGTTTATAGAGTTTCTACCACTTTGAGTTTTGAGCCTTCTTACCATCCCACTAGTACTTTTTAGAGATCCACTTGGACCAATCCTCCCCACTAAGAGCTTTTGGACCACAAAAAGCCATTTTAGTCAATTGGAAAGTGAGGAAATTTCTCCCTCACTTTTTCTTTGTCCATCCGCCGAGATTTGATTGGATGCATTCCTTTGAAGCCCACACGAAGGTACTTCACCAAAATAATTAACACATCCCACACACTGCTTGTGTCCTCTACCACACTTTCAACCACCTGTACACAAATCTGGTACATCGTTTGCAATCATGTACAAACCATACATGACTCAAACAACTCCTCACTTGCAAAGAGTTTATAGCACACACTCTTTGGTCAAGGATTACATAATAAAAAACCAATACCTCAACTACTCATATGAAAAGGACACAAACATCATCGTTGCGTTTTGAAGTGATGGAAAACACATCATCACTTTTACATTTACTTGCAATGCATGATTTACAAACCGTGGCCATAACAAGCTACTATATCTAAAAAAACCATATTTTACTTAATAAATAAGACCACCATGAATGTGGTGGATTCGTTTGTTGAACATTTTCACTTGTTGAATTTTTTATTGATGCTTTCTCAACATGGGGCATATGACACGTGGCTCCCTGGTGTCCCACCTCGTTGTAGTGACTCTAATGATTATTTCTCCTCCAAACTTTTTGAGTCGTCTTGGAGCACTTTCCCCTAATGTGCCTCTAATAAGTGTTCATGGATCCCTCACTGTCACTGGAATGTGATGAGGTGCCCTCATCATTTGTCATTGGTGGGTCGCTAGCTATTTTGGAGCATTCCCCAACTTCCTTCTTGACATACCCAAGTCCTGCATGACAAGGAAATTCCTCCACTTTGATGGGGTTTACAATGCCCTAGCCATTAATGCCAAGGCCCTTCCCCTAATACTACATTTTCTTCAATAGTTTGGACATGATACATGTAGTATGTTTTTCAAAAACAGCAAAATCATCATCATGAAAGGTACAGGAAATCGAAGAGTCACTTTTTACCTCAAGGTGGTTATGCGTAACTTTTCTAAGGCCTTGTCCTTAACTTGCAACTAGAATAGAAACCTTTGTTTCTCCTTCTCTGCTTCTTGTAGGAGTCTCCTTAGCTCAACATTCTCTTCTTGAATGCTTTGGTTGATCTCCTCAAGTTCCCAGAGCTGTGCCACATTGGGTGTCTTTTTCATATTTGGTACAATATCTATTGAATTTTTTTTTTCATCGCCCGAATCAGAACCCAAATCGAGGGTCCATCTGTTGTGATCTTCCTTTCGTCACCAAAATCTGACCCCAGGTCAATTATTCTACCTTGGGTAAATCCCACAGTTGTGACCTTCTCATCTTCCTTTGATTCAGACTCGTGATCTTGTTGCATGGTGGCAATTGTCTTCTGCCTCTCCTTTTTGTCATTCCTCTTAGGTCTCAGCTCAGGGTGTAGTTTCTAGCAATTCTCTTCGTCATGTCCCTCTTTCTCACAATGTGTACAAGAGGGATTTGCCCCTCTTCTCTTGGTTGTTGTGGCTCTTTTTGGGTGGTCATTTTGTTCATGCGCCCCCCTTGCTTTCAAGATGCATGGCCTTCACACTGGCCTCATTGATAGTAGCAGGCTCAAAAAATAATAATGAATGCCTTATGTAACTATGTAAAGAACTGATATACTTAGTTACAACCTCTGGTGAATCTAATGGAATACTCAAATTGAATGCTTGTTTTCTAAATTATTTGGTGAAGTTTTGCACATCTTGACCCTAGCCTTGCCTTAGGTGTTTCCATTCCATTAATGATTTTTGTTTATATCCCAAAGGGTAAAACTGATTCTTCAATGTAGAAACAAAATTTTACCATGAGGAGAGAAGGTTACCCACATTTTTGCTGCCTTGCAATCTGCTCTCCCACCAAATGAGAGCGGTGCCAGTTAGTCTAAGGGATGCAAACTAGATCTTTGCCTCATCTTCCTTGTTCTATTGGATCCGACAATAGGCCTGTTATCTTAAAATCAGACCTTGATAGGCTGCTGTGATCAGGTAGACTTTAAGTAACTATTTCAAACCTACTTTAGGCTGAGGCTTAGCCTCCCCAACTTGAGAGGGCTCTCTCACAAGATTAAAGATTTGGATAATGAATAAGATGGCTAACTCTATGAAACAAAATGAACAAGTATAAGAGGTTGAAACACAATTAAAAAGTATCCATTGGGCTTATGGAGTCAGATATGCTTCAGTATTGACAGTAAGGTTAGCTTTACATAGAAGTCAGGGCATTCAGAATCCAACATATGTAAACACACCAAACACACATAGAGGACCAACAAAATTTACAAATGTATGAAGGAAATTAGAGCACTGTTAGTGATTTCTAAGTAATCAGACATTCATAACACTATAGATAATAGGAAAGAGACAACACAAGACATTCAGAACATCGAATTCCTTTTGATTCCTGAGAAGCAAGGCCAATACTATATTACTAGAAAACAGAGTCTTTACACAAAGCACAATATGAGAGCTTTTCTCAATAATTTTCCAACCCTAAGTACATTGCTCTCTCTCCTATATATAGAATTCTTTACATAGCTGAGATTCCTCCTCCAACATGAGGGGAACTCGAATTCTGATTGCTATGACACCTACTCAAAATTTAACTAACTATTAAATACAACAACTGCTAACTGGAAGTTTTAGAAACCTAAGACAATTAGGAGTCTATCTCCACATCATGCTGATAATAGCATTTATTACAATAAAAAATCGTTCTCTAACAAGTGGTTTCCTTCAGTTTAGCTTTGGTGGATGTTTAAAACTCCTTGCTGGCCCTTAATGTCTTATCTCTTTACTGCTGCTGGAAAGTAGGAAACTGCCCCTGTTTTTCTGCTTTTGGTTTCCTCAAGGATATTCGAAACCAATTAACCATGTTGTTCTTCTTTGATTACACAAAAATGTATTGGAGTGCCACGTTCTTCATGTGCTGTAGACCCTTCCCATATACTCGTATGAAGACAAAACCTCTTCAAAGCTGTTTGAGATGTCATGGACAATACTAGTTGTGATCATTTGTATAACAAAAAGATTAGAGTTCCTCCGCTTGTTTTGCCCTGGCTGGATGCTTGCACATTGTAAATGATCCTTTTCTAAAATCCCCTTTCAAAAAAGTTTCCCCTTGATTACTCAAAATTGGTCGACTGAGTTTAATTATGCAGCTACAACAGTTTCGTAGCGCGCTACGAAACTGCTGTGCATTATGCATCACCTACAGCAATTTTGTAGCGCACTACGAAACTGCTGTGTAATCACAAAACATCGTTTTAACACCAAAATCTAACTGTCTTGAGCCTCTTTTATATCAAAATGTCCTTTCCAACTGCCCTGAAGCTATTCAAAACTGAATGGAGATGCATCATTATTCAAGAAAAACTGCAACAAGATAAATCATCAAGATTTGGGACATAACCTTACTTACTGTTCCTTAAGGAAATCCTTCCCGCTGGCTTAGCTGCATCTTCAAATCCTCAATTTTCCTCTTCATAACTCTGATCCCAACTCTCAGTCTCATATTAACTCTTCTGATGAATTTTGCTTCCTTTATTGCGGGAACTGACCAGGTGTAGTATTAAGCGTGACAGTTGACCACCTCGGGTATTTGAATTGTTTTATCTTCACACAGAGCCTCCATTTTGTTAAAATGAGCTTCCTTGATTGCATTTTTCCTTGAGGCTTTCTTCAGTTTAGCAATTTCTAGGTTTTCTAATTTCAACTTCTTTTTTAACTCTTCAACACTATATTCCTCTTGAGGGATAACTGCCTTACCTTTATCTTTTTCATGTAGTTGAGATGATATTTTTGATGAAGTCACGAGTCCTTCATGAGACTGTGCTATCTCCTGTATTTCACTTGCTTCTAGCAATGTCTCTTGTACCTGTCTTGAATGCCTCGTCACAGGTCTTCTTGGCTTAAAGACAAACTTAGCAACCGGATCATCAGACTTGAGCTTTTTCGAGGCTTTGATCTTTTTGGGCTTGTCCTTTCCTGATTCTATCAAATCTACTCGAACCAAGGGAAATTCTTCAATATCAATAGCTTGTAGTAAGTCATTAAGACTTCCCTTTGAAACCGGGCTTTCCTCAGTAACCACTGTCTTGCATTTTTCCTTAGCTAACTGGCTCCTTGTTATTCTTCTCTGGACTACTTCACCTGTAGATGATTCATGTACACCTTCTTTGATCTGAGTTTTCTCTTTCTGGGACTGTTGGGGTGTGTCTTGGATTATCAGTGGTCTGGTGGGTTCCTTTACCTGCTTCCTAGCCTTCACCTTTACAAATCTCCTGGATCTTGTTTCTGCACGATCATTGGCTGCTGGTGGAGAATTTTTTACAGCCTGAGGACTGAGGCCAGTTTCATTTTTGAAGCCAGACATAAACATGAACGTGGACCAGTCCCTGTCTACTCTCTGGAGCTCATGCAAAACGATCAACTTGACTAAGCCGTGGTGAAACAATGAGGTCTCACAGGCTTCCTTCTTTAGCTGAACCTTGTCACACATTTTGCCTAGGCTACGAAACAAGTAGAAAGGTAAATCAAGAGATATCTTTCCTGTGAAATGCAGCAGAAGCTTGAAGTGATATGAATACACCTTATGATACCTCCCCTCGCAGGTAAAGTACCTCTATATGTAGGTAAGTAAATTGGCATATGAGTCCTTGACAAAATTCCTGGGCACAGACTTATTTAAATCTGAATCAATGAACTCCGGCTTCAGAAATTCTTTGCAGGGAGTCATATCAAATTTGAAATTTTTAAACCATCTTTCCTCTCCCCTTGGGATTTTAGTAACTGTAGATATGACCTCTGGAGAGATGGGTAATTCAAGCACCCCAACTTTCGAATTCAAACCTGTGAAATTCAAGGCAAATTCCTTGGTGACTTGCATATGGCCTCCTTGAAGTTTTTCGCAAAACCTCCAACAACCAACCTGTTTGAAGGCTTGTTCAACTTCGTCATTCTTTAGGATGCTGTCTAACCCCTCAGGTTCATTCCTCAAACATCTGCCTGACCTATGCTCCTTTCTTTCTGCAGACCCCTCCATGAAATTCCAGCGGAATAGAAATTTGAAATACTGGCACTGCCTTAATCTTCGATCACTGCCTCTCTTGAAAGCTGCCTCACTTGAAAACGACCTCGCTTGATCTTCAGGGAATTCAAATTGAAGGCTTAACAATTTATTTCTCATGCATGAACCCAAACACAAATCATGACTGTGAATACTTGGCTCTTCTTGAAACTTGAAATCTGAGCGTACCAAGGTACCTAACGACTCTAATGATGAAGATAAGCGGTTGGACATGATAGGCGAAGTGTATAAGCTGACAAATGATGATGTAAACATAACGGATTTTGATAGATATGACAGCTGAGCAAGATTTGGTACGAATCCGCACGAATCCCCGATTTCGTAGTGCAGCCAGTGCAAAATCTGGGTTTTGCGCTACGAAAACACCTAAACAGAGTTTATGCGCTACGAAAACTCCTAAACAGAGTTTATGCGCTACGAAAACTCCTAAACAGTTTCGTAACACATAAGAACCTTCGAACAAAGCTGATACATGGAAACTATGTGAGTTATGAGACCAGTGATGAATGAGAATGGATAGTTGACCTTTATTTAACCATACCACTAAGACTCCTAGGACTTAGACACTAAAGCAAACAAAAAATTAAACCTGGACTGGCACCTAACCTTTACAATCAAACTGTTATGAACAATTTGGAAATTGTTTCTTAAGTGATAACAAGGCCTCAATCTGTCTAATCCAGTTGTTGAGCTTTTCTGCATTACATTCCCCAACATACATAGGCAAGTCAAACTTTACATCTAGCTTGAAGAATGGTTTCTTAGATGTATGTTTGGAATCTCGATTAGAGTGATGAGAAATATCACTTGAAGAAGGAGAGGGAGGAGGCTCTTCTCCACCACCTTCACGATTTTCTGATCTATTCTAATTGACATCTTGCTTCTCGTGCTCAAGTGCCTTCTCATACTCTGAAAATGGCTTATCCACTTTCTCTGCCATATTGTAGAATACCTTATGGAAATTTTGTCCCTCTTCCCAACGAGCTTCTTAATTTTCCATGTTTCTTCTTCATTGTGCATGTCTTGCTTCAAGATCAAAGGATTGAAGCATTCCTTCTCCTTTTCGCAGCTTGTTTTGGGTTACCACATACTCATGCAATTCACATCAACAAAGACCTTCTCTCATATCAAACTTGATCCAAGATATTTTACTTATAGATGCATCAAAATTACATGAAACAAAGGTTATAAACCACGGAACTTAAAAACACATAAAACAACGTGGAAATAGCATGATAAGAAAGAAACCATGACACAAATATTTGATTATGGAGTTCGTCCAATTTGGACTACGTCTCCGGGCCCTGCTCAATAGTGGGGAGACCTTCTTTCATGAAGTGGCATAAAAGAGGTAAAAGTACAAGCAAAATACGTTTACAATCATTATACCTCCAAGCTAGAAGATGGATGAAGAATGGAGAGCCCAGCTTTAGAAATAGACAATACCACCTAAATCCTGGTGAAAACTCGTGCAAAATTGCCTATTCGAACACCCAATTCGGATAATCGGACTTTCTACACCCCCTTGGAACCTCCCTGCTGCTCAAGGTGAGTTCCTAGCATGTTGCTAGGTCAGGTTATTGCTGTACGCACTGATCTTCTAAATTATGTGCCAGTCTCCTCCTCTTTCCTATGCGGATTGTCCGATATATATAGTTGTTGGCTAACCCCTCAATTCTTGGGCAGTTCTAAACCAACGACAAGTTTAGCATGTGGGTCTGTTTTCTTTAATACAGAGGATCTCGGGTTCCACATAATATGCAGAAAGAAACCTCATAAATATGGCAAAACTCTTAACCATGCAGTTAACCCGAGACCTTTTACTATCGATGTTTTTCCCACAGGCGGACAGACTAAAAGCCCATACATTAGGCACCCTGCGATAACTGCGAACCTGACGAGCTGTTAATCGCGATATAATATATCAGGTCCGGGCGTCCATTTCGCAAATTGAAATAGGGGGAAACCAAAATTAGTACAACATGCAATTTCTTTCCCTTTACGAAATAAAATTGCGATATTGCAAATCACAACATAATTCTGCGATTGCGATATATTGCATTGCAACAAAGACTTGCTTTGGGGGATGATTCTTTCACCTTCTCTTTTTGCAATGGGCGATAGTGATTTGATCGCATCACAACCATGGCTTGCTTGGGGCTGATTTTATTTAATCGCGAACCTCTTCCTTCTGTGATCTGCAATATGCAGGACCAGTGGTAGCCTGCCACTTGGTGCTTCCCCATTCATTGAGAGTGTTTGCCACGTCATCTCCTCCTGCCATCTGTCCAAGTCAAACATAAAATTTTACTTGCTCTAACGTCTTCATATGAAATTGGATTTGAGTGTCATTTGCACAGTTGGAATCAGGATGACGATCACTTTGATCCGATGCTATGTTTATAGAGTTTCTGCCACTTTGAGTTTTGAGCCTTCTTACTATTCCACTGGTACTTTTTAAGGATCCACCTAGATCAATAAAAAACATCTCATATATCAAGATTATATAAGAGCATCTGTTCATGTGAATTAATTATAAGTTCATCTAGCTTTTAAGAATTTTAGAAATTTTCACATGAAAAGGTGTAAAATCCTCAAATATTTCCACATTTTCCAATGAATCTAAAATGACTTGTTCTTCCATGAGTAATACAGGAGATAAGAGAACTACGGAAAAAAGAAATTAACTATCATAAAATTTCTCTTGGTCACCTATCATCTAACAAGATTGTTGAATATATTCATCAAACTCAATAGAAGGTACATGAATATCTAGATCAAGATATTTATCAGTTTCATTTTCACCTATGGGAGAAATTAGGACCTGCTGAAAATTTTGCTAAATATTATGGCAGCTAGCTTCTAATATTATCTCTTGATTTTGAAAATGGTTTTCATTAAGGGCTTCTAAAATTTCATCATTCATAAACACTTCACCTTCATAAATATTTTCCAAATGTTGAATGAAATTCTCGAAATGATCACAATAATTTTGAACTAGCAACAAAGATGAATAGGGTTCTTTATAATTTTCAAAAAACACCATATGAAAATTCTTTAAAGAGTATAAACTAGTAGCTGATAATTTTTCATACCATGATCTTTCCTTTCCCTCGAAAGTAGCCATGAACATCTACATCAAGAAGTCTTCATGCCATTCAAACTTCAAATTTCTCTATCATCCCCATTTTCATCTCTAAATTTTGGAAAATATGATTGCCAACCTATGCATGGAATTCAATTTGGAAAACCTGGTATATGTTCACAGTTCATTAGAGAATACCTTATAGATTTTTGATCCATCTTAATCCAGTCGTTGGGTTGTGTTATATTCTTTCCACAACTAACCCACGTAGTTAATTGGGGCGTTAGAGGGGGGTCGGAGCCCCCCATTCGTTGTGCTGATTGCGTAGAAAGGGGTAACTGGGGGTTTGAGGGGTGCAGGTAACCCCAGTCTATGGGGTCTGGGGTAGCGCCCCGGAAAATTTTGGTTTTGGAACCTATGATAGGTTGGGAAGACCCACATATGGTTTTGTGCATGATTTTCATACATGTTTTTGGACGCAATGGTTTTCAGTCCATGGTTTTGGACGCGACGGTTTTCGGTCCATGGTATTGGATGCTTCGACGTGTATAAATATGTATTATAACATTGAAAGGAACATAATGAAAAATCAAGCTGGTAGTCCCAGTTTTGGGATCTAGGGGAAAACCTCTATGTATATGTGTTTTATGTGTTATGCTCTCAAATTGTTTATTTTATGTGTTTTAGAATTCATATGCAGGTAATTTCTGTACGGGGTTAAAACCTACATTTGGTATCAGAGGCGTTTTGGCTTCAAGGGGACACCTTTGTTGCTAAGGGATTTTGCTTGGGCCTGTGGTAGACCCTGTTTAGCAGGAGATCTGCGAGATCGATTTTGGGGGTGAAAGAAAATGGAGAGCAGTGGAAAGATAGAGATCGAGAATTTTAATGATCAGATTTTTGAGTTGTGGAAACTCAAGATGGAGGATTTGTTGGTGGATAAAGATCAGTGGATCATGGTAGATCCAGGTACTAAACCAACGAGAGTGCCCGATGAAGAATGTAAGAAGTTGGATCAGAAGGCAAAAAGCACAATACGATTGTGTGTCTTAGATTCAGTATTGCTGAATGTATCAGGGGAAGCTACGGTGAAGGCTTTGTGGGACAAGTTAGGGACTTTGTACCAATCTAAGTCTTTGGTGAATAAACTATTCCTATGGAAAAAGTTGTATAACCTGAGGATGAAAGATGGAGGCTTGGTGACAGAGCATCTAAACACATTTAATACTGTGGTAAGTTAGTTAGCATTTGTTGATATTAAAATTTCAGATGAAGATAAGTGCATTAGTTTGTTGTGTTCTCTACCAGATTTGTGGGATAGTTTGGCTATTGCAATAGGTAGCAATGCAATTGCCTTGCAGTTTGATGAAATAGTCTCATCCTTGCTGATGGAGGAGATGAGATGGAAAAATATGGAGATCCAAAATGGTGATGCCTTGTTTGTATGAGGACGATCGCAGAATAGAAACAAAAATAAGTCATTGAGTGGGAGATCTAAATCTAAAGGGAGATCTAAATCTCAAGGAAAACATGTAAAGGTGGTGTGCTGGAAATGTGGAAAGGAAGGGCACTACAAAAGGGACTGTCAATATAAAGCTCTTGATAAAGGAAAGGGATCTAATGATGCTCCTTCTGTAGAGGTGAAAACCACCTCAGATGAGGGTGGGGATGCGTACTTAGCTTCTTCAAGTACACATGTAGATCATGAGGTATGGTTGATTGACTCAGGTGCATCCTTTCACTTCACTCCCCATAAAGAGCGGTTCTGTGAGTATGAGAAATACGATGGTGGTGATGTCTTCTTAGGGGATGATAGGAAGGCTAGAATTGCTGGTCGTAGAAAAGTAAAGTTGAAGTTGCAAGGTGGAAGGGTTAGAACACTTCCGGGTGTTCAACATATTCCTACATTGGCTAGAAATCTGATTTTTGTAAGCAAGTTGAATGATGAAGGTGTAAAAACAGTGTTTGAGAAGGATACCTGCAAGATGGTTCAGGGAGCACTAGTATTGATGTGGAGAGTTTGGATTGGAACTCTGTACAAGCTGCAAGGTAGCACGGTTTGTTGGCATTATGATTCATGTGTTGTACTTGATGGCAAACAACTCATAGAAGATCAACTCACTTATATATATCTAGATGAATCTACGGAAGAGATATCAGATGACAATTCTCAGTATGACAAGTCCAAAGGGGGAGATTTTTGGCATTATGAGACAAGTGTTGTCCTTGATGGCAAATCACACAAATGATAAATTATAGTGCAACAAATTTATTTGATAAATTATAGTGCAACAAAGTTTCCTTCATGTAGAGAAAAGTTCACGCACTTTTATGCAGAGAAAAGTTTATTCCATGTAGAGAAACGTTCACGCACTTTTATGCAGAGAAAAGTTTATTCCATGTAGAGAAAAGTTCACGCACTTTTATGCAGAGAAAAGTTTATTCCATGTAGAGAAAAGTTCACGCACTTTTATGCAGAGAAAAGTTTATTCCATGTAGAGAAAAGTTCACGCATTTTTATGCAGAGAAAATTTTATTTCATGTAGAGAAACGTTCACGCACTTTTATGCAGAGAAGAGTTTATTTCATGTAGAGAAATGTTCACGCACTTTTATGCAGAGAAAAGTTTATTTCATGTAGAGAAAAGTTCACGCACTTTTATGCAGAGAAAAGTTTATTTCATGGAGAGAAACGTTCACGCACTTTTATGCAGATAAAAGTTTATTTCATGTAGAGAAAAAGTTCACGCACTTTCATGCAGAGAAAAGTTCCTTTCATGAAGAGAAAATTTCACGCACTTTCATGGTTGGCTCATGGTATTAGTCCGACAGTTTTTGATCCTATGGTTTTGGTTCGTGGTATTGCATCCAAAAGTGTTGATCTCACACACTTTCATGGTTGGTTCATGGTATTAGTCCTACAGTTTTTGATCCTATGGTTTTGGCCCGTGGTATTGCATCCAAAAGTGTTGATCTCATGCACTTTCATGGTTGGTTCATGGTATTAGTCCAACAGTTTTTTGATCCTATGGTTTTGGACCGTGGTATTGAGAAAGGACTAAGGCTATAAAAGAGGAAGGAGATCATTTGGCAAAGCATCATCTGAATTATTGAATATCTGATAAAGTGCTAGATCTGGAATACTGTGATTGGGTTATGGTGCAGATCTAGATCTGAGCTAAAGAGGGATCTCACCGGTTGATGGAGAACAAGATATAAGGATAGATCAGGATCAAATGGTTTGAAATGAACTATCACTATATATTTGATTATGCTTATTCTAGATCTGTATATTGAAAATGATCTGAACTGGGTATAACTTAAGTTTGAAATCGCTGCAATTCATGTTTGAATATTTATAGATCTGTACGTTGGTTGGCTTTGGTGTAAGCGCGTATATATGCAGGTTTGGTTCATTGTAGTAGCGTATACAATTTGAGCTATGATATTTGAAGTCACAGGTGGTTCTGGTTGTTGATGGGTTCTGATGACAGTTTAAAGGTGTCAGTATTCTGCATATCCTGTTTGGTTGATTGTGTTTAGCTTCAGTATTGATGGATGAGAACTAATATTGGATCAGGATCATAATGGCTCATATTTATGTGATTTGATGGACTAGATATGGGTGCTAACACATATATTATCCTTGTATATGTATTGATCTAGTGTTTGGGTGATTCAGAAGATTGATTGATTATGTGCTTCAATGATATTAATGGGTCCAGTATGAAAATTGGATGAAACGTGGCCTTTCAGATTATGTGTTGTGATTTAGGAGTATCCAGTATGAAAATGTATGAAACGTGGTACCTGGAGGAGAGAAGATTGTAGGCCGGCGCCTACGTACTAGTATCTTAGCTAGTACAAGAGCTAAGGGGGTGGTAGCTCCCTTCCAGTAGTAGTTGAAAACTTTGGAGCATTGTAGCAGGTAGCAGCCTGCGTACTAGTAAATGGATCGGCTAGTACAAGAACTATGGGGGTTGTAGCTCCCTTCCAGGAAAGACTGGAGAATGAGAGAGGGTTGTAGCTCTCTGCAGGTAGAAGCCTGCATACTGGTATAAGACTGCACCAGTATAGAAATATTGTAAAAGGATTTTCTTATTAAGAAGAAGATTGAGATGACTTGCAGCAGGTGGTTTTCTCCCACATTGGGTTTCCACCTTATATCATGGTGTTCATGTGTGTGGCTTATGTGTGATGATCTGTTCTATTTTACTGCACCTGTTCATTGTTAATATGGTTGATAATGTTCTAATGCACTCATTAAGGATCAACTAACTGAATCATAAGAAGTTGTGGAAGTAGCATATATGAATTTGAATATGGAAATGAAAAAGTTTTATTGATGTGATAATACTGATTCACCCCCCCCTCTCAGTATTATTTCCAACAATTGGTATCAGAGCAGGTCCTTTGGTAGAGGCTTGATCGCTTAAAGGAGATCCATGGAACAATGGGAAAGAAGCTTAAGAAGAAAGCACATAAGCAGAAGAAGACATCTCAGAAGAACTATGACAGTGGGAGAATCGATTGGGGATTAGGTGTAAGAAGCTCTTCAGATTCAGAATCAGATTCAGAATCATTTCAGAATGAAGATGAACTATCAGGTATGAATTTGCTATCCTCTGATGTTCCAGCTATCTATCCATTTGGAAAAGATGAAAGTGATAGTGAAACAACTGAATATGCTCTTATGGGTGAACAAGAAAGATATCAAATAGAGGCAGAATTTAAAAGGCTTTCGGACAAAATCAGAGATCAACAAGATCTATTGAACAAAAGGGAATGTGACTTCAAAGAAGAAGTTGCCAAACTAAAAGCTCAACTAGAGGAAGGAAACAAGGTAAGGAAGTTATTCAAGGACAAATATCAAAAGTTGCAGGATGAAGTCAATGAAAGAAGCACAACCATCAAGAAACTCAGAGATAGATCCAGTTACTATGAAAGTCTTGAAGCCACGATCCGCTCGCTAAAAGAAGATCTTGAAGAATCAAAGAAGCAGAATAAAGAACTACTCCAAGCTCATGAAAATGAATTTCTTGAACTAAGACGTCAGTTGGAAGAAGAAAGAAATGCTGAAGAAAACGTGAAGAAGCAGTATCTTGAAAAGGAAGAGCAACATCAAGTTGAGGTAAATATTCTAAAAGATAAATTAGAAGAAAAGGATAAACTGTTACGATTTCAAGATAGTACTAAAGTCTTGGATGATATTCTTAATAGTCAAAGGTCTCCTGCTATCAAAACTGGTCTTGGTTTTCATGAATCTATTGAAGGTGAATCTAGTTCACAAAGTAAGACAAGGGACTCGACTGCAAAATATGAAATGCTCAATAAGGAGATGAAAGGTCAATCTCATCATCAACCAAGTAAAGAAATTCTTCAAAGAAAATCTTTTACTCCTCCTATGAATAATGTTGAATGTTATGTATGTCATAATCTTGGACATGTTGCAGCAAGATGTAGAAGAAGAAGGTTTCAAGACCATCATGCAGAAAGATCATCACATTCAAGGTACTTTAATGGATATTGCTTTGCTTGCAATATGTTTGGTCACAAAGCTGTTGATTGCTATAGAAGAAATATGAGACATGTAAGATGTTACACATGTAACAAGCTTGGACATATAGCTAAGGAATGCAGGAACAAAGTATGGGCACCATACCAAAAGGAGAAAACATCTTCATCACACTTGAAGATGTGGAAGAAGAAAGAAGTACAGTCAGAAAGAGGCGGCACAACACAACATACAGACATAACAGAATTAGAGGGAGCTGGAAGTGTAAAACTTCAGTGTCCTAAATCTCATACGCAAGTTTCTTAAAGAGAAGTCACGTATATACGCGAGTTGGTTATGGCATAGTTGCGTATATGATTGTTTGAGGAAAGGCAGAAGGGACAGGTTCAGGAAAAGGACCAGTTATGATTCGGTTTATTATTTGTGTTGTTTGATAATGGTTACAATTGCTGATGATGTGTGGAAATGACTTGATGGTTAGAAGTGTTTTGTTTCTAACTTGATAATGATGATGTCTTGATACTTCTTGCTGATATGCATGATCAGATCTGACAGTAACCAAGATGGCACAGGTTTAGGGGGAGAATATGCTTATTGCTGGCATTATGGTTAATAGTCCTTGGTGATGATGCGTATATGGATAAATGATTCATTTTGCTATGATTATGAGTTGTTCAGATGATTCTTGGGGTTACATAGTTGATATTTAGATCAGATTTGTGGTTGATTCTCTAATGGTGCTTACATGGTGATTTTCATAAGGATAAGGAGAAGTACATAGCTTGATTTCACATCTTCTTTACTTGATGATGAGTCACTCATATGCTATTGTTGTCATATGCATAAAGATCATATATTATGATTGTTCTTGGCACATATATGGATGAGGATTGTTGGCTGGATACATGGATGATTATTCAAAGATGCATTGTTGGAGACATGATGATGATGAGTTCTTACCTATATAATAGGTTGTTTCGTACATATGTTGATTAATGCAGATATTCCCAATTGATGATACTTGGTTCATGCAGATCTAGATGGCTATGGTGTTTCTCACATATGATAGAATGTGAATGATTCTGTATATACAGAATTCTGTTCAAAAGGATGAGTTGATACGGACATACCTTGATGATTCATGCAAGTTGCTGGTCTAGTTGTTGTTGACATATGCTATGGAGCAGATCATACAGTGTCGTTGCTGATGTTTATCATGATCTTATTTAGGTGTTTGGTCTCTGTTATAAATGTCATGTATATCATTCGATGTAAAGGTCATATCAAGACTCATGATGTAATAGTGTGTCTCTATCTATTGTAGTCATTTGATGAAATATTTCAGTCATATCAAGGTCATGTAACGGCCTATGTTGGTTTCCCCACTATGCCTGGGATGAATGATGTAATGTACTTGGTTGTCATTTTCCGGTATATCCCCACTTGGTTGGGAGATGGATGTATGTATGAGTATTTGGTGCTAGGAAGGTCACGTATGATGTATAGAGTCATGTTCTTGTAGAACACCTTTTTGCAGACTTTGTTTACAGATAGGGGGAGCATGAACAACACAATTCAACAAGAACAAGCTTTCATCATATAGCATGGACAGATTGGTACACCTTGGCATATACAAAGGGGGAGCTCATTCAGAGATTTCAGCAGGTACTCAGGGGGAGTATGGATAGCGGAATGTTTATCTAGGAAAGAGAATATCTTGGTTCGCCCTTTGCCCTTGATGTCAAAGGGGGAGAGTGATTAGGTATTGTTGCCATCAAGTCCAAAGGGGGAGATTGTTGGCATTATGATGCATGTGTTGTACTTGATGGCAAACAACTCATAGAAGATCAACTCACTTATATATATCTAGATGAATCTACGGAAGAGATATCAGATGACAATTCTCAGTATGACAAGTCCAAAGGGGGAGATTGTTGGCATTATGAGACAAGTGTTGTCCTTGATGGCAAATCACACAAATGATAAATTATAGTGCAGCAAATTTATTTGATAAATTATAGTGCAACAAAGTTTCCTTCATGTAGAGAAAAGTTCACGCACTTTTATGCAGAGAAAAGTTTATTCCATGTAGAGAAAAGTTCACGCACTTTTATGCAGAGAAAAGTTTATTCCATGTAGAGAAAAGTTCACGCACTTTTATGCAGAGAAAAGTTTATTCCATGTAGAGAAAAGTTCACGCACTTTTATGCAGAGAAAAGTTTATTCCATGTAGAGAAAAGTTCAAGCACTTTTATGCAGAGAAAAGTTTATTTCATGTAGAGAAAAGTTCACGCACTTTTATGCAGAGAAAATTTTATTTCATGTAGAGAAATGTTCACGCACTTTTATGCAGAGAAAAGTTTATTTCATGTAGAGAAAAGTTCACGCACTTTTATGCAGAGAAAAGTTTATTTCATGGAGAGAAAAGTTCACGCACTTTTATGCAGAGAAAAGTTTATTTCATGTAGAGAAAAAGTTCACGCACTTTCATGTAGAGAAAAGTTCCTTTCATGAAGAGAAAATTTCACGCACTTTCATGGTTGGCTCATGGTATTAGTCCGACAATTTTTGATCCTATGGTTTTGGTCCGTGGTATTGCATCCAAAAGTGTTGATCTCACGCACTTTCATGGTTGGTTCATGGTATTAGTCCTACAGTTTTTGATCCTATGGTTTTGGCCCGTGGTGTTGCATCCAAAAGTGTTGATCTCACGCACTTTCATGGTTGGTTCATGGTATTAGTCCAACAGTTTTTTGATCCTATGGTTTTGGACCGTGGTATTGAGAAAGGACTAAGGCTATAAAAGAGGAAGGAGATCATTTGGCAAAGCATCATCTGAATTATTGAATATCTGATAAAGTGCTAGATCTGGAATACTGTGATTGGGTTATGGTGCAGATCTGGATCTGAGCTAAAGAGGGATCTCACTGGTTGATGGAGAACAAGATCTAAGGATAGATCGGGATCAAATGGTTTGAAATGAACTATCTCTATATATTTGATTATGCTTATTCTAGATCTGTATATTGAAAATGATCTGAACTGGGTATAACTTAAGTTTGAAATCGCTGCAAGTCATGTTTGAATATTTATAGATCTGTACATGGGTTGGCTTTGGTGTAAGCGCGTATATATGCAGGTTTGGTTCATTGTAGTAGCGTATACAATTTGAGCTATGATATTTGAAGTCACAGGTGGTTCTGGTTGTTGATGGGTTCTGATGACAGTTTAAAGGTGTCAGTATTCTGCATATCCTGTTTGGTTGATTGTGTTTAGCTTCAGTATTGATGGATGAGAACTAATATTGGATCAGGATCATAATGGCTCATATTTATGTGATCTAATGGACTAGATATGGGTGCTAACACATATATTATCCTTGTATATGTATTGATCTAGTGTTTGGGTGATTCAGAAGATTGATTGATTATGTGCTTCAATGATATTAATGGGTCCAGTATGAAAATTGGATGAAACGTGGCCTTTCAGATTATGTGTTGTGATTCAGGAGTATCCAGTATGAAAATGTATGAAACGTGGTACCTGGAGGAGAGAAGATTGTAGGCCGGCACCTACGTACTAGTATCTTAGCTAGTACAAGAGCTAAGGGGGTGGCAGCTCCCTTCCAGTAGCAGTTGAAAACTTTGGAGCATTGTAGAAGGTAGCAGCCTGCATACTAGTAAATGGATCGGCTAGTACAAGAACTATGGGGGTTGTAGCTCCCTTCCAGGAAAGACTGGAGAACGAGAGAGGGTTGTAGCTCTCTACAGGTAGAAGCTTGCGTACTGGTATAAGACTGCACCAGTACAGAAATATTGTAAAAGGATTTTCTTATTAAGAAGAAGATTGAGATGACTTGCAGCAGGTGGTTTTCTCCCACATTGGGTTTCCACCTTATATCATGGTGTTCATGTGTGTGGCTTATGTGTGATGATCTGTTCTATTTTACTGCACCTGTTCACTGTTAATATGGTTGATAATGTTCTAATGCACTCATTAAGGATCAACTAACTGAATCATAAGAAGTTGTGGAAGTAGCATATATGAATCTGAATATGGAAATGAAAAGGTTTTATTGATGTGATAATATTGATTCACCCCCCCTCTCAGTATTATTTCCAACACGGTTGTTGATGGGTGCAACAATTCTATGGTTCCTAAAAGTGGAGCAGAAAATCTAGTGGTATCTGGAGAGAAGACCATGTTGTGGCATCAAAAGCTTGGATATATTGGAGAGAAGGGCCTTCGAATACTTTATGGTAAAGGTATGGTAGAAGGTATGAGTAATAGTTCTCTGTATTTTGATTTTTGTGAAAATTGTGTATATGGGAAGCATAATCAGGTGAGTTTCCCCCTCCAGTGGTAAGAGGGTGAAACATATATTAGAGCTTGTGCATAGTGATGTGTTTGGACCTGTGAAGGTTCCATCACTAGGTAAGTCTATGTACTATGTATATTTATAGATGAATTCTCAAGGAATACATGGATATATTTCCTTAAGAAGAAATCTGAAGTCTTTGACAGGTTTAAAGAAGTTAAGGCTCTAGTCGAAAACCTGACAGAGAAGAAGATAAAGGTGCTGAGGACAGATAACGGTGGAGAGTTTTGCAGTAAGGAATTTGAAAAATCTTGTAAGAAGTGTGGTATAGCATGGCAGAAGACTACTCCATATACAACTCAGCAAAATGGAATTACAGAAAGAATGAACAAGACATTGATAGAAAGGGCAAGAAGCATGCTCAGTGGTGCCGGGTTAGGATAGGAATTCTGGGCAGAGGTGGTGGAGACAACATGTTACCTAGTCAACAGATCACATTCATCAACATTGGAGAATAAAACTCCACAAGAGGTATGGACTGGTAAGAAACCCTCTCTTTGACAACTGAGGGTATTTGGGTGTGATGCATATTTACATGTTCCAAAGAAGAAATGAACCAAGTTGGATAGTAAATATGAAAAGTGCATCATTATTGGGTATAATGATGGTTTAAAGGGTTATAAGCTTTAGAAACTAGTAACAAGGACAGTTGTGTATAGTCGAGATGTGGTGTTCAGAGAGGTGAAAGATGTTATTAAAAATGAAGTCCAACCAAAGGAACCTGAGAAGATAGAGTTTGAGCTAAAGGAGGAAGAATCAGACTCTACAGCAGAGGAGGAATCAGAAGATGAAGAGCCACAAACTCTGGGTGTGAGAAGATCAGTTCGAGAAAGAAGGAAGCTAGAAAGGTATAGTCCATTTGCATTCTGTTCAAATTTTGCTTTATCTATTACTGATGATGATCCCAGAACTGTGAAGGAAGCAGTAAATTTAGAGGATGGAAAACTCTGGAAAGAAGCGACGGTTGATGAAATGGCATCTTTGCACAAAAATAAGGCTTGCGATCTGGTGGAGTTTCCGCCTGGAAGGAAACCCATTGGCAACAAATGGGTGTTCAAGAAGAAGACAAATGTAGAAGGAAAGGTGGAGAAATACAAAGCTTGGATGGTAGCAAAAGGTTATTCCCAGGTGCCGAGAATTGATTTTGGTGATATTTTTTCTCCTGTTGCCAAGGTAACTTCTATTAGATTACTTTTATCTGTTGATGCTGCTTTTGATTTTGAGATAGAACAAATGGATGTGAAGACAAAATTTCTTCACGGGGATCTGGAAGTGGAAATCTACATGAAGCAACTTGAAGGCTTTGCGGTGAAGGGTAAGAAAGAACTAGTATGTAGGTTAAAGAAGTATCTATATGGGTTAAAACAGTCACCAAGGATGTGGTATCAGAAATTTGATACATTTATATGGGGATTTGGCTTCACCAGAAGCAAAGCAGATCACTGTGTGTATTTTAAATTAATTGGTGACCATGTTAATTATTTTGTCTTGTATGTGGATGATATGTTGCTGGTTGGAAATGACAAAGAAATTATCTAGGATTTGAAGACCCAATTGTCCTCCAAATTCGACATGAAAGATCTTGGTGCTGCAAACTATATTTTGGGCATGGAAATTAAAAGAGATCGGGCAAAGAGGAAGCTCTGGTTAAACTAGAGGAAGTATATCAAAACAATACTGCAGAGATTTAATATGCAGGATAGTAAACCGTGAAGGTTCCTATTCCTGTAGGTGTAAAGTTATCTATTGAATAGTGTCCCATGTCACAAGAAGAGGAAGAGGACATGTCCCATGCTCCATATGTAAGTGCAGTCGGTAACCTGATGTATGCAATGGTCTGTACTAGACTAGACATTGCACATGCAGTGGGAGTATTGAGCAGGTTTATGTCAAAACTAGGAAAGGAGCATTGGACAACAGTGAAGCGGGTTTTCAGGTATTTGCGTGGCACTAGTGATTATGGTTTGTGCTACCAAGGAAGACCAGGATTGGATAGAGTGTTGGATATTCATGGCTTTGTTGATGCAGTCTGGGCTGGAGACCTGGATCAGAGACGATCTACAAGTGGGTATGTGTTTAAACTATTAGGAGGTGTAGTCAGTTGGATGAGTAAGAAACAATCTGTAGTGGCACTATCAACTACAGAGGCAGAATAAATGGCAGCCAGTCATGCAAGCAAGGAAGCAGTTTGGTTGCAAAGACTGTGTTCAAGTATGGGGTTAGTACAGGGAGCTATAAGGATAGACTGTGATAGCCAAAGTGCAATTTTCTTGGCAAAGAACCCTTCATATCATTCAACCACAAAGCACATTGATGTTCAGTATCACTTTGTGAGGGATATGATAGAAGACATAAAGATATTGCTAGTAAAGGTGGACACTTTGAAGAATACTGCAGATGCGTTGACAAAATCTATGAGCTCTAAGAAGTTCTCTTGGTGTAGAGAAACAATGGGCATTGCAAGGCTGGATAAATGAGTAAGCTCTCTTGTGGCCCCCTGTGGAAAGAAAACAACAAGTGGGATAATGTTGGGTTGTGTTATATTTTTTCCACAACTAGCCCACATAATTAATTAGGGGGTTAGAGGGTGGGCGGAGCCCCCCATTCGTTGCGCCGATTGTGTAGCAGGGGGGTCACAGGGGATTTGAGGGGTGTAGGTAACCCCACTTTATGGGGTCTAGGGCAGTACCCCAGAAAATTTTGGTTTTGGAACCTGTGTTAGGTTGGGCGGAGCCACCTATGGTTTTGTGCATGATTTTCACACATGTTTTTGGACGCGATTGTTTTCGGTCCATGGTATTGGATGCTTCGGCATGTATAAATATGTATTATAACATTGAAAGGAACATAATGAAAAATCAAGCTAGTAGTCCTAGTTTTGGGATCCATGGGAAAATCTCTGTGTATAAGTGTTTTATGTGTTATGCTCTCGGATTGTTTATTTTATGTGTTTTAGAATTCGTATGCAAGTAATTTATGTACGGGATTAAAACCTACACCAGTGGAGTTGCCAATTTTTTTTAGGATTTTGAGTCTTTGGACAATGGATTTGCCATGAAAATTATGAGCACTCAATTCTTCTAAAACTGGAGTCGCTAAGTGAAAGTTTCACAAATCCTTTATGTCTGATCACTATTCACCATCAAAAATCAAATCTGATTCTTTTTCATTCTACCTAGGGATGATTTGACATCATACTTCATCTTCCCGATAATGACGCCAAAAATGTTATCACTTAAAAAAAACCCTGTCTATAGAGGGAAAAAACTAAGTTAACCTTTAACCACTTTGGGTTGAAAGTTGGCCCTTCAATTTGGAGAGTGATATCTCCTTTAAAATCAACCACTCATGGTCAATTTAGTAGTAGGTCATTAATCTCATTGGCCATATTTAATGTGTAAGATTAAATTGGCTTGGAAAGAAGAGAATAGGGACCATTGGGCACAGAGTTTGGTGTATAGGATGTTAACCGCATGATACATAAACAACTCTTAACAAAGGCAAGATAGGATATAAATTCTTAGATAGGATACCATCGAGATGTGGAGATAGAATACATAAAAAAATATCACAACAGAGCAAAAATAATTATGTTATAAGTATTTAAGTAGAAAAATGGAAAGTATTAGGATAACATAAATCAGAACATTCATAAGGAGTTCTAGTTCATAATGCTTTTTCCAAACTACTGAAGACTTAATGATCAAGAGATGTAGCATAAAAAGAAACTAAATACCACGAGGAAAAACAAACCAAAATTTATACACACATGAATCTCTACAAAACTGAATATGTAACATTGCATAAACAATATATTGATCAATACCAACACACAATATTTCTTGTTCAAAAATTCCCAACCCTTGTTACATTACAAAACCTTGAATATATAGGCCAATACTATTAACAAACTGTCTCTATCTTCTACAAACGAAAAAAATAAATTCTACGAATTAAAACTACTTAATAAACCAAATACGAACATGTTAAAAAATGTCTCGAGTATTAAAGGTTGATGTATTTCGAGTGATCTTCACGAAAAGCTAAATAAAATCTCCATCACTATTGCCTGAAGATTTGGAAATAAAATCTGTAGAAATTCTCACTATAGATTAAACTGATTATGCAATGTACTAAAGCAAAATACTTAATCTACTTCTACAATAAAACTTGCAGAAGCTTAATTTATTTTGAGCAAGATAAGCTAGAACACATATAACAGAGAAGAAGATTCAATCACACATGAAACACAGAAGAATACTCTAGGGAAAGCCTCAGCTAAAAACCCCGTTGTCTGTATTATGATACAAGTGGAAATATATCAAGATTACACAAAGCTTTAGCTCACAAGCTATCCAACTCTTAGTACAATCCCTCACTGCTACTCATAGACATAATAGACAACACATATGCCTTCTCCTCTATCCTCCAAGCCTCCTAATTCCTTGCGTTGTTTCTCCTTAGTGATCTAGCTGTAACCTGTGTGATTCTCACCTCACACACTGCTCTGACCTCTGTAGTAACTACGCAATCCTCAAGGAATGAATTCCTTCTACATGCAAGATATATTCTCATAGGAATATTCTAGCAACTGATAGTACATTGTCCTTGCCTTTAATCTCATCTGGGTCTTTGTCTGAACTGACATGCATGAGTTATTTATGAGAGAATATTTAGTTATTTGGAGAACACTAGTTGCATGCATGCATGCATTAACTGATTGAACTCGCAATTAGTTCCACAAACTGTTTGAAACTAATTTAACTGGACTTAACTCAATTAACTGAGCTAACTAATTACAACTCAAATACAGCTCATCCTTATCTCCTTAATTAAGGGATAACTTCCTCAATCAAAGGGATAACTGTTGCATGTCTTCACAAAGACTTCATGTTTGAATTTCAAAAACTAATTAACACATGATGAATTAATTAATTATTTTTCAAACAGCTGGTGAGACCAAATTCGAATTTTAATTCTCAATTTTAATTCAAGGACAAATTAAAATTGGAATATATCTTGAAATTCTATCTATAGCAATGCTATTTTTATCATTTCTTGTTGCTATTTTCAACACTTCCTCTCAACAAGAAAGGGATTATATGTCACCCCGATCCTGTCTCTATGGAACTCGAATTTACACTTTGACAATGCCTTAGTCAAAATGTCAGCATCTTGCTCCTCGGTTGAAATATACTGCAACAACATGATCCTCCTTGCCACACAGTCTCTGAGATGATGATACCGAATGTCGATATGCTTGGACCTATCATGAAATACTAGATTCTCATAGAGTTTGATACAACTCTGATTATCACAATAGATCATAGTTGGATCCATCCTTTGATCAAACAAGCCAACTAGAATTTTCTGCATCCAAATGGCCTCACATGCTGCTTGACTTCCAGCCATGTATTCGACCTTTGCCGAGCTAAGTGAAACTGAACTCTATTTCCTACTGTACCAAGAAACTGTAGTTGAACCAAGGTTGAAAATTCCTCCTGATGTGATCTTCTAATCTGATGGACTTCCTGCCCAATCTGCATCTGTGAAGCCCTATAGCTTCACTCCCTCTGATCATTTGTACCATAATCCAAATTGAGATGTTCCTCTGAGGTATCTCAAAACATGCTTCAATGCCTTCCAAAATAGCTTGGTAGGCTGAACCATAGCTTGAATCAGCTGGTTCACCGCAAAGCACAAATCTGGTCGTGTGTTCACTAAATACATCAATGAACCCACAAGTTGCCGATACACAGCAGCCTTTACTACCTCACCTAAAGTAGCATCCTCCTTCCTCCAGTTACTTGCTAGAGGAGTTTGCATGGGCTTTCACTTCTCCATGTGTAATCTCCTGAGTATCTCAATGGCATACTTGCCTTGAGACACAAACACTTCCCCATCCTTCTGCCACACTTCTGTGCCTAGAAAGTAGTGCATGAGACCCCTGTCTTTCATCTCGAACTCTCTTGCAAGGTCCTCCTTGCAAGACATGATCAACTGATCATAACCTGTCAATATTAGATCATTAACATAAAGAACAATGATCAACTGCTTACCTTCCACCATGATGTGGTACAAGTTCGCATCTGCTTCACTCTTTATGAAGCCCAACTGGGTGAAGTAGTTGTCAATCCTGGTGTACCAAGCACGACGTGCTTGCTTCAACCCATACAAAGCTCTCTTGAGTCGGCACACATGCGACTCACGATTGAAGGTCTCAAATTCTTCCGGCTGCTCTATGTACACCTCTTCCTCAATCTTGCCATTGAGGAATGTAGTCTTCACATCCATTTAATGGATCTTCCAACCCATCTGTGCTGATAGTGCCAACACTGATATGATAGATGAGTACCTTGCTACAGTAGTAAAAGTCTCATCATAGTTGATCCCCTCGACCTATGAGAAACCACAGGCAACAAACCTTGCCTTATGTTTCTCCAAACTACCATCAGCAGCATGCTTTACCTTGTAAAGCCATTGGGAACTCACAATTGACTTGTTCTTCGGTCTTGGAAAAACATCCCAAACACTGTTCCAAACTATGGAGTCATACTCCTCCACCATAGCATCAACCCAAACTAGCTATTGCACCTCAAAGGAATATGGCTCGGTCTCTACACATTCCCCAACAAGGGTCATGTAACTAGTGTACCACTTAGGTGACCTCCTATGTCTGCACTGAGAAGATGGCTCTCCCACATTCTCTCTCGCATCCATCAACAATATGTCAGCCTCCCTTGTGCATTTCTGCCCCTCTCCGGAAGACTCTGCATGAGTGGATGTCTCCACTCCTAGAACCTCTGCATGTGGCTACTCTGAATCAGTCTGAGGCTCCTCCTCCTTAGGAGCCAAAAATTCCTCCTCTGCCTGCAACTTGAGCTCCCTCTCAAGGGAAACTCGCATGGTCTGCAGGTCATCAAACTTAAGATCTATGCGAACCACTGTCTCTGACTGGTAGGTAAGTAGACTTGATAGTTGTTGGGAGTATCAGTGTACCCCATAAGTATTCCCAACTCTGTTGTTGGCTCTAGCTTCTTCCAGGCATCCTTGGTCACATGGAAATAAACCGATGAGCCAAAGATCCTGAAGTGACCCACATCTGGTCTCTTCCCGGAGAAATCTTCCTTTGGTGTCTTCATCCTAAGTATGCGATGTGGGCTTCTATTCTGCAAGTAAGCTGCTGTGTTGCATGCCTCAGCCCATAAATGAAGTGGTAGGCCTTGTCCATGCAACATTGCCAAAGCTTCTCCCACAATCATTCTATTCTTCCTCTCAACCACCCCATTCTGTTGTGGGTTATGAGGTGCCATCAACTCCCATTTAATTCCTTCTGTAGCACAGAAGTCCTTAAACTCTTGAGAGACATACTCTCCACCATTGTCGCTTCGCAAGGCCCTGATCGTCTTTCTAGATTCTTTCTCAACCAAAGCTTT
This sequence comes from Pinus tabuliformis, assembly GCA_031772625.1. Classification (NCBI taxonomy): domain Eukaryota; kingdom Viridiplantae; phylum Streptophyta; class Pinopsida; order Pinales; family Pinaceae; genus Pinus; species Pinus tabuliformis. The sequence goes on from CM062817.1 coordinate 650,041,269, forward strand.
GAACTCACAAAACTTTGAGAAAGTTTGATCCTTCTTTTGTATGAAATAGATCTAGCATCTACGAGAAAAATCATCAATGAAAATCACATAATACCTTTGTTTAGTGGTGGAGGCTGTCGAGAATGGTCCACACACATCTGTATGAACTCACTCCAAGATTGCTTCAGCTCGACTGTCTCGATCATGAAAGGAAGATTTTGCATACTTACCCAAGGTACAACCTTTGCATGTGTCCATTTGCTCAAGTTTACCTTTGGGAAGTCCAGTAGAAATCTGCTGCATTATCTTCAAGGCCCCATGACACAAGTGGCCCATCCGTAAGCCATAACTTGCGAATATCTTGGCTTTGCACCAATTCTTCTTTGGAACTCAATGTAGCACAATCATCTACCTCCAGCTTGTAGAGATTATTCACTTGAATCCCAATCCTCTTGGTCTGACCCGTGGCTATGTGTCTCAGGAACGCATTTCCTTTACTAAAGACTACATCATATCCTTTGTTTTCCAACATCGCGATTGATACCAAGTTTTTCTTTAGTCCAGGCACATACTTTACATCGGTCGGGGTGAGAGGAGCTCCATGCTCCCTCTGAAACACAACCGCAACTTCAGCTCAAACATGAAAATTTCCATCATCACCCATCTCTATGCGCAACTAGAGGTCTTTCTCCTCCAAGGTACTAAATAAACTCTTATCACCGATCATGTGGAATGAGGCTCCACTGTCCAGGTACCAAACACAACCCACCATCGATGAAACCATGCATGCGATGAGTGTAAAATCCAATTCTAACTGTGAGGCCAGTGCCTCACCATCTGATCCTTTGGAGGATCCCTTCTTGGATTTCTACAATGTACAATTAGTTGCATAATGGCCCACCTCATGACAATTAAAGCATCTCACTTTAGATTTGTCAATCTTATTCCCACCATGGGAAGAACTCAATTTGGAATGGGAAGCCTTCCCTTTCCCTTTCCGTGCCTTACTTGCTAAGGTTAGATTTTCTTCATCATCATGCTTAGATGTAGAACCATCTCTGCTGTTTCTCCTGATATCCTCCTGCATCAGATCCGACCATAGTCGTTCCCAATCTGGCAGTTTCTCTCTTCCATTCACTGAGTCCTGGTAGCTATGCCAGCTTTTAGGAAGACTAAGGATAGCAAGACTCACTATATCATCAACATCTGTCATGATTCCTACACTTCCAAGCTCATCTCTGTAGGTGGCGAGCTTGTTCAGATATGTAGAGATCGCGTTGCCATTTTCACACTTGATTTTTTGAAGCTTGTCCTTAAGCGCCAGTTTCCTCTGGTCACTACTCTTCTGATATAGGTCCTTCAATGTATTCCACATTGAGAACGTAGTCTCCTTCCCGTGGAGACTCAAGACAATATGGTCTTGAACTCCATCTACAAGAATCCTCCTCGCCTTTGCTACACACTTCTTCCATTGCGCCAATTCTTGGGCATTAGCTGCTGCTGGTTTGGGGATTTCTTGATCAATGAAATCCTTCAAACCATTGTCTTCTAATACCACTTCCAGGTGATCCTTCCATGATATGTAATTCGAGCTGCCATCTAGTGCATACTCAAGTCTTAAGCCATTGAATGCCATTGGTGAACTTTGAGGTGTGATAAGAATTCGATTTTGTACCTGCAATCAAGAACTTCAAACTTTGACTTTTCCCCTCTTAGTATTTTGTTCACAACTCTAATCACCTGTAGAAATTTCTCTATAGATCAGCTAGCTCCGATACCATGTAGAAATTCTCACTGTAAATTAAATTGAGGCAATGTACTAAAGCAAAATACTTAATCTACTTCTACAATTAAACTTGCGGAAGCTTAATCGATTTTGAGCAAGATCAACCAGAACACATATAATAGAGAAGAATATTCAATCACACGTGAAACACAGAAGAATACTCTGGGGAAAGCCTCAACTAAAAACTCCGCTATCTGTATTATCATACAAGTGGAAATATCTCAGGATTACACAAAGCTTTAGCTCACAAGCTATCCAAATCTTAGTACAATCCCTCACTACTGCTCATAGACATAATAGACAACACATATTCCTTCTCCTTTGTCCTCCAAGCCTCCTATTTCTCCTAGGTGATCTAGCTGTAACCTGTGTGATTCTCACCTCACACACTGCTTTGACCTCTGTAGTAAATACACAATCCTCAAGGAATGAATTCCTTTTGCATGCAAGATATATTCTCATAGGAATATTCTAGCAACTGATAGTACACAGTCCCTACATTTAATCTCAATTGGGTTGTTGTCTGAACTGACATGCATGAGTTATTTATGAGAGAATATTCAGTTATCTAGAGAACACTAGTTGCATGCATGCATGCATTAATTGAATGAACTCAAAATTAGTTCCACAAACTGTTTGGAACTAATTTAACTGGACTTAACTCAGTTAACTGAGCTAACTAATTACAAATCAAATACAACTCATCCTTATCTCCTTAATTAAGGGATAACTGTTGCATGTCTTCACAAAGACTTCATGTTTGAATTTCACCAACTAATTAACTCAACATGAATTAATTAATTATTTTTCAAACAGCTGGTGAGACTAAATTCGAATTTTGTTTTTCAATTTTAATTCAAGGACAAATTAAAATTGGAATATACCCTGAAATGCTATAGATAGCAATGCTATTTTTAGCATTTCTTGTTGCTATTTTCAACAAAATCAATTAAAATAATAACAAATAAGTTATAAATAAATTGGTTACAATGGATCTCGAATAGTTGGAAAGCTATTGGAAATTGTTAGAAACAAATTTGGAATTGCGTCTTTGCCTCTTAGAACCTGTATTTGATCTTAATCAAAATTTAAAACCCCTATTTCACTAAGAAGATAAGCTAGTTGTTCATATTCGTTGCCAAAATAAGGAAATTTCCATCTATTTTTAACCCACATCCTCTTATAAAAAATGTCCAATTGTAAGGAAAATATCTTCAACACATTACACAATCGCTGCTAAAACATTTGGGTATATTGTTTGTAAAAACAGAGCACTACTTAAACTATAGGCATTGCCATAAATCTAGGATTTAATCTATCTTTGACTGCCACATGTCTTCAACTGTTTGGATGCCTGGAAATCTCTTTGAATGCAAGGATGTTGCCTTTAAATCTTGAAAACACTAACTTGAGTTTTCCACTTATTGATTTGATGTCCAATTCGAATTAATGAGGTGGCTCGTCAACAGTTGTCCATGAGTCTGGTGAATTCCTGAAAAATAGGCTTCAAAGAGCCATTCGAATCTCCAAAACCGTGATATTTGTAGAAAATATGAGAGAGGTTTTTGTTAATGGGTCCATTCTTGATAAAAATCTTTTGGTTTTAAAATATTTTGTTCAGAAACCGTGCTCAAAGTTACTACCTTTATAGGAAAAAATAGTCTAAAAAACAGAGTTTTGTGAAGTGAAAAAAAAACATGCTTTGGCAAATTTTCCCTTCGAATACTGAGTTTGTGTCATTATGTTTGAGATAGTAACCTTGGTGAATAACATAATATAATGGATTAACCTTGCATGACTCTTAACCCTGCAGAATATAACTTCCATCATCGAGAAACCCTTGAGATTAAACATGACAGTAAATCAAACATACATAAAAATGATTAATTACACCATTAGTTTACCATGATGATTACCCTCTGGCAGCGGAAGTTCAAATAAATTCCAATGTAAAATCATGAAACAACATGTCATTATTTCTTTAGCCAGTGCTCGCTTAATCAAGTGCCTACTACTTTGCCGATGTGTGATTTGTTATCATTTTGATCTTAACATTTTAAAATTTAAAATTCAAATTGTCATTGATAATCCAACTATCAACACCTCAGTTAACACTTTCAAATTGGCGCTGATAGTCTAACTGTCAATTCCTTTATTAAACATTTCCAAATTGGCATTGACAATAAAACTTTCATTGCCCTAACTTTTTTTGAATAATAAACAAATTACAATGCTGAAATTAAAACTATGAAACAAAACTAAGATAACACTTGGTATCCTCCTAGCACCTCACCTTGGTCTCCATGGTATTATCCTTCCCAAAAGGGTGATCCATATTCATGGTCTTATCCTCCCCAATATGTCATTCCTCCTTTTCATCCATATCAACACCAACCTCCTTAATGGGGTGATCCATATTTCCTTCAACACCCTCAATATCCTCCATACCAAACTCAATGTTATCCATCCCATCCACCTCCACCACAACCACATTCTCAACCACAACCATTTCAAATACCAAATCCCACTAAAATACCTGCACAACCACTTCCAAATCCAAGCAATAAAGTAACTCAACCCGCTTACAATGTTGAGATACAAAATATCCAAACAAATCCTCTTGATCCAAATGATATTCATCTTGGATCAGAAAGAGTATTGCAAAGAAGAAATTATCTTTCTCTTATTGAAGAACAACATCCAAAAGAATAATATCCAAAGGAGACTAAAGAATCATGGACCACATTTGAGGGAGAGTAGCCATTGGAGCCCAAGATTGAAGAATTTCTACAATGCTTATCATTAAATATTTTATGTGTTCAAGGGGATAATCGAAAAATAGTAGAAGATATGAATGACATGGATGAAGAAGACATAAATAATTATCTAAATGAGCAAGAGAAAGAAGGGTATAAAATCTATATTGAACTTTGGTTCCATAAAAACATTAAGTTGGAGCACCACTTTCTTCTTCAACAATTCTTGATCTCATCTTAATAAAAACAGTTGGTCTCCCATATTCAGGTACATGTCCAAGCATAGCTTTCAAGGCTACACATGATTTTATCTGTCATCTTGATGTGCACATGGCTCCATTGGAAATATTCCTAAACTTGAAAGATATTTTGTTTCTTCAAGTAGAGTAGGATAGAAAAACAAATGAAAAATGGAGAAAGAGAAAAAGAGAAAAAAGAAAATAAAAGAAAAAATCTCAGGTGAAAACCTCCTTTGAGGCATCTGAGATTGAGTCATTGATTGAAACCCTCCATGAGGTGGTCAATGTGTTGGAGAAAAAAAGAAAAAATAAGATCCTAGGTGAAAACCTCCTCTAAGGTGCCTTGGAAAACATGTTGGTTGAAAACCTCACTGAGGCAACCAGTAGGCTTAAAGAAAAAAATAAGAAAAAAGGAAAAAAATGAAGAAAACGATATGTTTTGTGTTCCAGCTGCACCTATGTGTTTTCATGCAAGTACTCCTCCAACTTCCCAAAGGAAATAAATAGGTCAGTGCAATAAATAGAAAAAAAAAAGAAGAAATAAGAAATAAACAGTGATGCAAGCAGAAATTCGAGAAAAATCAACCTTGGGCTTCTTACCTCTTGTGAAAATTGCTTAAGAAGAACTAGGGCAAGGTAAATTCACCTCTTTCCATCCCCCTAACATGATTCCATACCTTTTCCCCTTCCATTTCATCAATTTCTAGTGCATTCGGAGCATAGTCCCGAAATGTTATAGGATTGTCCTATAATGCTACAGGATACAAACAATCTTGTTAAAAAGACACAACAGGGCCAATTTTTTGATTTCTAAAGGGAAGGAATGTGCCTTTGAACTCAAAATATTATTCCCACCTATCCCAAGTCCCAAAACTTCGCTTGAGCCATCCTACACCATTTTTTCAAGCTCGTTATAGTCTCATTTATAGGCCCATTTTAGAAAAAATATACAACAAATTTTTTTTCTTTCCAATTTGACTTGGGGAAGGCGTCATTGGCCTTCTAATTAATATTATAACCATCCACGAAGTCAAAATTGGAATCCGAGCACTTTTCTTTCTGACCTAAAATTTCCCCATACATTTCTAGCTTGTTTATGCAAAAAATTTTCCATCTAGTTTTATTCATAATTTGAGGAAAATAAAGGCATATTGACACTCCTAATCACCTTCCCCATCAATCCAATCAAGCACATTTTGATTTCAACGACTTTCAAAATTTGGCATTTTTTCATGCACTAGTTTTGCCTCCTCATCACAACAAACATTTGATCCCTCCACTTCCCACTTTCAGCCATGGATACCTATACCATCACCTTACATGATCTCCATTAAGTTCCCACAACAACAAGAGCTCCAAGAAATGGTGATTTTATGGATTCCTTGTGACTGCTATAGGAAACTATCTTTCCTATAGTAGTCTTTAGAGGCCCAACAAAACCACCACTACTTGGCAAGAATTTAAGAGAAGAGGTCAAGAGCGCCCTAACATCATCAATTGCATTTGAAGAAGACTCCAGTAGCTTTAAAAGGAAGGTTGGACAACCATACAAGAAGGAAAAGAAGATCCAACCATGAAGAAGCAAACCCCCGACAACAGTCATCAATGAAGAGTTATACCTCCATTCACCACCTTCAACACAGTCTTTGTTTCCAACAACACCTGCAAAACAAGTATTCAATCAAAGCATCAATGCCATCAAGAAGCTCCACAGGTAGGCAATGTGAGTAATCAAATCCTTTGGGATTCATGAGTACTACGTAATTTCCCTTCTGTGTGTCTAAGTATTGGGCGTAAGTAAATGCAACCATCCATAAACTAAATTCTTAACTCAATATTTACCTAGCCCCGTTTTCATCACCATTAGCCTCTGTTTCATCTAGACTTGTTTTCATCGCCACCAACATCGTTTTTATCTCCCATTAGCTTCATTTTCATTTAACCTCATTTTCATCACTACCAATATTTTTTTCATCACCATTAGCCTTATTTCCATCATCCTCATCCATTTTCAACCTTCATCTATCATTTCAATGTCTCTCCTAATATTTTTTCTCATTGTCCTATAGCTGCTACAAGAAAGTTCTATGCTACTACAGGATTTCCAAGATACATAGGCAAAAATTTGTTTTGACCATATCTAAAAAAACCATGCAACTTCTTTCTGAGTTTTTTCATGGAGATATGCATAAGGATGATGGCAACATGCTCAAGAAATTTCACCGAATTCTAGTACACACTTTTCAAGAAATTGGCCTCATGAACTAAAACCAATTTCCATTTTTCTTGAGATTTGTGCATCCATTGCCCAAGATGTTTTATGGGAGATGCATAAGGATGATGTGGACATGCTCAAAATATTTCAGATCTGTCCAATCTACCATTTGAGAGATATGGGTTAAACAAGGACGCTACAAAATTGAGACATAGTGGTACAAGATTGTCTAGATTTTCTACAGGATCATGATAAACATAGAAAGAGGGTTAAGATATTGTATTTCTTATCTAAGAAAAAGAGGAGGGGTCCACCGCACCTTCATCATCCATTTTCTACACCACTTTGTCTATCCTCCACCAAAATCTCCACTTTTTTCCATGAAAAATACTCCTTTTCACCCCTTCTTCCATCCCTTCCACCACAGAAAAATCCTTTGACCCTTGAAAACATGATGCTCTTGAATTATCAATGTTTTTTGAGGTATTTCCAACAGGGAATTATGATCCTAAAAGGTTCTATGTGACTTCTACAGGAAGACACTCAGTCGTGTAATAGTTTGCACAAACCCTACAAGACCACTGTTGGAACACCAAATTGAGAAACCAATCGTCACAAAGGCATTGGAGTGTAATTTATTTAATCTCGAGCACTACAAGATGTTAATTCTACCCAAAACTTTGAAAAATAAAGGAAGCTATCAGGATAGAGAATATGATTTGAAATGATCATATGTCAAAAATGAAGTAGAATTGACTATGCCATTAATGAATAGAATGTTAACTGAAAGTGCTGAAAACGTGAGACCTGCTAGAGAAGAATACTTTACAACAGATGAGAAAACATAAATAAGATGCAAAATAGTAGTGAAAACAACCAATACATAGCGATACCAGACAACAAGATTGATAACGAAGTTTTTCCCTGATGGACTACGTCTCTGGGTCTGCTTTCAAGATGGGCAATCACTTTATTAGGATTGAAACCGAAGAGGTTGAATTACATAGAAATTTGACCAAACTGAATATGCATGCAGGAACTTCGAGTCACTATCATAAGATATCTATTTGAACTCGCTCTCCAACGCCTGCCATGGTTCTCAATTCCGACTTCATATGGTCCTATTACAGTGAAAACAAAATCGGCTATAACCTCTAGAACCTACATCCAAACCCAAAACCACTCTCCTCCTCTACAATGAGCAAAAGCTGCCTCTTATAGCCCTGCAAGTACATTCAAACTTCTTTGGACTAAACTTGGCATGAATTGGCTGAATTTTGGGTTTATGAGCCTCAGTCTAACCATGTTTGAACACCTAGGGATAAGCTTTACATGGTCTTCGAATTAGTTTAGAACAAAAACTAACAACAAAACCAAAAAATAACTTTAGGTTATAATTAGCCACCGACGGTCAGCTAATGGTGTGGAGAAACAACTGTTTGACATGTGACCAGTGGGTGGTCGATAACCTGGAAGCCACTTGGTGGATAAACCTGACGGTTCCATAACTGAGTGGAGACTGCGTCACGTGACAATTGGCGGTGGCGGTCTTCCCAGTGGTTTGGACTGGGGTTGCAGTCTTCTGACAGTCGCGGCTTATTCTCGACTGTTCACATGCTTACCAATGTCGTTACAATCTCCACCATGATTAGAGCTTGATAGCCACAGTTCAGAGACTGTAACCTCTCCTCGTTCACATGCAACATGGTTCCGACGTGGTTACTGTTGTGGTTAGACTGTGTATTATATATTGCAATGTTTACAATGGTCTGAATGTGGGTTTTTTCATAGGTTTATGTCTTTAGGTTTATTTAATTAGGTTTTAAACATATGTTTTCACCATAGCTTTAGGACCAAGTCTTAGGTTTAGCCACTTAGATCTTTAGCATAGGTTTGCCACCTTTTTAATAATAAACAATATAACAAAAATCCTTGTCACAATGCGACATTAAACACCACATGACGATAACCTTGAATCGAAACACTGAATCAACATTGGATACCGATGAAGACTAAATACTGCTGATGAACTGAACACTAACGATGAGCTGAACACTGTGCAACTGATTTGATGAGATCCTCCTAAATCAATCCTCTCTACTTGAAAGCTTTTGGACCACAAAAGTTTGATTTAAGTAGATATCAGGTGAGGGTACAGTTCCCTCACTTTTCCAACTTCCATCCACCTTGCCTTTCTCAGATTCATGCCCTTGAGTCCTATTCGAGGATATTCAACATCTCCACACCTCGAAGATCGAATCTTCCTGTCCAAGATGATATCTTCCTGCAACTCATTCATATACTCAGGTGCCAAATCATCAATAGTTAGAATTTGTGTATCTTCCTTGGTATCCATGATCATCGGAGGTTCATACAGTTTCATATTTTCCACATTTACAAATGAGTAAATTTGCACATAAGGAGGTAAATTTAATCGAAATGCATTATTTCTAATCTTTTCCATAATCTTGAAAGGGCCATACCTGATAGGTTTCAATTTCTTACCTTCTCCTTTCAACCTGTCTTTACTGATATACAACCATAACTGATTACTGACCTGAAAATGATGATTGACTCAATGCTTGTCATGGCGCATTTTATACTTGGCCTGACTCTTCTCTAATTGATCCTACACTGTTGCATGTATCTGTTGTATTCATTGAATGAACTTAACTGCTTTGTTCTCATCATCATGTTCACCCACTTTATCCTCTTCACCAAACATGAAATCCATTGGTGACTCTGGTAGATACTTAAAGTTTCAAATGGTGATCAATTAGTTGATGAATTTAAGGCTCAGTTGTAAGCATGCTGCACATAAGATAAAGATTCATCCCACAATATAGGATGTTTACTGCAATACCTTGGAGAATATTTATGACTATTCTGTTCACCACTTCAGTTTGTCCATCGGTTTGTGGATGAAAAGTTGTGATCTTCTTTAGCTTTGTGTCCATGAGTTCCCATAAAGTGGACCAAAATTCTCCTATAGAACGAGTGTCTTGATCAGAAATAATGGAAGTAGGTAACCAAAAATGAACCCATACTTGATCAAAGAACATCTTTGCAGTCTGTTCAACTGTCACTTGCTTTTTTGCATGGAAATCTCACTGATCTGTCAACCACAACAAACAGGTAATCATGCCCTCTCCTGGACATAGGAAATTCGCCAAAAAAATTCATGGAAATACTGTCCCATGGTCGCAAAGGAACTAGAAGTGGCATGTATAAACCAATATTTCGATTGTTTGGTTTGCTGGTCGAACACATCACACATCCTTTAATGTATTTAGCAATAGTTTCATATATACGAGGCCAGTCACAATACCTTTGAGCTTGTGCCATTGTTTTTCTTACTCCAAAATATTCTGAAATGCGAGAAGAATGTGCTTCCCAGACAACATGCGCTCTTTCTATCTGTGGTATGCATAACTTACCCAGATGATATAACAACCTGTCATGGACATGATAATTGATTTCTTCCACCTGAGCACCATGAGTTAGTGATTCATAAATATCTTTGAAATCAACATCCGTACTATTTTTTTGTATATAACTTTCATGCTTTAAATAACTACTATGTAGTACTACGGAAATAAAATATGGTCTTGATAACATATTAGCTACTTTGTTTGTGACACCTTTCTTGTACTTAATTACTAAGTGAAATTGCTGAAGAAATCCCATCCATCTGTAATGACGAGATTGTTGCAACTTAGTTTGAGACTGTAAGTACTGAAGCGGCTGATGATCTGTGTGAATCACTGTTTCCTTACCCATTAAATAATGTTTCCACCTCTTAACACTTTCAACCAAATCAGATAGTTATTTATCATATGTCGGATAAATCATTACTGCCTTAGAAAATGTTTATGAATGAAAACAAATTGGTTTCCATTTTTGAAGTAAGACTGCACCCATTGCATAACCATTAGCATCTGTTTCAATTTCAAATGGTTGTTGAATATCTGATAAGGCTAATATTGGTGCTGTGACTATTTTCTGCTTAAGTGTATCAAAAGCTTTTTGTTGTTTACCTCCTCACTGAAAGGGAACTTTAGAACTTGATAAAGCATGTAATAGTGAAGTAATCAAAGAAAACTAAGCAATAAATTTTCTACAATACTGAATTGCACCTAAAAAACTTCTAACTTCAGTCACATTCTGTGGTCTTGTCCACTTAACAATCACATCGATTTTAGCTATATCTTTTAAAGTTCCACCTCCAACTATGTAAACAAGATAATTTAGTGAATTTTTCCCAAAATCACATTTGGAAAATTTAAGGTTCAACTTTTCTCTGTGCAATACTTCGAAAACCTGTTTAACATGTTCTTCTATACTGGAATTGAAAATCAGAATGTCATCTAAGTAGATTATGACAAATTTATCAATGTATGGGCGGAAAACATCATTCATAACCCGCATGAAAGTTGATGGTTCATTACACAAACCAAAAGGCATTACCAAAAATTCAAATAGTCCTTGTTTAGTTTTGAATGTAGTCTTCTAGATGTCATTTTATGCTATGAGGATTTGATGATACTCCTTAAATCTAACTTAGTGAAATAGACAACATTTTTCAGTTGATTAAGTAAATCAACTATCCTGGGAAGAGGATACCTATTTTTGATTGTTATCTTGTTTAAGGCCCTAAAGTCGACACATATTCTCCATGTCCTGTCTTTCTTAGGAACCAAAATTATGGGTGGGCCACATGGAGATGAACTAGGTCGAATAAAACCATTTTCAACCAATTCTTGTATTTGTTTCTTTATTTCTTCATTCTCTATAACTGATTGGCGATATATTCCAATATTAGGAAGAGGGGCATCTAACATTAATTGTATTTCATGTTGTATTTCTCTTTTAGGAGGAATATTTTTTGTTTCCTTAAATAGATTTTGGAAAGAATCTACCACTTTAACCAATCTATCTTTGAACTGAGATTCACAACCTGAAAAAACATCATGTCGATCCTTATGTTGTTCTTTCACAACCATAAGTACATATTTCTTACTTGAACTTATTAATCTCTTCATTTGATTAACTAAAACTAAATCCAAATGTGTTTTAAGTTTATGTGCGTTGACAATATATTCAATCCCATATTTCCTAAGATGAGAGTTATTCTCTTTCCTATAAAACACTACATCATGATCATAGAGATAAGGACTTCCTAGCACTACTCCACATATATCTGATGGAATCACATCTAAATCCACTTCATCAATGTAGTTATTTGTTATGGAAAATTCTAATCGACACTGCTTTGCGACATTAATTTGAGTCTCTTTATTCAGCCAACCTAGAGGGTATGGTCTTGGATGATTATGTGTCTCCAAACCCAATTTCTAAACTAAATCTTTAGATATTAAATTTGCTTGTGATCCACTGTCAAATAATGTATCTATCTTTGTGTGCTTAGAAGTTATCCTTACGTGAAATAATTCAACCCTTTTATCCTCATTTAGATGATTTCGGTTTGAAGAAGGTATATAAGTGTTAGAACTTGAACCAATATCAGAAGTTTTACCTGTTGAAACCATTGCGGTTATTTTACCTTCATCACTTGAGTCAGAGCCCAAATATTGTTTCATTACTGTATTTGCCTTCTCTTCACCTTTCTTCTTTTGAAACTTCTTTGGTTTGAGTTCTGGGTGAAGTTTCCAACATTTGGACTCATCATGTACGATCCTCTGGCAATGAGTACAAGTAGGTCTTTCACCTTCCTTCTGAGTTGTCACTGATATCTTTCCCTTCAGATTGCCCTTCTTCTTGCTGTCTTTGGAATCTTTGATTTCCAATTGCCTAAATGGTTTTTGTGAAAACTTGAATGGTCTGCCACCTGATTCAACATGTATGGCTTGAACACACCATCAAAATCATCAAGATCAAACATCAATAATGTATGCTATAAATAAGAATGTAAATTGCCGATGTATTTTAACAAAGTTTCACATGTATCCAATGAAATACCAAGTGCCAATGCTTTCTTTCTAAATTCCTGAGTAAACTGCTGAAAACTCTACCCTTTACGTTGCCTCAAATGCTGCCAATCGATAACAATTTGCTGCATGTATCCCAAAGGATAGAATTTTTTCCTAAGAGCTTTTAAAAACTTAGACCATGAAGAGATGACTTTACCTTTCCACTTTACATCTATCTAAGTTTTACTTTCCCACTAGATTAAAGTTGTTCCCCCCATTCTAAGTGTAGCTAACTGAATTTTCATTTTATTGTCAGAAATTTTCTGAATACGACAATACACTTCTAACTGCTTAATCTAGTTATCTAACTTTTCAGGATTCATTTCACCATCATAAATAGGTAACTCAAATTTTACATCAAGTTTTAAAAGAGATGTTTTCTTAGGTTTCTTTTCTATTTCATATTTTTCACTGGAAGAAGAAGAAGAAGAAGATGATGATGGAGATGATGGAGGTGAAGGTGGTTTATCAGCCTTGCCTTTACCTTTGTCCTTCTTCGATGTCTTTGAAGAAGAAGTTGCATCTCTCGCCTTCTTGTCTTCGTAGAATTCTCCCAACATTTGTTGCATAGTCAAGAATGCCTACTGAAACTGTTCATCGCTCATCTTAGTTCCAGTATTTTCACTTGCATCAGATCCTATCATGGTTGACTTATGAACGAATATTCACTTTCCAATCTCTGGATCAATCTGCTCAAGGATTCCTTCTCCGTGTTGCGACTTTGACTTGGTTAACATTCAATGGAAAATTCTTCAAACATAACTTTCTCTTATACCAAATTATATGATCTGAGATGATCATATTTTAAAACTAAAGTAGAATTGATTATGCCATTAATTAATAGAATGTTAACTGAAAGTGCTGAAAACGTGAGAACTGCTCAAGAAGAAGACTTTACAATAGATGAGAAGACATAAATAAGATGCAAAACAATAGTGAAAACAACAAATACACAACGATACCAGACAACAATATTGATTACGGAGTTGATCCCTGATGGACCATGTCTCTGGGTCCGCTTTCAAGATGGGCGACTGCTTTATTAGGATTGAAACCGAAGTGGTCTAATTACATAGAAATTTGACCAAATTGAATGTGCACGCATGCAATTTCGGTCTCTATCATAAGATATCTCTTTGAACTAACTTTCCAACGCCTGTCACGGTTCCCAATTCCAACTCCAAATGCTACTGTTACAGTGAAAACAAAATCAAATATAACCTCTAGAACCTGGATACAAAATCCAAAACCACTCTCCTCCTCTACAATGAGTAAAAATTGCCTCTTATAGCCCTACAAGTACATTCAAAATTCTTTGGACTAAAATTGGCATGAATTGGATGAATTTTGGGTTTTGAGCCTCAGTCTAACCATGTTTGAACATCTACGGATAAGGTTTACATGGTCTTCAAATTAGTTTAGAAAAGAAAATTACAACAAAACCCAAAAATAACTTTAGGTTATAATTAGCCCCTGATGGTTAGCTAACAATGCGGAGAAACAACTGTCTAACATGTGACCAGTGGGCGGTTGATACCCCAGTAGCCACTTGGCAGATAAACCCGACGGTTCTGTAACTGAGTGGAGACCGTGCCATGTGATAACTGGTGGTGGCAGTCTTCCCAGCAGTTTGGACTGGGGTTGTGGTCTTTCGACAGTCGCGGCTTATTCCCGAATGTTCACATGCTTACCAATGTCATTACAATCTTTGCCATGGTTAGAGCTTGATAGCCACAATTTAGAGACTGTAACCTCCACCTGTTCACATGCAACACAGTTCCAACATGGTTACTGCTGTGATTAGACAGTGTATTATATATTGCAATGTTTACAATGGTCTGAATGTGGGTTTTTTCATAGGTTTATGTGTTTAGGTTTATTTAATTAGGTTTTAAACATATGTTTTCACCATAGCTTTAGGGCTAGGTCTTAGGTTTAGCCACTTAGGTCTTTAGCATAGGTTTGCCACCTTTTTTAAGTAATAAACCATATAACAAACATATTTGTCACAATGCGACATTAAACAACTACATGACGATAACCATGAATCGAAACACTGAATCAACATTGGATACTGATGAAGACTAAACATTGCCAATGAACTGAACATTGTGCAACTAATAGATGAGATCCTCCTGGATCAGATTAAGTGTCATCTCTCCTTACCACTATTTGATATAAAATTTGAAGGAAACCCCTCAAATGTCAGAAGAAAGAACTCTGTAAATTCTACAATCTGAGTTTCTATAAAATAACCAAAAATATGATTTGGTAAATGAGGCATTGGATGAGCATTTGTTTAAAGTGATGGTGTGGTGGGTACAAAGAAGTGGATGTGCATATAGCAGAGTAAACAAAGAGGTATACAGGGAAACCAATGACACCACAACAATAAAGGCAAGTGGAGGATATTCAGAAGGAGAAGGTTGAGATGCTCAAGGCCGAGCAACAGTTTTTGTAGGGGGGAGATGATGGGCCCCATAATTGTATAATTTATTAGGCTCATTTGATTGTTTCTAGACACTTGAAATATGCATTTAACCCCCTTACTTGCACATTATGGAGTTAATTCATAGTATTAACGTGTCCTTAGGAATTTGATTTATCCTTTCTTATTATGTGCCTATTACGGTTTATTTTTGCAGAATATTGAGAGAATTTTGAGTAAATTTTGAATGATAGAATCTAGGGGCTTGTTCCCTACCAATAAATGAATGGAATATTATGAAGTTATTGAGCATATTTTGGAGCTCCATTAATTGAGAAAATGTAGGGATGTGTTCCCCACTAAAAAAGGATCTTGAGCTTAGATTACTTGCAGAGGATCTATCCTCCTTAGAATTGAAAATAAATCAAGGAACTAGACCCATAATTGTAGGGAATTGGAGGGAAACAATCCCCCTATTCAAGGAGGTTGCCCCTCAATTATTTATGTATAAATAAAGGGGCCCAATATCCCAATGGAGAGTTTGAATTAGTGGACAATATATTTTGAAGAGTAGCAAGCTTCTTTTCCCAGTATTTTTCTATGTACTATTTTCATAGTGAATGGAAGGAATCCTACTTTCAGTCTGATCCATCTTTATAGGGTTGAGTCCTCTTGGTTTAGGTCCCA
This sequence comes from Pinus tabuliformis, assembly GCA_031772625.1. Classification (NCBI taxonomy): domain Eukaryota; kingdom Viridiplantae; phylum Streptophyta; class Pinopsida; order Pinales; family Pinaceae; genus Pinus; species Pinus tabuliformis. Next base: position 650,057,349 of record CM062817.1, read on the forward strand.
ACTGAGAGGCTCTAGTCTCTCTCCTTTATGTATTTTATTCATGCATATTCTTTATTGTATATAGCTAGAAATATTTCCTTTCTTTTCAAGTAGAATTATTTTATGAGAAAATTACCTGTGCAGGTCCATCAACCACCTCTCTTATGGGAAGTGTGGTTGGAGATGTTGTGTTTGCAAGACAAAAGTATAGTCACTTTTCTTTGCAGTAGTTGGACCTTAGATTATTCCTTTTTCTTGCATCTCTATTTTTTGCAAACTAGTGATTGGTTTAGTAGTTTTATTTGAGCAAGTGAAGTATAAGCTGTAGTGGTTGTATGCCTTGTTCAGATTACAAAAGGTTGTCTTTCAATGCAATAGTTAGTTTCTATTAAAATTCAACTCATCCTTTTTTTGTCATTTCAATTTTCTGCAATTTACATTATTAAAATGCTTCAATTGTTTGGAAAAATAAAGTAACTTAGTGTGGTGTGTAGGTACTACTGTTGATCTACATGGTTGGCATTGTCATTCACACTCCTCATCCCACCAATATCTTCCTTTCTTCAACCTCAACAACCCCCCTCAAATAATTGTTCACCAAGAGCACATCTCTGGGTTATTGGAGGTCACTGTGTGCATTAATTTTTGTGCACGATGGGCCCCTGAAGGGTAATAGGCTAGGAAAAGGTCTCATACAACCTCAATTTACACTCTACTACCTTCCCCTACCTCTAGATCATCTTTCCCATCCTCATAATGCTCATGGATTCAATCCTGTAGCAAAACAAGACAATCTTATAACACTTTGTCTCGATCTTGTAGCACTATGAAGAAAGCCTTCAAATGCATTCCAGTTTCCTCCACAAAAATTATTACCACCGCTAGGAACTTTATAATGATAATATTACCATAAAAATGAATAATAGGTATTCATAGACCTAGTAGGAACGTTTCCTTGGCTAATAAAATAGATAAACAATCATTCACAACAATCCTATAGCAAAAAAATAATAATTTTCTGCTATTTTTAGCACGTGTTAATGAGGTGCTTTTGACTTTATTCCACTTGGTTTGAGACCTAAAAATATTATATTTAATAAAAAAATTACCTCATATCATTTTCACTTGATAAGGTTACGTATTTCGTAGGTTAACTAGCTCACTAGTTGTAGAAATTTTGGTTTTTAGAGTAGTAATTTTCGACTATTTTTTAGCACATATTAACAAGGGTATTTTTAAATTATTCCACTTGGATTGGAGTCCTATTAAACCCTAATTAATAAAAAAATTCATGCCATATCACTCGCATTTTATTTTCTTGGGCATTTGGAAAGTTAACTTGAGCAACAAACATCTTGTAGCAATCATGTAGCAATTTGTTTTTGAGATCTTCCTTGCCCAAATTCAATCCAAATTCATGGTAGAAGTAGATATATAGCCTATGAATGTTTTGAGACAACTTTGGTTGAGCCAAGGCTTGGTTAGGTCACCATTTAACTCTTACATTGCTTACTTCTTGAAAGTTGATTTATGCAATTAGTCTAGATTTCATTTCCGCAATTTACTTTATGCAAAGTGTGATTTACTTATTGCAAGAGTAATCTAGGACTTTCCTTTCCTGCAAAATAGAATAGATTTCCTTTAATGTCATTTCCTTTTCAACAAAATAGATTATATTTTCTTAGTTGTCATTATGCTATATTTTCTTTCTTCCTTTTACTTTCCAACAAAAGTAGAATAAGAGTGCTTATTGTTATTGGTGGCTTACCTAGCTCTTTGCTCATTAGAAGTTGTTTCATTGCACTATTTCACTTGCATCAAAGGGAGTCAAAGTAGGAAGAGGAAGGTGTTTGCTACATATACAATGTTGACCTATCTTAAGTTTGTATGAATATCGTGTTGAGAATTTAAGTTGATAACCTCGGGAGTTGCAACATTCTTGTTGCAATATTGGGGCCCATCAGTCTTCAAGTTGTTTCTAGAATATGCCATCAATAACTTCTAGTCCTCAAAAAATTCTTCAGTGAGTTTCCATCTAACCATACAACCCTCAGGTTTATGCCTTTAATATTGACCACAACCATTTTACCTTTACACCTTAACTTTATGCTCTTCAATTAGGTTTTTTGTTTTTGTTTTTGTAAGCTTAGGTAAAGCCTCCTTTTCTGTTTATATAAAAGAAAACTGAAACCACATACAGTTAATAGGTGGCCTCAACTTGCCCATTGGGAAACCAAGTCTATTGGCCAACTATGCATATTGTAAGCCATCCAAAAACGATAAGTTATCAGTCTTTCTACCCAAGCGATATATACATAACTATTTAAAAACCAGTCTATAGTCTTAGATCCCATAAACATGCATGTAAAAGAAAGCTAGCCGCTAAAAAACAAAAACTTGAGGTCATTGTGCTCAACTATTCTTTGAGGTATTTTGGTTCTGACTCAATTGTCGTTGGATCTTCAGTTGAATCTCTAGGTGTTGGTGTCATTTTAGTAATACATGGAATGTGTCGCTGTATATGGTCCAATCTTATGTCCTGCTTGCAGAGCTGGAACTGGATAGTTTGTAGGTCCTTTTTATAGTCTGGCATGTCTCTGATGATCAGAGCCATCCCCATGGACACTTGTTCCATTTCTTTTCCTACTAGTCTTTTCATGAGCCAGTACAGATGCAAGGTCTGATTGAATTGGGATAGTCTCCCTCTGGTGTTCCAAGGATTTGGAATGTGGTCTGTCCATTCCTCCATTTCGTCCTCGGAGTCCTCTTCCATAGTTCTTTCCAACATTTCTTCTATAATTTTTCAGATTCCTGCATCCGTTCCTTCCTTATATGATTTTGCTGCCTCCCTGATAGTCTCATCCATGGGTCTTCTTCCTATCTTCTGTTCCGAGGTTCCCAGGTCCTTTGAATGAGGGCCAGATTTTCCTCATCCTCCGCGACCTCTTCCTCTGGCTGGGCACACCATGTCGCTAGTGTCTGCTACCTATTCACAGTGATCACAATTCAATATCAGGATAAAATAACCATTACCCATCCAAATGCCAATTGCCTCGTGGGGTTTCTGTTCTCCGTCACTGCCTCCTTTCTGCCTACACTCCATTTCTCCCAAGCATTCATGTGAGCTAGGGGTGCTCTTCACCTTCTCCCTGCTCACCCCCACTTACCTCTCGGTCAGACCCATTGTCTTTGTCTCTCCTCCACTGTCCCTTCCGCCTGCAGTGAGGTCCCTCAGGCTAACTCATTCCCTGTGCGACCCTGTTAGAGGAAACGAAGGGAGTTTCGTGCCGGGACTCTCCTCCCTCCCCTCACAATGCTACCTCCTCTGCATGTCACCCATTCCTTGCTTAGCTTCCTGCCCAGCTTCCCCTCCCAGGCTTGCTCTTCTCTACTGCCTTAACTCCCCTTATCTACCTAGAAATTCGGCCTGAGGAACTCCTCTGGACCCTTAGACCTCCATGCCACCCAGATAAAATCCTCTCTAGCCTTGCTAGCCTTAACCCTGAGCAAAATGTGCCACTCCCTATTAGCTTCTATGCCTTCAAGCCTGGCCAGCATCGACGCAAAGATATAAGGCCATTCTTCCTCACTGCTTTTGCTCTTTCTGCACACCATAACCTCTCCCTATGGTATTTCCTTCCCAACCTAGAAAAAATTTCTTCCCCCACCCGGCATACTACACTTTCCCTCACGAATTACAGAAAGAAAACAGTTAGCGTACCCATGGTTGCTATGCCTGCTTGCTGAATGTGAGTATGGCTAATCCTCCGCTCTCGTTCTCCTATTACCCTGTAGTCTAGCCATCCTCCCTTCTCTACGCTCCCTCTCATACTTTGCCTTACCTACCTGCTGTCCCATCCACCTTATGTCACTGTCCTTACCACCTCTCCCCTTACCTACATACCAAACACCACTTCTCCCTTCTGACGTCGTTGCAGTCATGTGGGACTCCACCACTCCCTATGGTATAATCGTGTGGACAATGGTAGGCAGTCCTTTCACCTCTTGGCCTCAAACATCTATAATTATTTTGATTACCCACTTCGTCACCCCGATCGGGGGCTTCAATTAGGTTTTTTAACTTGGATCTTTAGACTTGATATGCTACATGTTAGTTCCATTTATTTGATAAAAAAGATGGATTGCCACCTTGAACTTAAGCTTACTCAACTATTGTTGTTCATTGTTGAACTATTACTACTTGGGCTCATTGTATTTTCAAAGACAAGGTATTCCTGCCTAGTAGCTTGTACTCAATATTGCAGATTTCTTTCTGCTACATAGAGATTTTCAAAACACTTGGAACCAAAAATTATTTTACAACCTTGAAGGTTTGTTTGTTACAAACTATCAACCTTTGCACTAAACACTCACCTTAAGAATCCCATTTTCTTACCACAAAAATTGTCCACAATATCCCTATTCTTACTGCACCTTTGTTCATAATAGGGCCTAGTCCTATCATCACCTCAACTTCACAAATAATTCAACTAACAACTCCCTTAACACTTCCTTAAACTAGAATCGACCTCAAAAGATCCTTGCAATAGCTCTCCAATAGAGCTTGGCCACCTCAAAAAATAAACTAGAACTTAGTCTATAACAAGACTGCAACTTCATCCACAAATCAGACTTGAAATTGGCCTTCAAAACACCAGAAACAAGCCTTCAAACTAGACTTAAACTTGGGCTTAAATGCACCAAAAATGTTCCATCAATCCATATCTGAATTCAACCTTCAAAACTCTAGGACTCGTCCTTCAAATGACTGAATTTTGCCTCCATAATAGACCTAAAATTCAACCTCAATATCACTATAGTTTGGCCTTCAATAGGGCTACAAGTTGCCTTTAGTAGGGCTAAAACTCGACCCCTACAATATCTCTACAACTTGCCTTCTAACCAAGACCAAAAACCTTCCCAAAGAGTGCCAAAAACCATTCCAAAAATGTGCCAAAAATCCTTCCCACTGAAAACGTCTCCAACTTGGCTATGCTTCACTTGGTTCATGAGGTATGACCCTTATAACTTCCCCTTTGCTTGCTTAGAGAGACCTGAATTGGCTTTAGTGAGTGAGTATATGTTCCTCCACATAATGCCTATATATAGTGTGTTTGAATCCCAAAATAAGGGACAGCTTGCCCACTGGCTGGGCTAACTTGTGCAATTGGAAAATGTGTAATTAATATTCAAAAAATTATTTCTCGTGAACTATGAGGAGTTAGAGGGAGTGCCATATACCATTGTAAAGGTATCATAATAATCTTTCCAACCTTATATATTATGCTCCCATTTGAGCTAGGTAATTAAAGTAAAAACACATTCAAATATAGGGTATATAAATGGGGCATCAAAAATCCAAAAACAATATTTCTAGAAGGTGTGCCATATATCATTGGAAAGGTCTCGAAATATGATATTTGAATACGTAACTTTCTCCTTCATTTGCACAACCTTTGACATAAAGAACAATAATTTTTAACAATGTCAACCTTTATTATTGATGGCAACAATTATATATCTACTTCTTCTGAAAATTTATCCCCTTGTCTATTTTCTCTCCATACTTCTTGTCAATTCCCCCCCTATATGCATTCTCCCCGACTTTGACATTACTAGGAAAGGGTGCACCCCTTGAGTTTATGCTCCAATATTCATCTTCATATCAAGAATTTTCAACCAAAGTCGAATATGGACATCTTGATCCATACCTCAAAACATTATATGTATATAAATAATGTCTAATATAGTTGTGATCGATCTAGTCAATCATTATATGTATATTTAGAGTCTCTTCAAGGCCAAACATGCCTAACTCCACCACATAGAAAGTATGGAAACCCCTACAATTCTACCAATTAAAACATACCAAGGTGGAACATTTTTTGTAAATTGGAACCTTGTAAACAAGTCTAACTTCGAAAGTGAGTAAATCCTAATACTATAGTCTTTCCACAATCCAACAACTATAAATTCAATCCATTCAATATTATCACTAACAAGGTTCAAGTCAAGGAAAAATACATCAAGCTCAATTTCTAAATGTTCCATTTGTACCAATTATTCATCTCCAATTTCCAAGTAGACTAGATGACCCCTTCTAGTGATTAATAATACATGAATAGGTTAATCATGTACAACGTAGTGATGAAGCAATGTGTGATTATTTGTGGAAAATCCTTCTAATTCTATTTCTTATATCTCATTCTCTGGGTTCATTGAAGGTACAAATATCTCAACAAGGCTCACAAATAAAATATTTATTTTTGATATATTCCTTTATGAAATAACAAAAAACCTTGAATTTTGCTAGAAGTTTACTAACTTGGTCCTCTTCCATATCACAATCAGGTTGGATTATTTCTCCTTTTGATCAACAAACTACAAAAGACCGTGTTTCTATCACAATTACCAATTCGATAACATAGTTGTAGCTTGTCCTAAGTGTGATAATTATGAGACTAAGGATATTTTTTATATGCCTCAATGTGAAACTTCCATTTATCATCAGCCCACGATCCTGGCATCGTGAGGCCTTGCCATCCCTTATAGTTTTTATGGTTCTATATTTTGGAAAAACAATGTTAACTATGGTTTCCCCCTAAAAGGGTAGAGAAATCGTGTTTTATATGTCTAGTTTCCTTGCTCTAAGGTAGAGACAAAACTCATGAAAGTACATATTGTAAATTTGGTTCAGTTAATATAATTTGAACATAATTACAGAAAAACAAGTCAATATACTAGTGTTGTATCCCCTCCCTAAGCTGCTTTGGACTATAATTCTGAGTGGTTTGGCTTTTTTTATTTCCTTTGTCACGTCGTCATTGTTCAAGTTCAACCAACAACATAGTTTTGACTACTTTGGACTATAATTTTGAGTGGTTTGTTTTTTTTTGCTTTGCTTCATCATGTATTCATTGTTCAAGCTCAACCAACATCTTAATTTTGTGAAGGCCATGGCTATTTGTACTCTTGCAAACAATGATATTTTTCTCTTCCAATGTTTAATGATTTTGAATACAAGTTTGCAGTTATGGACTTGAGAATAGGGCTACATATAGTTCCCAGACCTATGATCCAATTAACATTGAGTTTGATCTTGAGAGGATGGATTTATTTACTATTCGGTCTCTTGAAAATATGCTTAAGACATCTCTGCTTACTTTTGAATAGGATTGCGCTTTTATTACAATGATAAGTTCTTGGATTTATGTTCAGAACTTGGATTTTTACTTTCTCAAGAATCTCGTCCTAGCAGAAGGTTCTTAACATTACACAATGGAACTGTCTTTGCATCACATGAGGGTATGGTCTTTCCACCGCATGATGGAACTTCCTTGGCATCAAATGAGGGTATGGTTTTGCCACTGCATGATGGCACAGTCTTGGCATCACATGAGAGCGTGATCTTGGTGCCATGCGATGGCATGGTCTGACACATTGCATACAATATAGGTCACATATAATTTCAGTTCTTGGAATTGCATCTATATGACAGTATAGGTATCATACATCACATTTACATTACAGTATTGGCATCCCTTGTTGTATATATTCCACCTCTGTTATGTGAAATCATCACATGGTATAGTTGGTAAGAATCATATATATATATATATATATATTTATATATGTAGATATCTGACTCTTCATGTATGATGATCTCGTTGTAACATAATACAACATCGTTCAACTATACAGTTTATTATATTGATATGATATTGGCATGGCATGATTTACACATTGCAGTTCAGTATTGGCATGACACTACACATGTATGCAACATAGTAGTATGGCACCATGTTTGATTTAATACAAAATCATTCAACTATATAGTCTATTATATTATATGACATCAGCATGGCATGATTTACACATTGCAATTCAGTATTGGCATGATACTACATGTGTGCAACACAATAGTATGGCACCATGTTTGATTTATTCTTTGCAGTTCAGTATGAAACAAAATAGTATGGCACCTATAGAAAAGTATCCATGCTATCATTTTTGAACCCTCAAACCATAGTGACAATATTGCTATGATAGAGTTGATGATATTATAGTAATGAAAGTTCAGATGTGTCAGTGGTTTCAATGTTTCTATGGCCAGTGTAAAGTTGTAACAAGTGCCTCTATATGTGAATGCTTTTCTTCATATGTTCCCTTTATTTCCATTGTAATGTTATTGTTATTTCTATATAATTTCACATAATGTTATAGTTGTGCGGTGTTAGTCCATTATCATTATTATTATGATGTGTTTATCATTAGGACAATGCAAATAAAGAAAATCACAATACAAACAAGAACAACAGAAGTAGGCTCCATGCTAGGGAAATACCCTTGCATAGGGGTAAACCCATAAATTCTCTTCTTTTAGAAATTCAACAAAGACATCCAAGACTTTTGATTAAGACAACTCACCAAGTGATAGGCCAACCACTCAAACAGAAAAGCTTCTTTCTTTAACTTCGTATGCATGTCTTCTTTGGCTCGAAATCTAAAAAAAGATAACTTCCCTCCCAAGTATGAAAGATTTCCAAACAAAAAATTAGTTCGCAAGTCAAACAAACCAACTTTTATTCCTTTCCTCGCTATCCTTCTCTTCTTTCTCACTTTGAATTTTTCTCAGACTTTTTGAAGAGTGAAATTTTTTTATCTATCTCCAATGAGGTCGAATACCTCTCCATTATATAGTCTTTTGGTGAGGTCCAAGGGCCTCTTGTGGGCCCAATGTTATCAGGAAAACTAGTGTCCATTTAGAGCTGCTAGTCCCACTAAGACGAGTAACTATCTTAGAAACAAACAAACTAAAGTCACTTTTGTTTTCCTTTATGAGAGATAGATGAGAGAGAAGTAGAGAGTACCAACATTAGTCTTTCACTAGTCTCCTTGCTCGTTTCCTCTCTCCCTTGATAGAGTTTTCACCACTCCTTCCTCACTTGTCCCAATTCAAAGAACACCTGTAGAGTTAAGGCACCAAAATACCATCAAAGCATAGAGATCTATAACCATAAATACCGTAGGATCAGATGTACATTAACCATATAAATGCATATACAAATACAAGATTCAAAGATATACGAGCATATGGAGGAAAACTAAAATAGCTTTATTGATAGAAGTAGTAGAAGATATGATTACAACCAAGCTATCTGATCCAACATCATCCTCCCAACATGAAAGCCCTCTTCACCTCATACAAAGCAAGATCACCCAACAATGTCTTCAAAGAGAAACCAACATCACTTCCTTTCAAATTACAAAATTGTAGCCTCTAGATCTCTAGGATGAGGGATCCATATATAGATGTTTACAGGAGAGTGAGTTAGCTTCTGGGATTTTGATTAGTGTCATTTCACTGATAGTTCTTGGTTCCACTTGGAGATTTCAAATCTCTTACTCATCCCTAGGCGAATTCAAAGAGGCAAGTGTCATATGAGCAGTTTCTAGAAGATTCTCTGGGTTTCCACCTAGCAAACTGCTTCTGCCATTTTCTGCTCTCACTTATCACACCCTATAGAAGGGATTTCCAGTATGCATTGCACCCCTCATGTGTAATAGGTGAGATGCATTGTACCCTATGCATGGAGTAGTCTGTATGGTCCAGTTTTGACCAGTTCTGAGTAGTTTTTCATGGAGAACTTCTGGGAGATAATGTAATCAGCTGACCTTGTTCCTTTAGGGTATGAAACAACACTTTTAGGGGTTTAGAAGCCCTTGGTTTATGGATATATGTGATTGGGGTTGCAGTTCCCAAATATGTCTATAACACCCGACTTGATGGGATGGATGACCCATCACTTGATAGATTCTAGATATCATTTTTACATTTAAAATATTTATTATACATCAATTCAAGAGCCCTTCATGGGACTTTACATAATGACCTTGACTTTGACCTTGTCATTAAGCTAGTTTACACAAATGGGTGCTAAACTTAAGAGAAAATGGGTTCATTGCCTATTCCAAAACCAAGCCACAATAGTCATTGGTATAGGAAAAGGATCGTCAAATCCCATGGGAATAATATTTCTCTTATGGTAGGAAAGGACATTTCTCTTTATCAAGTAGAGGAATTTATCAGCAAAACATTAGTTCATAAGTTCTTCAATTGATGTGTTTTCTAGCTACATTTTCTAAGACATGTTACTTTCATGATCTTGCATACATTATTGGTTTTAGGTGACATCTACAACTCTCTTTCGATAGCCCTATATCAACCCAACCAGATGTTATTCAAAAATCAAAATGAAATTCAAATAAAAGTCACCTTTTATGATGGCCTTTTATCATGACATCTTCTTCTTTCACTATCAGCATCCTGTACATTCACATCTCCAAGAATTTCAATGTTAAGGGTTGTCTTCTTTTATCAAGGTATTCATACCTTTCCTCATGGAGATATCCTAGCCAATTCTTTTAAATCATTAGATGTTGACTACTTATCTTCTCTTGTTGTGACTATAGTTGAATTCTTTTTCTTCGCATATTGTTCCTAGGAACTTCTATTCATAGTTCCTTCATTTTTTCAACCACCTCATATTCCATATGAGGAATATTATGTTGATTTCATCCAGTCAATATGTGAACCATGCCTTCATGCATCTTTCCATAGGAGGAGATCCTTTTTCTTTTGGTCATGCTCATGAGATAAAGCGTTACTCATGCAACCATATGTGTTACAATACTTCTAATGTTATTTTTAATAAAAGATTTGATGCCTTCTTTTCCTTGAATAATAACTTTCTTCTCTTCTCTGTGAACTACTCCCTTAGTTGTGATGCCTCAATAAACATTCCAAATAAATAGTTAAGGGTTTAATCCTCTAAGTTTCAGTGATTAAATTGTTCATCTTCATGTTCCCCTTTTAATTACATAATGGTTTCAAGTCCTGTGATAATTAACCAACTATCCATTTGAAAAGATCATGATCAATGAAAGACAGGCTTCTCATTGAAATATACCATTGACTCACTTAGTACTACTAACTAGGCCTTCTAATCTAGAACTAATCTAAGTCAATTCAATTAAAAAAAATATTATAGCCTATTATCTAGTCACCTCATGATGGTTCTTAGCTAAATGATGCCCAATCCAATTGAGCTAACTCATTAAATTGGAATTTTTATTGATCTAAAAATTTTCATCAAATTCAAGTATTTGAATGTTTATAGTTGAGGATGGTGGAATAAAATTACAAATTACACTTATTTGATAAACAGGGTTTAAGGGGAAGGCACCATCCTTAGAGAGACCCACAAATGTTGTTGAGGAAGTGCTTAATGATCTTGATTGGTTTGATGATGATGAGTTGTACATGTCTCCTGACCCAATAGTAACAGTCAATAAGCTTATGGTTAGAATGAATGAATAAATTAATCACGTGATTGGCATTATAAATAAAATTTCTGAGATTAAAGTTAGGATCAACATGTTTAACCAACATCTTCAGAGATATCAGGTAATAACCATATTTTAAAATTAATTTTTTTATGTCATAAGTTCAAGTATGAATGTTTTTTTATCCTTTACATTGTCTAATAATTTTTCTTTTTTCTTTCTTATATAGCATTTTTTGGCAGAGTTCACACCACAACATACAAACACCACTACAGTGTAGCCAAAAGAGGAGCACAAGGTAGCCATTCCAACAATGTTGACTAGTGCATGAGGTAAAAAAAACTCTAATGCTATTTTTGTTAATGAATAATAACAAAAAGGATAAATTTAAGGTTTCTTTATTGTTACCGTTGATGATCCACCCCTCTTTTGGTAGCCTCGACAAAGTTTTGAGTCCACGACCAAGCCATAAAAAAGAAAAAATAAAAAATAAAAATAAATTAGTGTACTAGTTATATAATTAGAAACATCACTTACGATATTATGGAAACACATTTTTTATGATAAAAATTTTGAGATGAAGTATTTTGTGTCTATGATTAATGAATGTTATATGTTAATGAATAATTGCTATATGTCTTTGCATGTACATGAAGTTGGTACCAGGTGCATGATTTATTTTTATGTTGTATTTGATTTGAAGCAATTTTTTATTTCTACATTACAAATCTTCCAAGACCATAGATGTTGATAAAAAATAGGGAAAACAAAATTAGGGTTTCTTTTATAATGATTACTCTTGTTATATTGGTAATTCTTGTGATATAATGTTAGTTCATCATCATCATTATTATTTTGTGTTCATCATCAAGATAATGCCAATAAAGAAGATCACAAGGCCAACAAGAACACCATAAGTAGGCTCTAGTCCATGGCAAAACCCCTCCATAGGGGGAAAACACAAAATTTTTTTCCTCTAGAAATTCAAGGAAGACTTCCAAGATCTTTGATCAAGAAAGCTTACCAAGTGATAGACTAGCCACCCAAACAACAATGCTTCTCTTTATAACTTCGTCTGCTACTCTTCTCTAGCTTGAAATTTGAACAGCGATAACTTCCCATATGAGGAAGCTTTCCAAACAAAGAATTGATGCACAAGCCAAACAAATAGACCTTCTTGCTTTCCTCGCTATCCTTCACCTCTTTCTCTCTCTGAATTTTCCTCAGACTTCTTGAAGAGACCGAATTAGTTTTGTGACTTAAATGAGGTCCAATATCTCTCCTTTGTTGAGAAATCTAAGGCATTATGTGAGTTAGATTCTTTAATTTGATTTCTCTTATATTGACATTTACTTGTGAAATTATATGTTGATTAATGTTAGTGATCCTTTGAAAAATTAAATTCCAACATGAATATCGGAAAGACAAGAACACAAGATGTAAGTGCACAACTAGGGGAAAACCCCTATGAAGGAGAAATCTAGTCAACTATTTCTCTAATAGATTAAATCAGGTTGAGACACACTTGACCTTTAACTAAATAAATATAATTACTCCAAGCACTAGATTAGTTTCCCCCACAATTGTCTCTACAATCATGGTTCTTGGATCCTTTTGTTTTAGCTTCAAAATTTCGACCCTCCTTCTGCAATAGTGTCAAACCTCCTCCTTCAGAAATCTTGGCCTTTCTACTTCAAAAATATCAGCCTTCCTTTTTCAATAGTCATAATGCTTTTTGTAATCGTCTCTGCAATATGGAACTCTGGCCTCCTTGTAATTGTTTCTTCAATTCACATTTTTTGTTTCCTCTTTATAATAGTCTTTTAAGATCATTAGAAGAAATTTCAGCCAAAAATTGGCCTCCTAAGGAAAAATAATAAAAAAATAGTTAAAATAATAAAACAAGAGTTATGAATTTTGGAGGGAAAAGAGTAAAGATATTTTTTTAAATTCTATTTTTGGTTGATCTCCTTATAGGTTTACTCAAATTTTAAGTGTAGACACTCGTTGGATGCCGTTAAAATTGGAAACTAGGGCCAAATTCCACTTTGGACAACTCATTTGATGGAGATGATGATTGTATTGACTTCCTCTTCTCGAGAGGACCAACATTGATATAAAGATCAACTAATTTGGACAAGTAGAGGTGTGTTTCTAAATTTATTCACACACATGTGCAAATTGTTTAGGTTAGGCACATCATCATGTAGGCTCATGAAGCCCAATGGACGCGACTGTTCACCCTTAATGAATTATATAAATACAAGTGCCCTCTCACCTTATTTGGCATCATCATCACACACATTTCTTCTCTCTCCTCTCATTGGTGTGTACAACTATTGGGCAGATCTTCTTTCTCTCACATGTGCGGTAGAAGGACAACTTTTCTTGGCAAATTGTAGGGCCGAATTTCAAGACTATTGCAGGAGTTTGACTAGAGTTGATTGAGAACTTTGACTCATCATTTAACTGTGATTTTGTGGGAAATTTTCATTTTTGGAAGGCCATACAATTTGGCACATGAACTGAGAATCTCTGGGCACTTTGACTATAAGACTAACTATAGGGTTGATCGTAGATTTGACTGCATAGTTGACCAAGTTTGACCAAACTTTCAAGATAGTTTTGAGCTGAATTTGACCACCTTATTAGGCTGAATTTGACCAGGTTTGACCAAGCTTCAAGAGGATGGTTTGATTACTATGTTCACCATTTTTGACTTTCTAGTTAGGGCTAAGTTTAACTGCAGTTGACTACAGATTTGACAAGGTTGTTTTGACTTTGATTTGGAAAGTCAATTTTAACTTTTGTATTCTCTATCTTTTTGCTGAACATTTGATATAATAATAATAAGAATTGATCAAAGGGTTTTCCTCACATTTGGATTTTTTTCCTTGGCATCCGCCAAATCTAGTGTCCTCTCATCTTGCCTTGTCTTCTGCATTTTATTTTATGTTCTATTTATAGTTACTGTCAATGTGATTTATGATTAATGTGATTTTTATTGGAAAACTAATTTTAAATTGTCATTGGGATAGTAATTGAACATTGAAATAATTGTGCTAAGCATAAAACATATCATTATTAACTAAAATTAACATGGTATTAGTGCCTAGGTGAAGACAACTCCCAAGCAAGAGAGAGAAAAACAATCACCAAGAAAAGTTTATTGGAAAAGTTTTAATGTCTTATTCATCTTAATTCAAGACTGAGGATAAGATCAATGAAAAATATGATTATCATGCATGGAAAATGACTTTGGACTTGACTTTGGAGGAGCATGAAGTATTGGAAAATGTGCAGGGAAAAGTGTTGGAGCCTCCTTCAAATGCACTAACTGCTGCTAAGATGAAGTATATAAAAGGTGAGTTTAAAGAAAATAAAATTTTGGTTGATTCTATTCAAAAGAATTTGGTTGCCTATATTTTTGATTTGGGAACTTCTAAGGAAATATATGATATGTTGGTTGGGATGTTCAAAGTGAACAATTCAAATCAAATTCTCTTTCTCAAAAACAAGTTGAAGGACATCAAGATGGATAAAGGGGAGTCCATCCAATCCTACTTCATGAGGATAACACAAATCAAGAATGACCTTTTATCTATTGGAGAATTTATTACTAATAGAGAACTCACTCTCATTGCACTAAGGGTCTTTCAAGAGCATGGGAGGTGTTCAACACCATGATTCTCAACAATGACATGATTCCTATTTTCGATGAATTATTGGCTAGATTCACTCAAGAGGAGACAAGGATGATGGAGAGAGACAATACTTCAAATGGAAATGAACCACTGCTTACTCCACTCATGCAAAGAAGAAAAATAATGATGGTATAAGGAGACAGGGTCAAGGGTTCAAGTAGAGATTCAAATAAGGAAGAAAAAGAAGGTGTTTCATTTGTAACAAGCTGGACCACTACGCTAGAGAGTTTCCTCACAAGAAGAACTCTCCATGGGATGATGACAACAAAACCAACAAAGGAAATGGAAATAAAAGGAACAACAAGTTTGATAATAAAGGAAAAACAAATGCTCCCACTGCTCGATATGAAAAATGTTTGACCTCACAAAAGATCAAGAAACACTAGGTACGAGGAAAGTAATTTTGTAGAAAAACAAAAGGAATTTTATCTTGTTCCACTTTATCTACTGCCTCTCCTCTGGACACTTTGGATCATTGTTTGATTGATAGTGGAGCTTCAAGGCACTTCACTGGGTACAAGGAGGCCCTCTCAAATTTGGTTGAAAAGAAGACTAATTTGGAGATCATACTTGGAGATAACGGCACTTATCCCGTGAAAGGAATAGGTACTGTCACTCTTCACTTAAATCAAGGTCAAACCATTCATATAAAAGAAGTATTGTATGTACCCGATTTGAAGAAGAACCTAGTTTCTATTTCTGTGATGGAAGATAAAGGCTTCAAGGTAGCATTCATTGATGGAAAGGTATATGTTTGGAAAAGAAACATCGAAGATGCATTTACACTTGGATTTAGTGTTGAAGGTCTCTATCAAGTTGGAGGAAGTCCTTTGGGAGCCTTGACTTGCAATGCTTCACTTCAATATAAGCTATGGCACCAAAATCTTGCCCACTTACATTACAAAGCATTACCTGGGGTAAGGAAGATGTCACAGGTATGCCCTATTTCAACATGAATCTTGAAGGAGTTTGTCAGGGTTGTGGAACTGAGAAACTCACAAGGGGACCATTCCCTTCAAGTGAAAGCCAAACTACCGATATTCTTCAGTTGGCCCATTCTGACCTATCTGGTATGTTTCCCGTAACATCATTGGGAGGATACTTATACTATGCAAATTTTGTGGGTGACTTGTCTCGTAAAACATGGATCTATTTCTTGAAGAGGAACGATGAAGTGTTCAAATTATTTTGTTGGTTCCATTCTTTCAAATCCTTGGTGGAGAATCAAAAAGGGAAGAATATCAGGATATTGAGGACTGACAATGGAACCAAACATGAATCAAATGAATTCAATGAATTCTACAAAGAGGCTGGCATTAAGAGGGAGACAACTGTTCCATACATTCCTGAGAAAAATGGAGTTGCTTAAAGGAAGAATAGAAAAATCATGGAAGCCACTCATGCCATGCTCCATGATCAAGGTCTACCAAATTTCTTATGGGGAGAAGCTTCCAACACTGTTGTGAATGTTCAAAATAGGAGCCTGCATGAAGCACTGGATTTCAAGACACATGAAGAAGTTTTCACTAGTAAAAAACATGATGCTTCTAATTTTAGAATATTTTGTTGTCCCATGTATTTTCATGTGCCTAAAGATAAAAGAAAAAAGTTGGAAGCATCTGGAAAGAAAGGTATATTTGTGGGCTATAGTAAAAATTCAAAGGCATATAGAACCTATGTGCATGGTCAAAGAGGTGTGGAAATAAGCCATGATGTTGCCTTTGATGAAGACACTGCACTTGGGAAGGCTAGAGATCTCCCCATTCCACAAAAGGATAATTATGATGCTGCAAAAAAGTTGGGTGAACCTTCGACATATGAGATTATGCTTGATGTTGAAGGCCCGATGGATCCCATTGATCCACCTCCTAGTAATCCCTCTACCTTAAGGAAAAGACCTTTGTGGCTCAAAGATATTCTCAAAGATGCTAAAATACATATTTCTCCAAGAGGGACATTTCATGAAAGTAAGAAGCCAAACATGTATCAAAGGTACTTGGCTGCTATGAGTACTATTGTTCAAGTTGAACCATGCACATTCGAAGAAGCCGTAAATCACCAAATATGGAAGGATGCGATGAATGAGGAATATGAATCAATCATGAAGAATGATGTATGAGATGTGGTTCCTAGATCGAAGGACAAGTCTGTGGTCACTTCTAAATGGCTTTACAAAATTAAACATGGATTTGACGGGAGTGCTAAAAAATATAAGGCCAGGTTCGTTGCTCAAGGCTTCTCTCAAAAGGAAGGAGTGGACTATGACGAAATATTTTCACTAGTTGCCCGATATATCATGATCTAATCTATTATTACTCTTGCTGCCACTCAAGGATGGATCCTACATCAAATGGACATTAAGACTTCTTTCTTGCATAGCTCGTTTAAGGAGGAAGTATTCTTGGAACAACCTTAGGGGTTCAAAGTACAAGATCAAAGGACAAAAGTGTGGAGGTTGAAGAAATCCCTCTATCAGTTGAAGCAAGCCCCTAGGGCTTGGTATGAGAGGACTGATAGTTATCTTATGATGTTGGAATTTATGAGGAGTGATCCTGATCCTAATATATACTTCAAGGTTCAAAAAGACATGCCTCTCATATTGGTCCTTTATGTAGATGATCTCTTTCTAAAACCCTCTCATCTATCAATGAAAGTGGTATTTTGCTTCCAAGTTCGAGATAAAGGACCTAGGACCGATGGACTACTTCCTAGGCCTAGACGTCTAACAAAATATAGGTGATATTTTACTTTCTCAAGGAAAATACACTGTGAAGTTGCTCGAGAGAAGTGGGATGGTGAATTTCAAGTCTATGTCTACTTTGATGGAACTCAAACTTAAGAAGCTATGTGGAAGTGATGCTGGGACCTAATTGGAAAACCCTTTCTAATATAGACAACTTGTGGGGGCCTTGATGTTCTTGGTAAACTCCCATGTGGACATATGCTTTGTTGTGAATACATTGAGTCAATTTATTGTTGAGCCTCATCACACACATTAGTTTGCTGCTAAGAATATCTTGAGATATCTCCCTGGCACAATCAACTATGGACTAAGATACACTGCCAAGAATTTGAGGCTACATGCATATACTGATGCTGACTGGGCCGAGAGTGTGGTGGATTAGAGAGAACATCAAGATGTTTCTTCTCATTAGGATCTACTTCGATTTCATGAATGAGCAAGAAGAAAAAATCAGTTGCTTTATGTTAGGTTTCTATAATTTTTATAGGATTGGTTGATTATAGTTGATCATTATTATGTTTGAGATGTTGTAAATAATATTTCCTCCTGCAAATTATTTCCAAAAAGACACCAAGTACCAAGATTTAAGGAGAGTTTTGCATGTAAATGTTTGGATAAGATCAGACTGCAGGTATTTTCATAAGAAATATCTTAGAATCAGCTTTACAACAATATATCATACACTAAAATTCAATTCCTGGATCAAAATAAAGAGCAAGTTTAAGTCTACACCATAAAACAAAGCAGAAAAGCCACAAATGGATAAAGTGTTTTCATATATTTCATACTTCATTTTTATCCTAATTTCGAAGGCAAAGTGTAATAATGTGCATATGGATGAAGTTGTTTTGTCATATACAGTTAAACCATGCTTCTGTCACAACATCAGGATCATCCGACCCGCATGAGCCATGACCCTCATTCACTTTCGACCCCCCTCTCCATCCTGCCTTTACTACCAGGGGGGTCCAAAAAAGTTGTTTCTTCCGTCGGGCCCCATCCATACATGTCTACTCCCCAACATTTCACACCCCCCCAATCTTATACCACTTACCATCTTATACCCCCTCCGAAATCCTCCAACCTTCTCCCCCTTTCCTGCTAGCTCTTCTCACACGCTCCCTTCCACTCCTATCCCGACACCTGGCCATGTCCATTACGTAATTAACTTTCAACCTCGCTATCACTCCCACGCCACTCACTACCTACCACTTGAAATTATATCCCCACTCACCTCCACTTCATGTCTCCACATCATCCCCCACCTCCATGTCACCTCCTGCCTCCACGTCATATGTCCGTTTCATGGCCAAGTAAAACTATGTTTTTTCCCTATACAACATTGTACTTTCAAACATGGTTTAAAAAAAACTGAGAATGTATTTTCAAATACTGAAAGAGGTTTTTGTTTCTAACATCATCTTGTAAAAATAACTCTCTCAGTTTTCTAACAGCTATTATGGTTTGGGAGATGCTAATGATTCTTTGAAGGCATATTTTCAAGAAATTTCCTGTTTCAGTCACCTTTTTTTAGAGAATATTGTGGATAATCAGAGATGAATATTGGGAAAATGGAATATGTTTTGGTTCATAATATTCCAATATACAAAAACCTATCTCACATTTCGCACATGTATCAGGGATTGAGAGATACAATCTCAAGATTTTAGTCTATTTTTCTGACTGTGCACTGTCTTGTTTTAGTCACCATTTTGTATAGCATATTGTGGAAAATCATAAATGAATTTTGGTAATCTAGAGGCGGTTTTTGTTCCTCAGATACTAAGCTAAAAAAACCTCTCTAAATTTTCTAATAGATATTATGGTTCGAGATATACAAAGGTATTACAGGACCCTATTTTTCAGAATTTCGGGAGGAAAAAGCTCAAAGATAGTTAGTGACTTGGATGCCACCTCATCAAAAGAGTTCCAATCAAATTTGAACTCCTATTCTTTGTCACCATAAATCCACAAAGATAGTGCCAAGTAGATTCATTAGTTTTGAATGTCCTATATTTCAGTCCTATTTTTGTAATACAATAGGAGATATTTGTAACAAATCTTGATATTTTTTTAAGATATTTTAGTCTATAATTTGTATAAATACTTCATCATTTTAAGTAAGAGATGTTGATTTTTGAATGTAATTTTCTCTGCATATTGTATATTTTCAAGTAATGGAGCATCAATAATATAAGGACCTTTCATAGGATTCATGTGGTGTACAAAATGGTGATGTGTCTCTTATGTCTATTTGTTTAAACATTGTTTTTCCTTTCTCTGTTATTCTAAATTTCTGAATTAATCAACAAAAATTGTGATAAATAAGATTTGTTACTTAGAGCACCCTATTTTGGCTATTGATAATTTTAATGTTTTCGACTGAAATTAGATGATCAAGGTGGATATTGATGGCCACCTACAAATTCCACTTGGACCCCCACCATTGTTTCTTTTAGTTTTTCAGTTTCCTTAATTGTAGCACAATTTACTATTTTTAGCAGTTTTTTGGGTCCTAAACTTCCGAAGCCATTTTGAGGCCCTAAACGACGTTTTTTGGAAATCTACCACCAATGATTTTCTGTCTAAAATCATCTTTCTGACATAGTCCTTGGAGAGATATTTCCAACGGGTTATCGTGCGCATCAAATGGAGATAATATGACTAAGTCGCGACCTCGAGAAGTTGGACATCCAACTCACCCCAACGGGGCCCATAAACTCTTGGTGTTACATCTCCTCAGGTGAGGGTTTTGGTTGTCTAGGGCTTTCTCTTATTATTCAATAATAAAAGGGCCCTTGAGCCTCATTGTAACACAATTTAGAGGCATGTGGCCGCCACATCTCTTCTCAGACAGAAGCTACCATCGCCCGAGCTAGTCTTATTTCCATTCTGTTTGTAAGCATATTTCAGTATTTGATATTAATGAAATGAAGTGTTATTTCTACTGCATCTTTTTATTTATGGTTATATCTATAATTTTTTGCGTTCATGTTTAAATCCGGATCAGTGGTATCAGAGTGGTTTGCTCTTTCTCTGTTTTTCTTTGCATGTCCCCAATGAGGTCGAGATATAAGGAGTTAGGGTTTGAACTGGTCGAACCTTTGCAAGACCAGCCTCACAATTTATGATGGCCTCCCATGGCAGATGAAAATAAAGATGAGGGGCTAGGAGATCCTATCAAAATCTTTCTTGAGGAAGCCCTTGAGAAACAAAGGAACGTGATGATGGACAAATTTTCCCAGATCCTTCAGTGACTGTCCAGGGGCGACACGTCTACTACCCGCAGCTACTCTGGAAGCACCACACCCTCTAAGGTACAAGTTAACTTTGACATTCCCATATTTGAGGGTCAGATAGATGTAGACATTGTAGATAAATGGTTAAATATCTTAGAAGGATATTTTTCCGTTCATGATTTTTCCAGCCAGGAAAAGATCACCTTTGCACTTCTCAAAGCAGCCCCCCACGTCAAGGACTGGTGGGAAACACACTGTGAGCAGAAGGATGAAAGTAAAAACTCACTATTTTTAGTCTAACCCACTTGGAACTCATTCTGGGATGCCATCAAGGAGCAGTACTACCCTATCAGGAGCTACGAGGATAAATACCTAAAGTGGACAACGCTGCGACAATGAAGGGACCAAGATGAGCTAGAGTTTACCAATGTTTTTCATACCCTTCGCACGAAGTTTGGTATCAAGGATTCTAAGAAGCATTTGGTTCTCAAGTACCTTGAATGCATGCATAGGTACATCGAGGACGAGATGGAATTTCTGGACATCTCCTTGCTCGGCAGGACATATCGATATGCGGTCAAGATCGAGAAAAAGTTAAAAAAAAAAGAAGCAAGACTTTGGATCTGTGAATCTGAAGCAAGGGAAAGGTGCCCCCAAACCATAGAACAAAGGAAAAAGCCAAGGCGAGGTGGCCCAGGAAAACCAGCCAAAGCCGTAAGCAAAGAATAATGCCGCGAAACCAAAGAAGGACATGGGAAAGTGGTGTGAATTCCATAAAAGCTCCACTCACAACACAACTGAGTGTCGGGCCAAGTAGTCATTGGTGGCCAAGCTAAAGGCTTCAGAATTAGATGCATGTTACAACTTTGAGTCAACTCGATAAGGGGAATGACAAAGGGAAGTAGATTATCGATGTGGAACCCAATTCCACCATTGCCACCACGAAGATCCAAAAGGAGGAACCCATAGACCACACAGACCACCAACCCCTGTGGGGAAGGAAATGGTCATCCACATAGACCACCAACCCCTATAGTTCATACAGATGCAAGGGAAGTTGTAGAATGATTTCCATCAAAAGTGGTCCACATACCTACAATAGTTCCATTTGAACATCAAGTATAAGAAGGGTAGCACCAGTAATGTTGCAGACTACCTCAGTCGACCATCAATCATCGTGTTAACCACCGTGCTCAGCTCTTGTGGGCATGAGAATTCTGATTGGCCACTTCTCTACAAAAGCGACCCAGAGTTAAACCACACATACCAGAGGCTCTTGGAGGGTCAGCAAGTTCCAAATTTTCACGTCTAGGATGCCCTGTTACGCCACCTGGGACACATTTGTGTTCCTTCAAGTGAGCGAGCCATGATGATTTGGGAAGCACACTACAGTCAGGCTGCCGGGAATTTTGGGATCGAGAAAACAGTGGCAATACTACAGAAGTATTTCTACTGGCTAACTCTTTGACAAGATGTCGGGAAGTACATCAGATCTTGCACTGCTTGGGCCATTGCCAAACCAACCATCAAGAAGAAAGGCCTCTATACTCCGCTGCCTACCCCTAGTCGACCTTGGGAATCCATCTCCATGGATTACATGTTGGGCATTCCATCTACTAAGCATGGAAATGATTGTGTTTTTGTGGTCATCGACAGATTCTTGAAGATGGCCATTCTGGTGGTCTGTAAGAAGAATATCACAACAGAAGCCACTGCTAAACTCTTCTTTGAACGAGTGTGGGTACACTTTGGGATCCTACAGTAAAATCGGACCACTCCGATATGGTCTTTACACCATTACCAAGGATGTGGGTGACAATGCATTTGAGCTCAGTATTCCTCCATTCCTTGGCCTGCAGCGAGTGTTCAATGTGGACGTCCTTTGACCATACTTCCCACCATTGTTGAACACATCAAACATTGGAGAACAACTCACACCTACAGAGTTAAATCCAGATTGCATGGAGAAAGCCACAACTGATTAGATCATGGAAATGCAGGTCAAGAACACTCACCATCAGAAGATACAACTATATCGAGTTGTTAAAGCAGACCAACTCCTTCACTAGGGCAAGTGGCTCACCAGGGACCAATTTCAGCAGAAGTTTCCTCATCTCATGGAGGAACTCAACGCATTGGGGACCATTGCTTCTTAAGGGGCGAGGAATGATCCAGGTGGATATTGGTAGCCACCCACCAATTCCACTTGGACCCCCACCATTGTTTCTTTCAGTTTTTTAGTTTCCTTAATTGTAGCACAATTTACTATTTTTAGTAGTTTTTCGGGTCCTAAACTTCCGGAGTCATTTTGAGGCCCTAAACAACATTTTTTGGCAATCTACCAACAACAATTTTCTATCTAAAATTGTCTTTTACATGGTAGTCCTCGGAGAGATCTTTCCAATGGGTTATCATGCACGTCAAATGGAGATAAGAGATAATATGACCAAGTTGCGACCCCAAGAAGTTGGTTGTTCAACTCACCCCAACAGGGCCAATAAAATCTTGGTGTTACATCTCCTCGGGTTAGGGTTTTGGTTGTTTAGGGTTCTATCTTATTGTTCAATAACAAAAAGGCCCTTGAGCCTCATTGTAACGTAGTTCAGAGGCATGTAGCCTCCACATCTCTTCTCAAAGATAAGCTACCATCGCCCGAGCTAGTCTTATTTCCATTTTGTTTGTAAGCATAATTCAGTATTTGATATTAATGAAATGAAGTGTTATTTCTACTGAATCTTTTTATTTATGGTTATATCTGTAATTTTTTGTGTTCCTGTTTAAATTCGGATCATCAGATTAAGGAATTTTTAATTGCTTGATTTCTACTGAGCCTTACACTTATGCTATTCCATCATCCACTTAAATTTCGAAAAGATCCAAATAGTGAAACCTAACTTGCCCTGTGAGAACTCCTCTAAAAATTGATGCAAAAAATCCAATTTTATTTATAGACTCCATAGCCCAATGGAATTATAACACTCAAATCAGCCAAACCAATCAAACAAAACAAACAAGTACAATCATAACTAGCCTAAAATTTACACTAAAAAACAAAGTTAAATTAAATAGAGAGATCCCTCTCTAAAGGTGACAGGGATAGATTCCATCTTCCAAAGTGGTTTTGATGATGTCCAATATGTTTACTCCCTCAACCTCAAAAAAACATAATGACAACACTTTAAGCATCGTCAAGGCCAAATATATTGCAACTAGTATGGCCTGATGTGAAGCTGTTTGGTTGAGGAAGCTATTTATTGTTATATTTGATCACGTTCTAGATACCACTGTGATATTCTATGAAAAAAAATATGGATTCACCTTTTAGAGAATCTCATGTTCCACGACCACTCGAAGCACATTGATATCAGGTACCACTTTATCCGAGATATGGTACAATGAGGAGAAATCAGACTCCAACACATTAAGACTGATGAGCAGGTTGTAGACATTCTCACAAAGCCCTTAGGGAAGGACAAATTCTTAGCATTCTGAGAAAGACTTGGAGTCATGGAAAGACCCTCATATGAGGGTCCCACTTGAGTTATACATTGAGCTCCTCGGGACTTGGGGTACTTATTGGAGCTATGAGGGACCATAGGGTGAGTGTTTCATCTTCCCCTATTGGTGAACTATGTATAGGGTGAGTGATTCACCTTCCCCTGTGATACCCTGTGATGGTTGACACATGTGTAGGGTGAGTGGTTCACCTTCCCCTACGATTGATGACACATGTGTGTAGGGTGAGTGGTTCACCTTCCCTTACGATTGACATATGCATAGGATGAAAGGTTCACCTTCTCTTATGACATATGATAAGGATGAGTGGTTCACCTTCTCCTGCTAGTGCCCCAACATACATCCTACCCTTGTAGTCCGAGACTCATGGGAAGTACCTCTCATCTAGCCAATGAGTTTGGAAAAGTGGTTAGGGACCATAGCATTATCCATGGATCCATCATGTACTATCGTAATCACTATGATGAGGATGCATAGTGTTCAACAACTTGATTTGGGATCAAGTCTAATTGAGGTTCTACCTCTAGACTGACTTTTGTCATTGGAGAGTGGTAAGGTCTTGTGACTCACTCTCAATCGATTCTTCTTCGTTATCCATATTAGTGTTCAACAGAGAAGAGATGAAACAAGATTAAGAGATGTTACATGATGACATGATGGCATGATTATGGATGGATTGGCAGGTGGAATTCTCCCTAGTTGAGAGGGAGTGTTAAAATTGGAAACTAGGGCCAAATTCAACTTTGGACAACTTATTTGATGTAGATGATGATTGCATTGAATTCCACCTCTCGAGATGACCAAAATTGATATAAAGATAATCTAATTTGGACAAGAAGAAGTGTGTTTTTGAATTTATTCCCACACATGTGAAAATTGTTCAGGTCAACCACATCATCATGTAGGCTCATGAACCCAATGGACATGACCCTTCACCCTCAATGACTTATATAAATACAAGTTCCCTGTCACCTTATTTGGCATCATCATCACACACATTTCTTCTCTCACCTTCTCTCATCGGTTTGCACAAATATTGGGCATACCTTCTGTCTCTCACACATGTGGCAGAAGGACGAATTTTCTGAGCAAATTGCAGGGCCGAATTTTAAGACTATTGCAGGAGTTCTAGGAGCCTTGACCAGGAACTTTGACTCATCCTTTGATTGCAATTTTTGTGGGAAAAGTTTGTTTTTGGCAGGTTGTACAATTTGGCAGATGAACCAAGAAATTATGGGCACTTTGACCGCAAGGTTGACTACAGGGTTGACCATAGAGCTGAAAAAATTTGACTGCAGTTTCCAGGATTGTTTTGGGTTGAATTTGACGAGGTTTGACCAAGATTCAAGAGAACTATTTGACTGATGCATTGACCATCTTTGCTTGTAGTTGACTACAAATTTGACAGGGTTTTTTTTGATTTTATTTGGAAAGTCAATTTTGACTTCTGTACTCTCTCTCTTTGCTAAACATTTGATATAATAATAAGAAGAATTGATCAAAGGGTTTTCCCTACATTGAGGTTTTTCCCCTAACACCCACCAAATATGGTATCCTCTCGTCTTGGCTTATCTGCTGCATTTTATTTTATGTTCTATCTATAGTTACTGTCAATGTGATTTATGGTTAATGTGATTGCTATTGGAAAACTAAATTGAAATTGTCATTGGGCTACTAAAGGAACATTGAAGTAATTGTGCTAACCATAGAACATACTATTGTTAACTAAAATTAACAGATGCATAATTAAATTCCACATCCAATGAGTACCCATTATGCATACTTTTGAGAAGACCAACATTCCTAAAAAATAAAGATACATTAAAAAACATGTTATCTTCAAGTTTTATGAATGCAGGTCTTCTAAAAAGTATGCATAATGGGTACTCGTTGGACATGGAATTTAATTTCACATCCAACAAGTGTCTGCACTTGAAATTTGAATAAACCTATAATGAGACAAGCAATTTTCTTCTTTTCCCTCCAAAATATTTACATGTGCCCCTTTCTAAATTTAAAGGATTTTGATTGGTTTAGATATTATGACATGGAAAATACACAAAAATTTCATGGGCACTTTTAGGCTGAAATTTCCTCTAATGTCTTTGCTTCCTCTCCATTTCTCGATCCTGTAATAGTTTCTCTTACTTCTTGAATGAATGCTTCATTTCTCTCCTTCAAATGGTGAAATAGTAGGCTCTTTATACTTATCGGTCATTAGAATTTGAGCCAACATGAACAATTTGACTTGTAGGCTTGTAATGAAGGCTGACTTGATTATATTCAGTTTGGAGGCCAAATTTGAAGGATGAATGGTAATCCTTTTGGGAGAAAGAAAGAATTGATTTGGTGAAGGAGATATTTAGACACAAAAACATTATTCCTTTCTTAACCTTAAGGAGTGCAAGAAGGTTCTCTTACAAAAATGACTTTGACTTTAACTCAAAAAAAATTGGCTTCAAATTGCCCAAAAAATGTATTTGAAGGAAAATATTTAAGCAATTAGATTTCAGAGGCTTGTCCCTTGATCATTCAATGTTGTCTTTCCTATAATGGCTATGCAGTTAAAGGAACATTTTTTGTTAACAAAAAATTTCAATGTAAAACGATCCATTTTTTAGAGTCGATGATAATAGTTGAAAGAGATGAAAATGATGTTTGTTATCCAAGTATCAACTCCTTGGAAATCTATGGAATGAGTTATAATTTGAGCACAACATCCCTTTCAATACGTTTGATCGCATTGCTTAGTTATGGAGAGGTTCCAAAAAATTTCTTTATTAAGCTTGTAACCAATGCTATAGAAAATATTAGGAATGAACTTAAAGATGAAACAAAAGCTTGGAAAGTTGTAAAGCAATATAGAGATTTAGATGACAACCACATATTTCTTAGAATGTTATAGTATGGAATTACTTTTCATGAATGAATTCTTATTGGATTGAAAAAAACCTAGAAATTCATAGATTTTACTATTTGACTGTAGTGAATACATTAGCATGCCATGTAGGCCAAATCCGTACCTAGTTCCATGCCATTATGACATGCCATCATGCCACATAATCACCAGTTAATACAATCATGGCACATAGTCAGTAGTTGCATGTGCTTATTCCAGTTACCTATTTTGAGATAATTGCTTCACATTTCTTTCATGGGGGTTTTGGTCAATCCAATAAGAATTTATTCATGCAAATTAATTCCACATGATAAAATTCCAAGACATATGTGATCGTCATCTAAATCCCTATATTTCGTTACAAATTTCCAAGATTTTGTTTCATGTTTAAGTTAGTTCTGAAGTTTTTTTACAGTATTGATTACAAGCTTAATAAAGAAATCTTTTGGAACCTCTCCATAAGTAAGTAAGGTGATCAGACATCTTGAAAGGGATGTTGTGCTCGAATTATAGATCGTTCCACATATTTCCAAGGAGCTGATACTTGGATAACAAACATAATTTTTATCTCTTTCAACTTTGTCATCGACCCTCGAAAATGGATCATTTTACATGGAAATCTTCTGTTAATTTTTTTTTTTCCTTTGATTGCATAACAATTATAGGAAAAACAACACTAAATGAGCAAGGGGTAGGGCTATGAAATATAATTAATCAAATGTTTTTCTTCAAATACCTTTTTTTGGGCATTGTGAAGCCAAATTTTTGCTGAGTCAAAGTTGAAGTCATTTTTGTAAGAGACCCTTCTTGGGCTCCTTAGGGTCAAGAAAGGAATGATGTTTTTGTGTCTAAATATCTCCTCCACCAAATGATCTACTTCTCCCAAAAGTATTACCATTCATCCTTCAAAGATGGCCTCCAAATAGAAGATAATCAATTTGGCCTTCATTACAAGCATACAAGTCAGGTTCAAGTCAAATTGTTCATGCTGGCTCAAATGCACAATGACCAATAAGTATAAATAGCCTAATATATCACCATTTTAAGGAGAGAATTCAATAAATAATTCATTCAAGAAGTAAGAGAAACTATTACTAGACCAAAGAATGGAGAGGAAGCAGAGATTATTAGAAGACTATTATAGAGAGGAAACTGAGAATGTGAATTGTAGAAACAATTACAGGGAGGCCAAAGTGTCGACTAGTGCACAAATTAAAGAAAAATATAATGCTATTTTTATTAACGAATAATAGAAAAAAATATCAATTTAACATTTATTTTTTGTTACAGCTGATGATCCACCCCTCTTGCGGAAACCTCGAAAACTTCATGAGTACACAACTAGGCCATCACAAATAAAGAAAAAGAAAAAAAATTGTTGTAATAGTTATATCATTAGAAACGTCACGTACCATATTATGAAAACATATTTTTGATGATAATTTTTTTTGAGATGAAGTATTTTGTGTCTATGATTAATGAATCAATGAATGAATTAATGTTATTTTTTAATGAATAATTGTTATATGTCTCTTCATGTACATGACATTGTTTCATATTATGTAAACATATTTTTATGATAAAATTTATTAAGATGAAATATTTTGTTGATTTACAAATGAATGAATGAATGTTTTTGTTAGAAAATTATATATTACGGAGCAATGGAACACATAAAATATTGCAGAAATATAAACACAGAAAACGCACAAAACAAGAGAGACATAGATATACGTGGTTCACCCAGTTTGGGCTACGTCCACCCCGAACAACCAGTCCTTCCTTTCTATTATCCAGCAAAATGAAGAGACACAACCTACAGCAAATCCGCTGTAATATCCTCTGTTTTCTCTCACAGTCTCACCTCTCTGTTTCTCCCTCACAGAATACACATCTATATCTCAGCCTCAAATACAATGCCCTCATACAAAGAGAGGGGTTGCCTTCTAGGGCAAAAAACCCTAAACTAAACATAAGTTCTACCGTCAGGTCATCTGCCTAATGAACGGGCCAGATTGACTAGAAATTACTATACTTTTACAAGGCAATTTTACATTTGTTTTTAGCTTCAGGGGCGCTGCCCCCAAGCCCCTGCCGGGGGACCACTGGCCCTCGGACCCCCTAGTCGGGGGGGATCGGCCCCCCCGGACCCCCGCAGGGGGGACAAGTCCCCCCCACACCCCCCCGCGTGGAGGGGTGTACAAACTTCCTGGGGTATACATCCGGCTGTAACAAAGACCTATGAACAATCATGCTCCACACACAACAGTTTTCTATTTGTTTTGTTTTGGTTTTTTTTTTTCTTGTCTTTTGTTTTTTGTTTTGTTTGTTTGTTTGTTTTATGTATTTTAATGTCTTTCTTTCAACTATTTCCTATATAGTAGATAGATTGGATACTCAAGGATTGAGAGTGATGTGGGGGGGCCAGGGGGAGGCCATGAGAGCTTCCACCTTCACGTGGTTAGCCTTGTTCAGTAGAGAAAAAAAATTAGGATTTGGATAATCTTCGAGAAAAACACCCTCAATCCAACAGAGAAACAACAAAGTCAATGTTGAGTTCGTTGCTGCTTCATCGAGTGGAGGGAGGTTTTCTCCAAGACTAAAATACTCCAACAATTTATTCTTGAAACCAAGAGGAGCTCATTCATGTATGCATGCATGTAAGTCTTTTTAATTATTATTTATTCACGTAATTAATTTTAATATTTCATCAAATTTAATCTAAGTTTGTTTCATTGGTCTAGGTTTTAACCCTCTATAGAAATTACCTGTAGAATAATTCTAAAAAATAGAAAAATAAACAATGACAAGAATATAAAACAAATACACAAAGATTTCCTGTGGATCCAAAAACTAAGACTACCAGATTGATTTTTCATTATATTACTTTCAATTTTATAATACATATATATACATGTAAAAGCATTCATAAAACCCAATCCATTAACCCTTGATTATAACATAACCATAAACTGTCATTTTTCATGCACGGAGGTAGGAGGAACTCTTACTATATTAATTGGGCATAAGTAATTGGTATGCTTTTTCTTCTATTTTATTAATTATTTATCACATCTAACTTCTCCTCCTTCCTTTGTTTTTCAAGTATTTTCATTCGCATATCTGTATTTGAAAGATTAACTATGGTTGGATTCATATATGTGAAGAAAACTCATTGAAGTACCACTCAACTTTAGCCCACCAAGCATTTTTGTACAAGGTGCAGGATTTAGTTTTGCATTGCATTTGATTTCAAGAAATTTTTTATTTCTACATTGCACATCTTCCAAAACCAAAAATGTTGAGAAAAACTAGGGCAAATAGAATTAGGGTTTCTTTTATAATGTTTTCTCTTTTTATATTGATAATTCTAGTGATATAATGTTAGTTCATCATCATGTCAATAGTTATTTATGTTTCCATGTCACACTTTAGTTGGGTTCATCCAATGTGGATTTTCCACATCATTAGTGACACAATAATATCCACGTCCATCGACATGTCATGTAACACATTCCACTTTGGGTGTGATAATCCCAGGTGGCTCCATGTGACTACCATGCATTCTACACTACTAGCATTTAATGTGAATTTTTTAAAAACATATTATATGAAGCATCCCACAACCTAAAACAACATCTAAATACAAAAAAATTAAAATACCAAGGGCTCGAGTCTCACCCGACCCTACCTACAGTACCTACAAACAAAACTTGGGTCATGTGCCAATTCATTTTCCACTTAGCTACATGCACCACTAAAATACACCACTCAGTAGCACAGACCGACCAAAAACACACACGTTTTAAACTTTCTCTTGGTCCCCTTCTCCAACCAATATGAAACTCAGGTTGAAGAGTGCCTTAATTACATGCCCAAAAACTCCAGAACTATCCAAATGAAAAATTTTGATTTGTTACAAGACTATCTGCATCATTCTTCACCATGAACCAATCGTGCAAGTTTATGTGATCCACCAAGTTCTTATGCCTTCTCCTCTCCCTATGCTTATCTATATATATGGGGTGTATGGAGATAAAAGGGTCATGTCCCTTCAAGTCCTATGGGGTTCACATAGGACACCCATGCAATTTGACTCACCAAAATTATTTATCCAACACGCATCTCCTCCATGCAATGTACAAAACCATTCACTCAAGTGCTGGTTGGGGTGTGCCTTTAACTAACTGAACCTGCTTGTTGCACATGCTAAGTCATGCTTTAGGGTGCTCACCCAAACTTGTTGAACAATTCATGATGTGATCCATTATTATAAATAGTTGTGCTCATACTCAACTCGTCTAAGTTCTCTTTTCATAGTAAAAGTTTTGCACCAATTTCTATCTGCCTTCTATACACACTTTGACCATTTTGGTTTCCACAGTGCTGGAAGACTAAAGTTTCTCAATCCTTATTCACTCACACTCAAGCCCTATTCTGTCCACTACTTTCTTTCTCTTCCACATTTCACAAGGAGAGGGGGTAGTATGATTGTGACAACCCTAAGTTAAAAATCCATGTAATAAAGTTAATAAAGGAAAAATAAGACCAAGGTCATGGGACACATATTCCAAGCTGAATGTTGGGCAAAACATCCTAGTGAGTATCACTTGATGTTTATTATGGCTAAGGGGAATTTTGAAAAGGAAATGACAAAGGCTTTGAAAAGGCAAAAGGAATTATTGACATTTTATTTACGAAAATAATGGAAAATAGGAGAAAAGGAAGGTGAAAGGTCACATGTAGAATGTGAGGAGGAAATTTATGGAAATAGAGAAAAAATGAAGAAATTAGAGGCATCAATAATTAAAAGGATTATGAGGATCAGTTCACAACTTTTTGTTAGCCTTTTGTCAGTTTAATTTTGGAATTAGTTTGAGAGAGGAGAATAAGTTACATGTATTATTTTCTGGCTGGTTTTTGCATGCATGGTATATGCATGTGTGTATTTGGTTCGTTTGCGATCATTGGCATGGGTTTTTCCAGGTTTTCACAGTGCTTTCAGCCTTGCCTTCCCATTTCTAGATAGCCATGGTGTGATGGGATTCATTCTTGACTAATATTTGGATTGAAAGAAGGTTTTTTGATCCATGTGTGGGGGTGTTACGAAAATCCAAAGTGTTGGGACTGTAAATGGTTTTCTCTGGGAAGCCCTGAATAGGTGGGTGGAGATAGGAAAATTCCTTAAGGGATGCTGAAGGAATTTTGAGGCATCCAGACTCAGTTTGGTTTTGTGATCTCGGGATTGGCTTAGGTGAGATCACAGTAATGTGAGGGTAGAGGTTGTTTAATCTTTGAATTGCCTTAGTTGTTTATGGATTGGTTTATCCCATGAGATCCCACATTCATGCTTTGAATATGGCATGGGGGTGATTGGATGAAAGAAATATTTAGTTCAGCCCAATCTGTGGTTGGGTGGTACGTGGAAGTCCCTAATTTGGTTGGATTTTGCATATGGTTAATAAGATATAAGGTATTCTTGTATTTATGGGTATATTTACTTCTTGGTATGTGGCTTTAATGATTTTTCTATTATTGTTGATTATCTAGTTATATGCTGGTTATAAGAATGGTTTTATGGCAATTTTAAATATGGGTGTTATCACAATTTAATTGATGAATGATAGGTTAATGAATGCTTGACCTAATTGGCATTATTTCAATTGTTGTGAGAGGGAATTAGTCCTTCTTGGTAAACCTCAGATAAGTTTCATATTTCTATGTTCAAATATGCATTCATGACCCATAGGTTGTAGGTTCTCTATGTGTTTGATGGATTGAATGTCATGGTTTGACTGGGCTAGGTTAAGTCCTTAAGTAAGTTTTGTGTTATAGGCTTTGTCTCTGTTTTGTTTATTGTCTTGGAAAGTCTCATCAAGTTCTAGAAAATGGTACAAATTCTAGCCCTGAAAAAGTGGCTTAAATCTCACAGTCGCTAGCACAAAATTTCCTAAAAGAGACTACATTCAGTGGGAAGAAGGCCTATTGGAGTGACTCAAGGGTTACAGTCACTCGGAGGCCTTTTCATGGGAGAACTGGGGGTCTATTTCACTAAAAAACAAAGTTATCTTAGGGGCTGGACACCTAGAATGGTTAGCTAGTTTATGGGGGGTCTTGTAGCACATGAGGGAAGTTAGTAAGGTCTTGTTTTATTGGCTTCATTTCCTTAAGGTTATCTATGAGGTTGAGTCATGTCAAAGTAGCCCCAAAGCTCATGTTTACCATGAGCAATCCAATGAAAGTGTGTATATATGGGAGGTGACACGTTACAATGATGCCATCCTCCGCTTAGGCTACCCACTCTGGCTTCAATGCTTGACAGCGTAGCCCAATACTTCATTAAGCAGATAGTTATGAAAATTAAGGGTAGTTTGTATGGGCTTGATCATGACACACCATAGGGAAACCAACCAATATGAAACATGCATTTAATGTCCATGCAACAACCCACCACAACCTTTCCCTATTAAAACTTTGGATTCATATGTCCCTCCATTCAGGTCAGTTATCAATTTATTTTCGCAAATAAATAATTTACATAACTAGGTTTATATACGTGGGTTTTCATGGAAAAAGGGTTGTTCCACATTCTCCTCTTCTAGAGTATCTTTCCATCACAAAAAATACTCTATTTTGATTGTTGTTGATAACCATAACTCTATAAGCCACAATATCCTCTAGCTTTGTTGGGCGCGGGATCCCCCTAGGGAAGTTTTGGGGCTTAGAGCCTAGATTTTGGTCAAAAATTGTAACTTGGATGTAAAGACTTCGCATTTTATGGGCGCGAAGAGCGTAGTTTGTAAAAGATTCATAGGGTTTTTCGCTCTCAATTTTTGTTATTGTAATGTCAGTTGTAGAGATCTAGCCATGGTCCACAGACCATGGGATTGTATAAATAGAACGAGGCACTAAGTAGATAAAGACATCATATCATAGAATCTAATCATGGAATAGAAGAATAGCGGAAGATCTAAAGTGTAAAGTCTAGTGTTGGGTTGTAGAGTAGGAGAAGGCTCTGCAGCTGAGTGCGCAGAGGCCTAGTAGTTCGTAGCTGAGTGCGCAGAGGCCTAGTAGTTCGCAGCTAAGTGCGCAGACCCCTGCAGGTGAGTGCACAGGGTGAGTCAAGTCTGTAAAAGCTGGAAGCATTAATAAAGATAAGTTTTATATCAATTTTGTGTATTCATTTCTTGTTTTATGCATTGAATGTATTGGGTATGAATTTCACTTTTACTGTTTATATGATGCATGAGTATATTGTTGGGTTGTGTTATATTCTTTCCACGACTAGCCCACGTAGTTAACTGGGGGGTTAGTGGGGGGGGACGGAGCCCCCCCTTTGTTGCGCCGATTGTGCAGCGGGGGGGGGGGTCACAAATGGTTTGAGGTGTACCCGTAACCCCACTTTATGGGGTATGGGGCAGCGCCCCAGATTTTTTTTTTTTTGGTTTTGGAACCTATGTTAGGTTGGGCAGACCCGCCTATGGTTTTGTACATGATTTTTGCACATGTTTTTTGGACACGATGGTTTTCGGTCCATGGTTTTGGATGCGATGGTTTTCGGTCCATGGTTTTGGATGCGGTGGTTTTCGGTCCATGGTATTGGATGCTTCAGCATGTATAAATATGTATTATAAAATTGAAAGGAACATAATGAAAATCAAGCTGGTAGTCCCAGTTTTGGGATCCAAGGGAAAATATCTGTGTATATGTGTTTTATGTGTTATGCTCTCACATTGTTTCTTTTCTATGTTTTAGAATTCGTATGCAGGTAATTTCTGTACGGGCTTAAAACCTACATCTGGTATTAGAGCTGTTTTGGCTTCAATGGGATGCCTTTGTTGCTTAGGGGTTTCACTCAGACCTATGATAGACCTTGTTTAGTGGGAGATCTGCGAGATCGATTCTGGTGGTGAAAGAATATGGCGAGCAGTGGAAAGAAAGAGATCGAGAAATTTAATTGTTAGAGTTTTGAGTTGTGGAAACTCAAGTTGGAGGATCTGTTGGTGGATAAAGATCAGTGGATCACGGTAGATCCAGGTACTAAACTAGCGGGAGTGTCCGATGAAGAATGGAAGAAGTTGGATTGGAAGGCAAAGAGCACAATACAATTGTGTGTCTTAGATTCAATATTGCTGAATGTATCAGGGGAAGCTATGATGAAGAATTTGTGGGACAAGTTATAGACTTTGTACCAATCTAAGTCTCTGGCGAATAAACTGTTCTTGTGGAAAAAGTTGTATAACCTAAGGATGAAAGATGGAGACTCGGTGACAGAGCATCTGAACACATTTAATACTGTGGTAAGTTAGTTAGCATCGGTTGATATTAAAATTTCAGATGAAGATAAGTGCATCAGTTTGTTGTGTTCTCTACCAGATTCGTGGGATAGTCTGGTTATTGCAATAGGTAGCAATGCAACTACCCTGCATTTTGATGAAATAGTCTCATCCTTGCTGACGGAGGAGATGAGATAGAAAAATATGGAGAGCTAGATTGGTGATGCCTTGTTTGTACGAGGATGGTCCCAGAACAGAAACAAAAATATGTCATCGAGTGGGAGATCCAAATCTATAGGGAGATCTAAATCTCTAGGAAAACTTGTAAAGGTGGTGTGCTGGAAATGCGGAAAGGAAGGGCACTACAAAAGGGATTGTAAATCTAAAGCTCTTGATAAAGGAAAGGGATCTGATGATGCTCCTTCTGTAGAGGCGAAAACCACCATAGATGAAGGTGGGGATGTGTACTTGGCTTCTTCAAGTACACATGTAGATCATGAGGCATGGTTGATTGACTCAGGTTCATCCTTTCACTTCACTCCCCATAGAGAGTGGTTCTGTGAGTATGAGAAATACGATGGTGGTGATGTCTTATTGGGGGATGACAGGAAGGCTAAAATCGTTGGTCGTGGAAAAGTAAAGTTGAAGTTGCAAGGTGGAAGGGTTAGAATTCTTCTGGGTGTTCTTCATATTCCTGCATTGGCCAGAAATCTGATTTCTGTAAGCAAGTTGGATGATGTAGGTGTAAAAACAATGTTCGAGAAGGATACCTACAACATGGTTCAGGGAGCACTGGTATTGATGTGGGAAGTTCAGACTGGAACTTTGTACAAGCTGCAAGGTAGCACTGTTGTTGATGGGTGCAACAGTTCTGTGGTTCTTGAAAGTGGAGTAGAAAATCTAGTGGTCTCTGGAGAGAAGACCATGCTGTGGCATCAAAGGCTTGGAAATATTGGAGAGAAGGGTCTTTGAATACTCATGATAAAGGTATGGTAAAAGGTATGATTAATAGCTCTCTGGACTTTTATTTCTATGAAAATTGTGTATATGGGAAGCAGAATCGAGTGAGTTTCCCCTCTGGTGGTAAGAGGGAAAAACAGATATTAGAGCTTGTGCACAGTGATGTGTTTGGACCTGTGAAGGTTCCATCACTGGGTAAGTCTGTGTACTATGTATCATTTATAGATGACTTCTCAAGGAATACATGGATTTATTTCCTTAAGAAGAAATCTGAAGTCTTTGACAAGTTTAAAGAATTTGAGGCTTTGGTGGAAAACCAGACAGAGAAGAAGATAAAGGTGCTGAGGACAAATAACGGTGGAGAGTTTTGCAGTAAGGAATTTGAAGAATTCTGTAAGAAGTGTGATATAGCACGACATAAGACTACTTCATATACACCTCAGTGAAATGGAGTTGCAGAAAGAATGAATAAGACATTGATGGAAAGGGTAAGAAGCATGCTCAGTGGTGCTAGGTTAGGACAAGAATTCTGGGTAGAGGTGGTGGATACTGCATGTTACCTAGTCAACAGATCACCTTCATCAGCATTGGAGGATAAGACTCCACAAGAGGTATGGACTGGTAAGAAACCCTCTCTTTCACATCTGAGGGTATTTGGATGTGATGCATATGTACATGTTCCAAATGAGAAATGAACCAAGTTGGGTAGTAAATATGAAAGGTGCATCTTTATTAGGTATAAGGATGGTTTAAAGGGTTATAAGCTTTGGAACCCAGTCACACGAAAGGTTGTGTACAACTGACATGTGGTGTTCAGAGAGGTAAAAGATGTTATTAAACATGAAGTCCAACCAAAGGAACCTTAGAAGATAGAGTTTGAGCTTAAGAAGGAAGAATCAGACTCTACAACAGAGGAGGAATCAGAAGATGAAGAGCCATAAACTTCAGGTGTGAGAAGATCAGTTCGAGAAAGAAGGCAGCTAGAAAGGAATAGTCCATCTGCTTTCTGTTCAAATTTTTCTTTATCTATTGCTGACAATGATCCCAGAACTATGAAGGAAGCAACAGATTCAGAGGATGGCAAACTCTGGAAAGAGGCCATGGTTGATGAAATGGCATCTTTGCACAAAAATGAGGCTTGGGATCTAGTGGAGTTGCCGGCTGGAAGGAAACCCATTGGCAGCAAATGGGTGTTCAAGAAGAAGACAAATGTAGAAGGAAAGGTGGAGAAATACAAAGCTCGGTTGGTAGCAAAAGGTTATTCCCAGGTTCCAGGAATTGATTGTGGTGATATTTTTTCTCCTGTTGCCAAGGTAACTTCTATTAGATTACTTTTATCTGTTAATGCTACTTTTGATTTTGAGGTAGAATAGATGGATGTGAAGACAACATTTCTTCACAGGGATCTGGAAGAGGAAATATACATGAAGCAACCTGAAGGCTTTGTGGTGAAAGGTAAGAAAGAATTGGTATGCAAGTTAAAGAAGTCTTTGTATGGGTTAAAATAGTCAGCAAGGATGTGGTATCAGAAATTTGATACATTTATACAGGGACTTGACTTCACCAGAAGTAAAGAAGATCATTGTGTGTATTTTAAATTAATTGGTTGTTGGCATTATGATGCATGTGTTGTACTTGATGGCAACCCCCCTCATAGAAGACCATCTCACTTATATACATTCAGAAGAGTGTAACATAATACATAGATGCAGGACAGCTCAAAGGAATCAAATGGCAAGTTCTTAGTAAGCTTTGCCATCAAGTCCAAAGGGGGAGATTGTTGGCATTATGGCTAAAGTGTTGTCCTTGATGGCAACCCATTCAGGTGGTAGTTCACTATTCTTCAAGTCAGCAGCAGAAGTTGATGATCAGCTCTCATTTTATTGAAAAATTATGAAGGACGCAGGAAGCCAGTTCAGAAGGTGCATACCCGCAGGTACACCATGCAGAAACTGCGTCCAGGGACGCAGGCCAGCCGTTCAGGGGGTGCGTCCACCCAGTGCACACATTTCAAGACAGAGAAAAGCACGTGGGGGTTTCTTGTGTGGTATCTAGCCGACGGTTTTGTGTTTCTATGGTGTCGGCTCGTGGTATTGTTCCTTGATTTAAGGAGGAGATTGCCTATATAAAGCAAAGGAGATCATTTGGTTTGGATGTGTCTTTTGTTGAATATCTTATGAGGTGAAATCTGGTCTAGATCTAATGAAGGCGAATCTATTAATGGACCGAGATCTCTTGGCGCATGTTCAGATCTGTGGATCTGATTGTCTGGGTTACTTCTAAAGTCTTGAAATCATCTATGCCCGGAGGGACGCAGGTGCAGTAAGGTTCAGGTGCGTCCGGGACGCAGGAGCGAAGAGTTTCAGGTGCGCCGGACGCAGGCGCAGAAGGGTTCAGGTGCGCCGGGACGCAGGCAGTTCAGTAGACTCAGTGCGAGGGATGCAGGCTATCAGTTTAGCAGGGTGCGTCCAGGGACTCAGGCCAGCAGTTGAGCAGGGTGAGTCCGGGACTCAGGCTAGAAGTTGAGCAGGGTGAGTCCGGACTCAGGCTAGCAGTTGAGCAGGGTGCTTCCTTCTCTTAAAATCTTTGTTTATCATTGTTGTATTCCGGGTTTGGTCCTATTATTGTTGATCTGGTTATTTCAGTTGATTGGGTGTTTCAGAAGGTTGTTTGAGCTTCAATGTTGTTGTTGGGTCCAATATGAAAATTGGATGAAATGTGGCCTTTCAGTTTATGGGTTGTGCTTTAGTGTATCCAGTATGAAAATTGATGAAACGTGGTACTTGAAGGAGAGAAGATTGTAGGCCGGCGCCTACGTACTAGTATCTAAGCTAGTACAAGAGCTAAAGGAAATCTTTGGAGCATTGTAACAGGTAGTAGCCTGCGTACTAGTAAATGGATCGGCTAGTACAAGAGCAAAGGGGGTTGTAGCTCCCGTACTGGTATAAGGCTGCACCAGTACAAATATTGTAAAAGAATTTTCTTATTAAGAAGAAGATTGAGATGACTTGCAGCAGGTGGTTTTTCTCGCGCATTGGGTTTCCACCTTACATCATTGTGTTCATGTGTGTGCCTTATGTGTGATGATCTACTTTATGTTACTGCATCTGTTAACTGATAATATGGTTGATAATGTTCTAATGCACTCATTGAAGATCGATTAACTTAATCATAAGAAGTTGTGGAAGTAGCATATATGAATCTGAAAAAGTTTTATTAATATGATAATACTGATTCACCCCCCCCTCTCAGTATTATTTCCAACATTGGTGACCTTGTTATTTATCTGGACTTGTATGTGGATGATATGTTGCTGGTTGGAAATGACAAAGAAATTATCTAGGATTTGAAGACCCAATTGTCCTCCAAATTTGACATGAAAGATCTTGGTGCTGCAAACTATGTTTTGGGCATGGAAATTAAAAGATATCGGGCAAAGAGGAAGCTCTGGTTAAACTAGAGGAAGTATGTCGAGACAATACTGTAGAGGTTTAATATGCAGGATAGTAAACCAGTGAAGATTCCTATTCCTGTAAGTGTAAGGTTATCTGCTAAAGAGTGTCCCAAGACACAAGAAGAGGAAGAGGACATGTCCCATGTTACATATGCAACCACAGTCGGTAGCCTGATGTATGAAATGGTCTATACTAGACCAGACATTGCACATGCAGTGGGAGTATTGAGCAGGGTTATGTCAAAACCAGGGAAGGAGCATTGGACAATAGTGAAGCAAGTTTTCAGGTATTTGTGTGGCACTAGTGATTATGGTCTGTGCTACCAAGGAAGACTAGGATTGGAGAAAGTGTTGGATATTCATGGCTTTGTTGATGTAGACTGGGCTAGAGATCTGGATCAGAGAATATCTACAAGTGGGTATGTGTTTAACTTATTTGGAGGTGCAGTCAGTTGGATGAGTAAGAAACAATTTGTAGTGGCACTATCAACTATAGAGGCAGAATACATGGCAGCCACTCATGCAAGCAAGGAAGCAGTTTGGTTGCAGAGATTGTGTTAAAAATTGGGATTAGTATAGGGAGCTATAAGGATAGACTGTGATAGCCAAAGTGCAATTTTCTTGGCAAAGAACCTTGCATATCATTCAAAGACAAAGCACATTGATGTTCAGTATCACTTTGTGAGGGATATGATAGAAGACAAAAAGGTGTTGCTGGTAAAGGTGGACACTTTGAAGAACACTACAGATGCATTGACAAAATTTGTGAGCTCTGAGAAGTTCTCTTGGTGTAGAGAGACAATGGGCATTTCAGGACTGGAAAAATGACTAAGCTCTCTTGTGGTCCCCTATGGAAAGAAAAAAACAAGTGGGAGAATGTTGGGTTGTGTTATATTCTTTCCATGACTAGCCCACATAGTTAATCGGGGGGTTAGAGGGGGGGGTGGAGCCCCCCCTTCGTTGCGCCAATTGTGTAGCGGGGGGGGTGGGGTCATAGGGGGTTTCAGGTGTACCCGTAACCCCACTTTATGGGGTCTAGGGCAGTGCCTCGGGATTTTTTTTTTTTGGTTTTGGAACTTATGTTAGGTTGGGCGGACCCCCTGTGGTTTTGTGCATGATTTTTGCACATGTTTTTTGGACGTGATGGTTTTCGGTCCATGGTTTTGGAAGCGATGGTTTTTGGTCCATGGTATTGGATGCTTCGGCATGTAAAAATATGTATTATAACATTGAAAGGAACATAATGAAAATCAAGTTGGTAGTCCCAGTTTTGGGATCCAGGGGAAAATCTTTGTGTATATGTATTTTATGTGTTATGCTCTCGCATTGTTTATTTTCTGTGTTTTAGAATTCGTATGTAGGTAATGTCTGTATGGGGTTAAAACCTACATATATATGAATATGTTTATTAAGTGAATGCGAGATAGAATATTTGTTTACATGAAGTTAACTAACATTTGTAAGAAGATATGTAATATTCGCGGTGTAATTCGAGGAAATAGCATAGGTCGCTGCCATAGCGGTGCGAAAGCATCTCAGCCCCTGGTGAGGGTTGTGCAAAAGACAATTATAATAGATTGCAAAGGTATTGAAGGTCAGAACAATGCACGAAGTAACCTGCATGAAGGTAGGCACAGTTGGAATAAATCGACACCTCACACATCTCAAGGGTGTGGAAACTTGGTTCTATCATCCCCCCATACTGCTTCAGGTGAGACTTCAGTCTGTGCTCCACGGGATGATGACGAAAGAGCCAGTAGTGTAGGGATTTGTTTGGCTAAATAACTCTGAACTTGGGTCAGGCCCCCTCAAGCCAACAAATGGTTCTGTTGCTGGGACCAGAATCTACATAGATATGTCTGATGTCATATCATTGGAATCCAATTAAGAAGGAAACTGAAGGCTGGTTGGATAGAAGAATTCACGAGTTTGCAGTGCAGGAGAATAGGAACCCGCGACTGTCAAAAGAAGAGTGGTTAGACTACTACTTGTACATAGAGATCCATGAAATCTTCTTTGCATCCTTCCCTACTGAGCTATACGAGTGGATTGCGAAGCTAGAAGATAGCCAAGGAAGGTGGAAACTCGACATTCCTATTATGTGGACCCCAGAGTTAGTGCAAAGGTTGGAAGCATCATAGGATAAGATCACGTGCACTTTTGATCATTGGCTTGATCAAATTATAGGAGGATTCATTACTCAATTCGCGGTGGACACCTCAATTAGATACAGCGAGGCAGAGTGACGCTTCCTCAAAGGACCACGAGGTAAGTATGTAAGGTCTTTGAATACTTGGATTAAAATGTTATTGTTGTGAAAAGAGGATTATGCAATTACCTTGATGTTCGGGAATATGCGAAGTGGAAAAACTTACAGGAATGAAGGAAATAAGGGACCAGAAAATATCCCCTTGATTTCACCTCCGTGAGGGGACGAGGAAGATCTTGCAAAGGTCTCTCCACGAAGTGCGATCCATTTGATAAGGCAAATAATTCCATGAATACCACCCCCACCTACACCGCCACCAGCTTCATCACAATCAACTCCATCTTCACCCGTACCACCTCCACCACCACCGCGATTCAATATGGAAAGCACAGTGAAGTTGCTTATGTTCAAGGGATTGGAAAATGAGGATCCAGACCAATTTTGGTTCGTTGTAAGAGCTGTATGGGAAGCACACTGGTTAGTGCCCTTAAGGATCGCGTGCTCACCTAGTATATTAATCACTCCAATGATAATCCAAATGTGGGAATAGCAGATATCCAAATTGCGCTAAATAAAGAATTTAGCAGGCTGAAGTCTGAAGCACAGTCGATCATTGGATTCAAAGAGATCATGATGATACTAGGAGAGACTCCTTGGGAGCTGGATCAAAAGCTAAAATGTATGATTCATGAAGCTAGTATGAATCTGACGGATGGACAACATAGTGAGTGGTTTTTAGCTTTGCTAATGCCACATTTAAGGAGAGTGCTATCGCAGCAGAAGCGAACGACTTAGGCTGAGGCCTTAGAGATCATGATGAGGCTACATGAGACCTCGATGTATGATCCCAACTTGGGAGTTCAATAGATCCACGCACAGCTGAAGAATTTATGCCTTGAGTTGTAGAGTCTGAAACAAGATAGGATGACTCGACCAGAAGTATGCAAATAGGTGTGGTACGTAAAATGAAAGGGTCAGGGTCATGACAAGGACCACTGCCTGGTGTTTGCAAACTACCTTACTAGAGGAGGACCAATGCCTTTAAGGTCGGAAGTGTAAGCAGGAACTAGCGCAGTGCCTGCTTTGTGGTGTGCGATTTGTTAAATAGCTGGAAAACATGCCACAGACAACTGCCACTTGTTACAGAAGTATACGCAAAATTTGTAACAATTATTCTACAACTTTTGTAGGTTAGTGGGACATTGTGAGAAAAATTGTAGAAGCTATGAGTTGATGATGGATAGAACTACCACCTACAGAGTTCAAGCCGAAACACGGCCCCTAGACCAAAATGCAGGAATGGCGCGAATAGGATTTTAAGGGTGCGGACGAGGCCGAGGCAGAGGAGGACCTGGAAGAGGTCGCGGAGAGTTGATGTCTAGTCAGGATATTATGCTCGTGATTGTATGAACCCAACATGCCCATCGTGTTTTTATTGCACCTTGTTTTCTCATGAGACAGAAGATTGTCCTATGCTAATAGTTAGGATACGCGAAAAAGGAGTGCTACTGCCTCCCCTGACTCAGAACCTACAGATGATGAGGTCTGAGCCGTGCGAGGAAGACTCAAATGTGAACATTGTGCTCCAAAGTGGAATCATGATGGGAAATGATAAAGGAAAACAACTAGAAGATAGTACTTAGGTTCGCAAAGCTTCGGCAAAAGAAGCGGAGTTTGATTTGGAGCGCACTCTGGAAATCTTCAAGGAAGCTAAGAAGAGCTTCGTTGATGCCTCTACTTCAGAAAGCAAAGATAGATCAGAGCTGGAGATGGACCCATCTATGCTTACAATGTTC
Source organism: Pinus tabuliformis (assembly GCA_031772625.1). Taxonomy (NCBI): domain Eukaryota; kingdom Viridiplantae; phylum Streptophyta; class Pinopsida; order Pinales; family Pinaceae; genus Pinus; species Pinus tabuliformis. The sequence continues at coordinate 650,101,470 of CM062817.1, forward strand.
TTGGAAACATGTATGAAGTTACTACGCGACAGTAAGGCTGTAAAAGGATTATAGGAACTCATTAACAGATGTGCTGGGACCATGCCAGGAGAACCACGTGTAGTCCAGAAGATTGGAAAGCATAAGGCAAGCATGGGAAGATAAATGAGACTAACAGCACATAACAGAGAATATGAGATGGATCAAGTTATCCTGGATTTAGGATCAGATGCGAATGTTCTGTCGAAACAGACATTGGAGCGAATGGGGAGACCTACACTGCAGTGGTCTCCTATTCAACTGTGAATGGCAAACCAGTAGAAGATAATACCCATGGGGCGATTGCAGGCAATAACCATGGATATTGAGGGAGAAAGCGCATTAGTAGACTTCAAATTGATAGAGATTATTGATGACAGCAATCCCTACCCCACTCTCTTAGGAATTGATTGGGCCACTGACATGAATGGGGTGATTAATTTGAAGAAGCGCAAGATGATTTTTGAGAATAAGTCACTACGCGTAATTATACCCCTAGACCCTATTGAAGGATCGAGCTATACAGAGGCAGTGCATGACTATGAAGGTGATGATGATTTGGACTGCATCTACAAGATAATAATGCGAGAGCAAGAATGGCTCAATCCCACCACGGATGGGCAGATTTCATGGGAGCACGAGAGCTCCTGTACTTTGGATTCTGATGAGGAGATAGAGCGATGGTAGAACCGGTTACATGAAGTAACCATGCTGAATTGTAATATGATGACCAGGTCACTGCACTACGTATTGATGGAAGTAAGGGATCTTCCTACTTATGATGGTTTAAGTGAGGTAGATACCTTCGTGGATAAGTTTCAAAGAGAAGTGCCAGAAAAGCAACGTTTCCAGGCCTTGGACTAGGTACTGTGCGCTACGCCCGCGAGATGGTGGGGTACGGACAAAGGCAACTTTAATGACTGGCGCGAATGTAGAAGGATGATGCTCACGCAATTTGGGAAGCATAGGGTGCGATTGATAGACAAATACAATGGACAGGATAATCCGCATGCACATATGGCCAGATGGGTGCAGGCATATGGAAAACAACCTACACAGATGCACATGAACTCTGTGCTAAAATGTATGATCAATAAGCATGTGTTGGGGGGACAAATGTCCAGTTGGCTCTTAATGTTGGGAAGACATTACTTAGGAAGAAAAATCGCTCAGAAGGTTCTTTCCGTGGAAGTGTTCAACAAGGTATGGAACACGCTAAACAAGGTATTTAATGCACAGCAAAGTGATTGGGAGCTGCACGTACCTACAATATTATGGGCTTGTAGGACGACATGCAAGAAATTGATGGGACAGACACCTTTTAAGCTTGTCTATGGAGTGGAAGCCGTAATGCATATGGAATACATCATGCCTAGTCTGCGCATAGCAACACTCATAAGTATGACGGACCGTGGAGCCCCAGAGGAGAGGCTCGCGCAGTTGCGGGAGCTTGAAGAAGAACGGTTTTTGGCTGGATTCCACTAGCAGGTACAAAAGCAGCACGAAAAGGTCTGGCACGATTGACATATTAAGCCATTCACCTTTAAGGTGAATAATTTAGTGTTGTTATATGACAGTAAGTTTCATAAGTTCCCAGGGAAGCTCAGAATGCATTGGTTGGGACCGTATGTTATTAAGGAGATCACACACGGTGGCACGGTGCAGTTGATAAAGTTAAATGGAGAACTCTTCCCAGGAAAACTAAATGGTAGTCATTTGAAGCCATACATAGGTGGCCCAACCATCTGTCTAGCTGACAAAATCACAGTCTTAGTGGTCTAGTTTGCTGAAAGGAGGCACGGGACTATAAACTACTCTGCCCGAGAGTTGCATGATGTCAGGACTATGCGCAGTAGTGAGGTGTCACAAGGTCTGCGACAGTGCGAGGGTAGTTGTGCTGCCATGAGGTTTGGCTGGAAAGTGATTGATATAGTCACTATTCACAATTTGATGCTTGGTTTGAGACTAAATGGAGCGGGAAACAGGCATTTAAGGTGAACTTTATGGGCTAGATTCATGAAAAACTGCTACCAATCGAGCATTAATGGATCGAATGCGGGGGGAATAGTTGAATTCAAATTCAAAAGGCACTATAAATTACAAAGGGCTGTCCAGCAAACAACACTTGGAAATTTGAGAACTGAGTTGTTGCATGCCCAAACATTCATGAACCCAGATTTGTTCGATCTTCTGAAGGAAAATTCATTGCTCGAGTAATTACTCAAGCCATTGGGAGAATTGTGGAATAGCACTATGGCAGCACCTGAGGAAGCCATGGATACCAGAGCAATGATTGCTGAGGAAGCCGCGCAGGCCTTGATGGAAGTAGAAGCCCTAGAAAGTGCCGGGATAGTCGCAGAATTCCCTAAATCGTCGCACACGCCAAGACCCAAGAATGGCAAGCAAGCTATGGTACTAGTGTGTGTATCCCCTAGGAATCTGTAAAGGACTAGGATTAGCATGGAAGAAAAAGGGAAGGGTATCAATTTGGAGGCTGATGAGGAGGAAGAAATCGAAGAAATCCTGGTAGAGGAGGAGGACGAAGAAATGGAGGTGGAAACCCAGGGTGTAGACCCTCTGACCAGGCTGCTCGGATATGTTCCTCCACGGAAGGGAAAAGCAAGGGTGCCTAAAGATCTAGACGAGAGAAAGAGCCCTCTACAGACTCCACTACTCCCTGATGATATCATTTTCGAAGGATCGCAAATGGGGCAAGTGACTGTACTAAAATTTGAAGACTGAGATCTCGCGAACCATGAGAAGTTCCCACAGTTGGCAACCACGCAGCTAATGCGCCAAAAGAAAGATGTGCCGACTGGAGTCATAAAGTTGGAGCTGCGTAAGTGGCTGAGAACTGTAGAAAAGGCAGGATTGTTAAACCTGCTCTGGGTGCCACATTACGCCTGAGTGACTATTTCTGTCATCAGGTAGCTGCTCTACTTGGTGCATGATGGGTGCTTATGGCTGGAGGAGCCCATCCCCATCACAAGCCACTTGATTTACAGAATTACCCAACTCCCTCGTAAAGGGGAGGAACCAACGAACATCTCAGAGGGTAAGAGTGATGATTTGGCCATCACGGAGGCCGTGAAGAAGAAGTTTGAGCTGGAGAAGTAGAAGAGAGGGTACACGATTTTCAACATCAACAACCCTGCGGTCAAAGTCATGACACAGATATTGGCTAGAGAGGTTATGTGGAAGTGTCGCGTAGATGAAGTGCCCGCGTTGGTGGTGGCACTAGCAACGCAATGCACAGAAGGGGTCCAGTTCAACTTGGAAAACTACTTATGCGGAGATTTCCTTGAGAACTGTTACAAGGCAGAGGAGCAGGGGAAGACTTTTCACTATGCGTGGCTTCTGATGTCCATAGTACTAGTGGCCTGGGAATTGCCCAAAGATAGGCAGTTCCCAACAATTGCACAGGACGTTCCAGAGGCAGCGAAATATGCTTCGTTGTGGGCAACCAGAGATGCATAAAGGATAAGGGACGGTAAAATATTCTGGGTGTTCATGGAGATGAACATCAGAATGGGGACTAATTGCAAGCCGTGGTTATCGCCCACGGTTTATAAAAGTTTTCAGAGCTTCACAGAGTTAAAGGAAGATTTCCACCATGTTTATATTAGGGCATAGAAGGACCCTATGAAGACGTGGTGTGAGCTACCGTACCTGGCAACAGACGACATCATCTTTTCATTCCTTGAGTCATGGTCGTCAGAGTGGCGTGCTCTAGCCAGCTCCGCGGTGGAAGCAGAAAAGTCTGCCACACAATGGAAAAAGGATGAGGTGAAACTGTGAATGGCGCGGTTGGCAGAAAAAGGCAGGAACAAAGCGGTAGTAGCTAAGGCCTAGTTGGTGCGCGACGCTGGCGGAAGAACAACAAAAGGCAATAGAGGAAGAGCACGAGGGAGAAAAGTTGCCTTCGCTCGAACAGGAGATAGATATAGAGCAAGGTGGCACGGACTCACAGACAACGTCCACCTAGCTGAAATGACCACACCCAAGAGAACAGGTAGGGTTGCGAAGAAGTTGAAGGCTTGAAAGACTTCTTTCGACTCGATCACCCTCACTGAGGGGGATTTACATGACATTGGGGAGATGGTGAAGGATGTCACTGCAGAGGCCCTCCAGTAGTTCACGGAGGAACACCAGATGGTGTTGGGGGCTCTTTGAGCGCATATATAGGAGTTGCAGGTGCGAACTCCACAGGCTGGTACTATGTCAACTAACCTTGCATTGGGCATGGCTACGGCCGAGGAAATGCTGCATGCCCTGATGACTAACACAATAGTGCTGCCAGAGGGAGCACTAATTATAGAAAATGAGGCCGACAGACCTATGGTCAGCAGGCTGAAGGGAATCCGGATAAATATGGCTGCACTCACTCGGGAGACGTTCTATGTTTTACAGGATGGAGTTACTACAGAACTGCGAGCCAGGGAGGGTTGCGCATTCCAGGTAATGAGCGAGAAACACATCAACATCAAACAATTGCGCCTAAATCACTACAAGGTAGTGGTGCAGAATAGACAGCTAGTGCAGGTGGTCGAGGAAGCCTAGTAGATGGTCCCCAAGTTGGCCATCCAAGCAGAAGAACTAGTGGAGGCGTGCATCTAGAAACTAGCAGCAGGGGTGCGTGAGGCAAAGGAAGAGATGGCTAGGGTTCAGCTTGAACTGAACCTTCAGATAGTTGAACTGCAATTGAAGGTGCAACCTTCAACTCGGCAAGAATTTAAGGAATAGCGCACCAGCGCAATTACAATAGCCATAGCGGAAGTTAATAGTGCAGTGATAGATTGTACAAAGCTGTTCGAGCAGTCGTTCGAGGTTCTCACCACTCTGCAAGAGAAGCCGAACGTACAGTGCCTAGAGACAGAGGTGCGCGAGCTACAGTAAAAATATGATGAAGTAAAAGGGACTGTGCAAACGGTTTCCCTTACCCAGAGGCTCGTGAGGATGCAGCATACGAAAGCACTCAAGGAACAAATAGATGTTGCTCAACATAAGGAAGCCATTTTGAAAGCATGCTTACAACCTTGGATTGATGAGGCATACATTGTGACAGCCTCCATTGAAGAAAAGGTCCTGCAATTGTAGGAAACATAGGAAAAATTTTAGGTTAGAAGTTTAGCTACAATGTTCTCTGAACAATGCATCGAGGAGGTACAACAGGTAGCCACTCAGTGCATTGCCGATCTTGTAGCAATCTAGGCAGAATTTGGAGGTCTTCACGCAAAGATCTCTGCACCGAAAAAGTGACTCGAGGGCGAGTCATGATGTTTTTGTTGGGGGCTTGTTGGGCATGGGATCCCCCAAGGGAAGTTTTAGGGCTTAGAGCCCATATTTTGGTCAAAAATTGTAACTCTGATGTAAAGACTCCACATTTTGTGGCCACGGAGCGCATAGTTTGTAAAAGGGTCATAGGGTTGTCCGCCCTCAATTTTGTTATTCTAATGTCGGTTGTAGAGATCTACCCATGGTCCGCGGACCGTGGGATTGTATAAATAGTGCAAGGCTCTAAGTAGATAAAAACATCATATCATAGAATCTAATCATGTAATAGAAGCATAGCGGAGGATCTAAAGTGTAAAGTCTAGTGTTGGGTTGTAAAGTAGGAGAAGGCTCTGCAGCTGAGTGCGTAGAGGCCTAGTAGTTCGTCGCTGAGTTCGCGGATCCCTGTAGCTGAGTGCACAGGGTGAGTCGAGTCTGTAATAGTTGGAAGCATTAATAAAGAGAATTTTTATATCAATTATGTGTATTCATTCCCTATTTTATGCATTGAATGTATTGGGTATGAATTTCACTTTTACTATTTATATGATGCGCTAATATAAATGACTATGTTGATTAAGTGAATGCGAGATAGAATATCTGTTTACACAAATTTAACTAACATTTGTAAGAAGATAAGTAAGATTCATTGTGTAATTTGAGGAAATAGTGTAGGTCGCTAACCTAGCAGTGTGAAAGCATATCAGCCCCCAGTGAGGGCTGCATGAAAGACAATTATAATAGATTGCAAAGGTATTGAAGGTTAGAATGGCGCGTGAAGTAACATGTGCGAAGGTAGGCACATTTGGACTAAATTGACACCTCAAACATCTCAAGGGTGCAGAAACTTGGTTCCAGCATCCCCCCATACTGCTTCAGGTGAGACTTCAGTCCGCACTCCGCAGGCTGATGCCAAAAGGGCTAGTATTGTAGGAATTTGTTTGGCTAAATAACTCCGAACCTGGGTCAAGCCAACAAGCTTCAACTCTGGGTGATCAATAATGAAGGATGTTATGTGTGAAGGCATTATTATAGTATTCAAAATAATACTATGTAATATATATATATATATATATATATATATATATCGTCAGTTAACAAACTTATGTATTATATATATATTTTTAATGCTTTGTTCCTCACATTCTCCTCACATTCACATCAAGTACAATTGAGGCACTAGATTGCATTATCCACTTTGGTCACTATGGTCCAATATTACTCAATAGTAGTTCTTATATATATATAATGCATATGTCCATTGTCAGTGAACAAACGTATGTATTATATATATATATTTAATGGTTTGTTCGTCATATTCTCCTCACATTCACACCAAGTACAATTGAGGCACCAGATTGCATTATCCACTTTTGTAAATATGGTCCAATATTACTCAATAGTAGTTCTTATATAGGTATTAATGTGCATTTTGAAATTGTATCAAGCATCATTTAGAGAGGGTACATTAGGATTGCAAGTTCACCACCCTCAATCTTATTTCTGTTGCACATTCTACACATTGTATTACTTCATTAGGCCTTGCGAGTAGTTCAAATTCCACTCTCATGATTTGGTTTGAGTGAGTTTGTATTTGTTATGCTAAAGTTCAATTTTATAGTGAGTTGAGACTAGATAGGCTATCATCATCCATATTGTTCAACTGTCCAATTTTAGTCAAACCTAACTAATATTAGTTGTTGGATCATTATTGATGTGAATTTGGAAATTGTAAAAGGTATTGTTCTAGAAAGGGCACATTAGGATCGCAATCTAGACATCCTTAGTCTTATTCCTATTGCATATATTTTACATGTTATATTTCCTCACTATGCCTTGGGGGTTGTTCATCTTCCACTTTCTAGTCTCACAATTTAAATTGTGAGAGTTGGTCATGTTCATTTTACTTTTCTAGTCATTGAATTAGTATGTTTGTTTTTGTAAATTATGTTAGTTTTCATAATTGATTTTAGTTTTAGGATTTAGCTTGACATAATCTTTGTGGTAGTTCATTTTCTTGTTGATAACATAGCAAGATAAAGGACCACTGGAATGGGATATTCAAAAAAACTAAAAATAATGAGCATGAATAACAAAACATTCTAGGATAAAGGACTTCGCTGCATATGTGATAGAAAATAAATTTGGAGTACATAAATGAGTACCTCCATTTACGAAAGTCACCAAGGCACTACCTATGTTTTCAAGCTTTCTAAATTTATTTCACTATGTTAAAAGAGAGATGTTTATTTTTGGATATCTTCTATTGACAGAGCTACTTGTCCACCAAGGTAGCCACTTGTCTGGAATCCATGTGGGGTCCGTGTAACCAACTCATGGTCTCTATGGAGAACACTGGTATACACAAATGATATTCCACATTTGAAGTCGAACAATTTCTTGAATCTTAATATTTTGTTAGTGTTGGATGTGGTTTTTTACCTATTTTCTGCACATTCTTTCCCTAATTTTGACCCTTTTGTCCTCCAGGGCTATGACTTTACTTGACCAATTCCCCTGTTTTCCCATCTTTATAACCTATTCTACTATTATGTTACTTTGCCATATTTTACTGAGTAATGCGATGATTTATTTCTTTTTGTGGCTAACTGGGAGAGTATTGAAGAAGTATTTTGGGAATTTCTTCTTCTTTTCAGGTGATGGCTCACGAGAACAAAGCTATGAAGCAGACATGCAGCACAGATTAACTACAGAGAATGGTAGAACAGGTTGTTGTTACACATTGGATGCTATTATAGGATGTCGTTACACATTGGATGTTGTTACAGGTTGCTGTTACATATTGGATGATGTTGCAGGATGTTGTTACACAACACACTGATACAAGAATCCATTGTTATGCCAAAAGTGTTGTCGCCAGTGATGCCATGACATCCCAAACTATTCTTCACTCAATGCTATTGCACCAATGCTAGAAAATGTGGGTACTATTCCACATAACAAATGTTGGAAGTAGGGATTGTTTATTTTGGAAGCAATAGACCCAAGCGGTTCCAATCCTAACTGCTGTGTATTTTTATTTAGAAATAAGTTGTAACTATTTTTATTTTTGTTCACCATGAGAATTGTGAGATTCTCATGACTGATCTTTTTTCTAGTTTCAGGATGTAATAACTATAAAGTAACTTGATTTTTCATGTACAAGGATACAGTATATAGAAAAGTAATGTTACTATGCTTATGTAATTCTCAGTTTATTTTTAATATTAATTAGCACAGTGATGTTGTTACTGTGCTTCAACTGATTCGTTAATTTCTTTTGTGTTACTCCTACGCCCTGTTGAGGAGGAAGGGCCCTCCTATTTGGCAGGGATTGCAGTGATAGAGGTAGTGTACATTCTAGTTTAGTTAATTGATTTATGGTTTCTCAGTGTTGTTGTACAAATTGTGGATTAAATTCGTTGTTGTTTCTATTTATATTATGTTGTTACACTGAGTTAATCAATGGAATGGTAGTAACCAGTTGGAGTAGATATTAGTTCTTGTGTGGCGCACCTTTAATTTAATAGTTTTGAAGTGTGATTAATTATGTAGAGTGTTTTTATGTCTACATGAATGGTTTGATTCAACAATTTAGTTCAACAACACCTTTTACTGTTTTTTGCACTTTCTTATTCTTGGTTGTGGTGTATCGGCATAGACAGTGAAAACTCCATTGAAACAGAAAGACCTACCTTGGGTTGAAAATTAAATGTTTTTGTCTCGGTCAATTAGGATTGATTAAAACAACACTACATTTTTGGCGCCGTTGATAGGGATGACAGCTGACAACACAGTCAACCAAGTTATTTGTTTGATGTAGAGTGTTCCTAGTCCACATTTGTTGGGCATTAAGATGAGAGATAAGAACCTGTGCATCACTCTAACATACCTGGGAGGGCTCACCATTGTGATCACTAGGGCACTTAGGACATTTTGGTGTTTTGTTTAGTGTGTCTTCAGCTCTTCAGTCACTGGGTGGTAAGACGAGAGGTAAGAACCTGCACATTACTCTAACATAACTAGGTGGGCTCACCACTGTCGAAGACTGAGGAACTTATGGTGTGAGTTAATACACATAGGGTCCATGTGTGTAACTGTAGAAATTATAGAGATACCAAAAATACCCCCACTCTAATTAGTCATAGGAAAAATGGGTCATAAAAAGGAAAGGAAGAGTGTAGATTTGGGAAGGAAAACATTCATCCAGGAACTAATCTCTAAGGCAGAAAAGGAATAGTCCAACTCTCAAAGGGATGTAAGGAAAATAGGGCTGCAGAAAGCTATTAGTCCCATAGAAAATGTAGAAACTTTTGATTCCTCTATCTCGGGACCATATCATTCTAAAGCTAGCACCCATACCCCCAAGACCAAGAATCTGATTCATGGGCAGGAGGGGGAAGCTAGTAGCTAGAATTTGAAGACCGAGGGGCAAGGGGAAACAGAGGGGGAACATCAAACACCTGGGATAGAAGAAAACGTGTTAGTTTATCAATACCTAGATAGAGGTAGTGTGGTAAAATAGCCAGCCCTAAGAACATCTGAGCCACTAATCACATCTACGAGACCGTCATAAGAAAAACTTGAAGGATGTCTACTACAAAAAGGGTTAGAGGGACTAGTCATGGGGGACAACAATGAAAATAATGCTAAAACAAATGCTACTATCACCACCTTTGATTTCCCAATCAGGAATATCAGAGGTGAAGCTCCTACGAAAAACATTCCTCTATCATCCTTACCATCCTTCCAAGGGATGACTGTGGAAGATTCAAACACCTTTTTATATGAGTTCAATGTCTTATGCAGAAGTTATGATTATACCTTAGATGCATAAAAATTAAAATTATTCCCTGCTACTTTAAAAGGGTCATCCTTGAGACAATTCATTGGATTGGGTTCCGCTTCTATTTGAACATGGAATGACATGAAGGAGACATTCTTATCAAGGTACCAAGACTATTGCAGAACCAGGGACTTAAGGGAGGAGATCTTTAGAATGACAGAAAAGGAGGATGAAAGCCTGGAAGATTATGTGGAGAGGTTCCACTATAATTTGCAGCAGTCTAAACATAGCAATCTACACTAGGAGATGTTGAAGACTATATTTATCAGAGGAATGAGGGATGACTGCCTTGATACCCTGAACCTATTAGGGAAGGGGGATATATCACAAGAACCATTCGATAAAATTGTAAATCTCTGCCTAAGATGCTCTAGAGGATCATCTAAGGGGAGGAGCACTGTTCAATATGCCTCTGCCCGGATACAAAAATCTGCAGGAGGGGGAGTAACCAGAGTAGAAATTGGGAATTTGTTTGAAAATATCAAGACCGATATCATCAGTACTCTCTCTGCCTAGATAATGACAACGCAGATCAAGAAGACAAAAGTAGAAGATGACACACCTCTAGCTGTGTTCTGTCCGAATTACCAGAATAAACATCCTTTGAGGGCATGCGAATTGAACAACATTAGTGTTAGTGTCGATATCTTCATCCCTCTGTTAGAGATCAAGTTCTCTTGTTGCATTGCATAGTAGGTGTCTCGCTCAGTCGGCTGCATTCCATTAGGAGCATGGATCATCTGACGGTAGTGGCTTCTTGCACATTTTCCATCATGTCCTTTACCTGCTGGCCCATTTCCGTTCACCAAGATCATCTGCAGTCACATTTTGTCTTTATATTTGCAAGAGTCATTTCTAGGGTTTCAGTTTCATTAGGTCTAGGGTTTCATCAAAAAGCTCTTCAAAATGTCCAATAATGATCAGCAGGCGCATGAGGATGTTGAATAAAGTTTTAGTACCAATAAATTTCAAAATCACTTGCTCAGAAATGTATTTTTCCTCAAAACAGGAATGTATTTTTCCTCAAAACCCTGTTTTGAGGAAAAACATAGTATTTTAGGTTTTTATTGTATAAATTGGTGTAATTTCAGTTCTATCATATGTAAAAAACTTCAGTGGAAACCCTGGTCACCTTTCCAAGCTTCAGCTGCTCCATCCCCTACAAGGCAAACAAAAATCAAGTCATTCAGTTCATCAAAGGCACAAATAAAGTAAACTGCCCAAAAAACAGAGTTGAAAAAGTAAGTCATAATGAAAACATTATAAAATTGGGTTTTATGAATGAAAAATCAAAAGCTCCTGTATATAAATTATTTTTCATGATTCAAAAAGCTCATTTGCATTCAAGGAAGAAATATTGAGCAAGAGAAGGCCGTGTTGAACATAGGGAGTAAAATTGCAGCAAAACTGTGCAAGTTCATGGGCGCGGTGCATTGGGTGAGAGGCGCGGCACACAGAGAAGGCGCGGCGCATTGGGCCGCCTTCCACAGTGTAAAAATTACACTGGTGTGGCACATATAAAGGGCACGACGCATTGGGTTTGTGGCGCGGCACATATAAAGGGCGCGACGCGTTGGGTTTGTGGCATGGCACATAGAGCTGCAAGCCTAGTTTCGCCATAAACTCCTTCAAATTTCCAAAATTGCTCAATCCTATGGTGTGCAAGTAAGTCTAGAGTTCTTCCTTTGCTAGTGAAAGAGTTTTTATTAGAATTTATGGTGGTTTAGTGTGTAAAATCTCAAACCCTACCTCTTTGCAATTTTGCTCAAAAACAAATTGCCTAGGGTTTGTATTTATGTTTTTGCTACCAAGTCTATTTCATCATTCCCTTACTCTTTGACTCGTCCATTTATTTTTCAGTTTCATCCACTCATTCCCTAATTCCTATATTCCTAAAATCATTCACCCCTATCCCCAATTTCCATTTTCCAAAATCCTAACTACAACATCCCCAAACCCTAATTGCTGTCCCTAAGCTTACATACTATTCCATAAACCCCCTATTTCCCAAAAAACTTGTCATAATATTCCCCAAAACCCCTCATACCCTCTCCCTCCACAGTCCCTCATACGTTCTTACCCTTGGTGGCAGAAAACTAAAAACACCATAAATCTCTTCATACTCATCAAGAAAACTCACACATTAGCAAACATGGAATCTAATCCTTCATATGACCGAGATGAAGGGACACACAATGACTCTCCTACAGAAATGCATGCACCAAGGAGACCTCACAAGGGTGGCAAACATATACGAGAGGAGTCTACTTCACTTGCCGAGCTACAGGCCTGCCCTCTTGCTATCACATGCTTCCAACACCAATCCTATTATCAGTTCTATGAGATGGTTACTAGTGTCTAGTACCATCATGAGTTGGCCAGATTGTTTGTGCTTCATCTACATAATGGCCAAGCCACTCTAGCTAGTGTGACATTCACCTTGACACCAGAGTCTATTTCTCTAGCAACCGACATTCCTAATGTTGGAGAGCAGTGGAACAAAAGGCAGCAAATTGACAGGGAACATTATGAACCATACATCAAGCCCGGTTATTTGAGATAGCTCAGCAGAGTTTTTCCCTTTCGGTACCTGAAAGACTCATATGCTCCCTTGATGAAACTCATAATTAAGTATTTCAGCTATGAGGGCCAGTTTTCTTGCCTATATGCCTATCATATCAGATTGTTGATGCACTTTACCAGGGTGAGAATGATGAATCTCCCCTACTTCATGTGCCAAAATATTGAGAAGATGACCACCCTAGTGCAAAAGAAAACTCCTCAGCAGCATTATAACAGTATATATCATTTTTCACTCCTCAAAATTGTGGTCATGCATCAGCTTGGTTTGAAGGACATTTCATGGGAGGATTTCATTTCTCTTGAGTTCTTCATAGCTCCTCAAGTACCTCTAGCAGCTTTTCATGAGACAGGTGGACCTTCACATCAACAGGAGAGTCATGAGATACAAACCGCTAGTGTGCCAGTGTTTGTTACCTATCAAAAGGGCACTAGAGGGTTGTTTGAAGCAGCAAAGCAAGTATTATCTCCACCCAGGGTGGAAGGGGTCTCGCTTCCTTCATCAACACAATAGGTTTAGGACAACGGGAAGAGGCCATTACAGGATGAGGGGCCTTCAGGAGAGCAGGAGACCGATTTTATTCTTATTCAAGATGATGACACTGATTTGGGCTCACGAAGCTCAAAGCTTAGAGAGATCATCCAAGAGCAACAGGTAGACATCAATGCTTTGTACCTCAACTTAGAAAGAGCCAAGTGGATCATCAAATATCTAGAGCAAAGAAACAAACAACTAGAGGATCAGCAAACCATAATGGAGCTAAGAAACATACGAGAAAGCCGGCAAGTTGACAAAAGGAGGAAAGTCAAGTTCACAACACTTGAGCAAGAAATCAATGCTGATCGTGAGTCTTGGTTGGAGAGGACAAATATCCAATTGGAGAGGATGTTGGAGAAGACCATCAATGAGAAAAATACGTTGAGAAACATGGCATATCACTATTTGTCAAGGAATATGGTGTGCTAAGCTAGAATCAGGATCTTGAAGGCCAAGTTGCAGAAGAGATCGAGGAGGCAAAAAGTGAAAGATAAACTTCAGATCTTGGCTGAGGCTTCCTTGGACCAACATAGCACCTAATGGAGGACACTCAGCCCAAATTTCAAAAAATTTGGGACACTCTTTGCATTTTTGGAGTTTTTGGGCCAAAACACAGGATTTTCTGCCCAATGCGTCGCGTCACTTGGCGCTTGCTTTTGATGGGGGACTCCTTTTGATGAAAACTCAACACTTTCTGATTTTTCATGAAAAAATATGCATTCTCACCAATGGCCAAGAAATTGTGACAGGTTTTGAGCCCCACAAAAGGTCAGAAACACCCTAAAAATGACATTTCTGCCCCTTTTTTGACACACAGAAAGCAGTCTTGGGAGAACTCAGTTTTGGAGGGGCAAATGGAGGAAAAATTCAAAAATTTCACTTGTTCTGGAAAGTAGACAGGTATACCTTTCCAAAAAGCCCACTTGGAGAAAATTTGGACACTAGGAAGGCCTCCAAAAGTAGCTGCAAAAAGGCACTACGCATAGGGCAATCAGCACGACGCATTGGAGAAATTTTGCTCAGTTTAACCAAAATACTGTGTTTTTCACCTAGTTTCTTGACAGTTTGACTTTTCTCCTCCTTAATGTAAAAATCATGATGTAATTTAATGTAATTTGATGGATCTTGATGTAATTATGTCGAATTTTTACTCGTAGAGGTAGATTCATCCATGGAAAAGTAGTTTGTAACTAAATGAATCAATTCCCTAGTTTTTAGAGGCATGCTGTTCCACTACCTACTTTTTAGTTCTCAGTTTAGAATTTGTTGGAATAGCTCCTAAACTTATGAGCTCGACCCCTAGAGGCTAGGATGAGTTATTTTTTGTCTATATCTTGTGATTTTTTAGTCATTAACATGGTTGGACTTTTTAGAAAGCTTGGAGCTTCATTGTATACTCATTTCAGTAGTTTGGCTAAGGAATGGACCAGTGGATTGCAGCACTTTATGGGATTCATGTGGCATCTTGCTTTGGTATTGTGTTTCCTTCTATAAATTGTATGTTTATATGTGTTTCACATATGCCATTATCTCTCTTGCTTCTTATTAACTAAAACAAACAAGGATAAAGGTATAATCCATTGAAATTGCAGTGCTCTACCTAGGGTTTACTTAGTTATTGATGTTTTCAACTGTTTGAAGAGGATCCCTAAGGTTTTCTTGCCCTCTTCAACTCCTCACCTGTCTAAATCTCTCCATTTCATTCAATTTGAGGTGCCAAATCAGTTTTCCTACCTTGCCCCATAGAGATCTCTGTAAAACTAAGCCTCATTCCCCAAGACCCAAATTTGCCTTTACTTTTGAGCCAACAAAACATCATCAAATTCAATCAAACACCTTTTTACACATACCTAGCCTAAAATCAGTCAATACATCTGTCATCTCAAGTTTCATAGGCCATCGTTTCTGAGATTGATAAGGAGAGAGCCCTCTCCTGACCTGGTAGGGCTAGCTACCAAGTTAAGCGTGGTTTGATGTTATCCTAGATCCTGCCTTTCTCAGCTTGAGGTAGATTTAGGCACTAACATAGTGGTGACTCAATTGGGGAAGAAAAGTTTATTTGTTTGTTAGTGTTCTTTGCTTTATAAACTATAGAGAGAGCCTGAAGTTAGCCAAGTAGCCTTTGAACTGCACATTGCTTTGCGAGTGCATAAGTAGATAAAAGATGCTTCAGTCAATCTCCGGTCTAGTCTTATAATCTGAACATCTGACTTGTAAATTTCCCTAGTAACATGTATCAAGTTCAGATGGTGAACAACGATCAGACACAACAAGGCTGAAATCATTCACCTGGTGACTCCAGTGTCGAAGAATCCCAAGGTTCAGAATTTTTATGGCAACTCTACCCTTCAAAAATCAATAGCCTGAAGAATTTCTTGGTGAATTCATTGTTATCAAAATGGTTTCAGTGGATTGAAGGTATGCTCCCATGAGCCGAGATCACATTCCAGGTTTTCCAAATAAAATTCCTAAGGTAGATTGGTAAAGGAGTTTGCCTACGTTTAAAGATGATGATAGAAAGGACGTTGCTTTACTTCTAGTTAGATTTCACATACATATTCGCAAGTTGAAGGTTGATTTTCCTGAAGATTGCTTGATGAAGATATTCATGGCCACTCTGGAAGGTGAAGCCTGATCTTGGTATGAAAGTTTACCACCTGCTTGTAACTATTGTTTGAAGGATTTTCATACCATGTTCTTTGAGAGGTATAAAGAATCTTACCCATCCTTAACCTTAGTTCAAGACTGTTGTAGCCATGTTCATAGTTTTATTGAAAATATTGAAAAAGTTTATGAATATGATGACTTCATGGACAATGAGATCATGGAGGCCCTGTATGAAAATCCATTTCAGCAGCATAAAAAGATCTTAGAAGATACTCATCAAGATGCTCAGAAAACTTTGCAGCAGGATCAAGATCTTAGCATAATGGAAAATGATGAAAGAGAAGTTTTTATTTCAGATCTGTCCATAGATGAAGACATCATGCATGAAAGTCAAGTTTCAATTTCAGAATGTGATAAAGTCAAGTCAGCTATTTCAGATCTAGATTCAGATTGTGATGATGAAGACTACCTTGTTTTGAATCCCATGAAGGAGAGCTCTACTGTCGAGATCATCTCGAATGAAGAAGAAAAAGTTACTGACCCAAGCCTTCATGAGGAGGTAATCTAGTCATTTCATGAAAAACAAGATGAGATCTTTGTTCAAGTAAGTGAAAAATCTTCTTTCAATAACTCAGTGGTAAATGATAATTTGATTGCCATATCATATGAAGATGATCAACAATGTTTTCAAATTTCAAAACACCAAGGAATTGAGGATTGTCATTCAGATTTTTCATGTTTTGAAAAGTTATTTCAAGAAGAAAATAATTGCTTGAGCAAAAGAAAACAAAAAGTATTATCTCCTTTGTCTGAAGATGAAATAGATCTACTCCTGAAAGGTCAGTGTGCACATGGTCAAGACGATGTTGGTGAAACTTCTTTATCTTTTGAAAATGATGACAGTCTTGACATTAGCCTTATAGATCAGCGAGTAGATAATATTTTCTTTCATGAAGATGATAAGGCTGTCATGTTTGATAATCTTGAAGATTGTTTTCTGTTTAAGAATGACATAGACCATGAAATTGAGGAATGTGAATCTGAGAGACACAATATGCCAAAATTCAAGTCAGTTACTATCAACCAGCAACCAATTGTTCTTTCAGATCAGAATGAAGAGAGTATTTGTATTTTTGCTACTGGATCTCAAGACAAGATAGTGCTTTAGGATTTTCAAGATCCCTTCGGCACTCTTTTGCAAGCATTAGAGAATATAAATGTTGCCGAGTTTGTTAGCATAAGCCTTGGTTTCAGTTGTTATTGTGAGCTTCCTACATGTACATCATTCTACCTGCTTGGGAAAAGTGAGAGCAAAATTTCAGTATGTAGCCATCTGTTGGATTGGTTACATTGGAAGGCCCACTTGACATGATTGTACATATTTCATTAGTAGGTAGGTGGTTGTCATCATGATTTGAAGCCCTCAAATCTTGATGGTTTGCTGCCATTCAAAAAGCTTTGTAAGTACTTGTTTCAGTTAAGTAAGTCATGAGTCATTTTTTTTTTGTTTTAGTCAGTTTAGTATCGAGTCAGTTTTCAATCTTTATAATTGAGTTATGTTTTGAGTCAACATATTGGTTTTAGTTTGTGGAAGCTATTGACTCCATAGCCCAATGGACGAAGGCACTACCTGTTTTCCCAGAGATCTGTAGTTCTTGGCACCTCCAAGGAGCTACCATCCCCATTGGAGCCAATGTTAGTGTCGGTATCTTCATCTCTTCATCAGGGATCAAATTTTCTTGTTGCATTGCATATTAGGTGTCTCGCTCAGTCAGCTGCATTCCATTAGGAGCATGGATCATCTGACGGTAGTGGCTTGTTGCACATTTTCCATCATGTCCTTTACCTGCTGGCCCATTTCCGTTCACCAAGATCATCTGTAGTCACATTTTGTCTTTAAATTTGCAAGAGTCATTTCTAGGGTTTCAGTTTCATTAGGTCTAGGGTTTCATCAAAAATCTCTTCAAAATGTCCAATAATGATCAACAGGTGCATGAGGAGGTTGAATAAAGTTTTAGTACCAATAATTTTCATAATCACTTGCTCTGAAATGTATTTTTCCTCAAAACCCTGTTTTGAGGAAAAACAGAGTATTTTAGGTTTTTATTGTATAAATGGGTGTAATTTCAGTTCTCTCATATGTAAAAAACTTCAGTGGCAACCCTGGTCACCTTGCCAAGCTTCAGTTGCTTCATCCCCTGCAAGGCAAACAAAAAATCAAGTCATTCAGTTCATCAAAGGCACAATTAAAGTAAACTGCCCAAAAAACAGAGTTGAAAAAGTAAGTCACAATGCAAACATTATAAAAGTTGGTTTTATGAATGAAAAATCAAAAGCTCTTGTAATAAATCATTTTTCATGATTCGAAAAGCTCATTTGCATTCAAAGAAGAAAGATTGAGCAAGAGAAGGCTGTGTTGAACAAAGGGAGCAAAATTGTAGCAAAATTGTGCAAGTTCGTGGATGCGGCGCATTGGTGAGAGGCACGGCGCACAGAGAAGGTGCAGTGCATTGGGCTGCCCTCCACAGTGTAAAAAATACATTGGCATGGCACATATAAAGGGAGTGATGCATTGGGTTTGTGGCACGGTGCATAGATTTGCAAGCATGATTTCACCATAAAATTTGTCAAATTTCCAAAATTGCTCAATCCTATTGTGTGCAAGTAAGTCTAGAGTTCTTCCCTTGCTAGTGAAAGAGTTTTTCTTAGAATTTATGGTGGTTTAGTGTGTAAAATCTCAAACCCTACCTCTTTGCAATTTTGCTTAGAAACAAATTGCCTGGGTTTGTATTTATGTTTTTGCTACCAAGTCTATTTCATCATTCCCTTACTCTTTGACTCCTCCATTTATTTTTTAGTTTCATCCACTCATTCCCTAATTCCTATATTCCTAAAATCATTCATCCCTATCACCAATTTCCATTTTCCCAAATCCTAACTACAACATCCCCAAACCATAATTTCTGTCCCTAAGCTTACATACTATTCCCTAGACCCCCTATTTCCAAAAAAACTTGTCATAATATTCCCCAAAACCCCTCATACCCTCTCCCTCCACAGTCCCTCATACATTCTTACCCTTGGTGGCAGAAAACTAAAAACACCATAAATCTCTTCATACTCATCAAGAAAACTCACACATTAGCAAACATGGAATCTGATCCTTCATATGACCGGGATGAAGGGACACACAGTGACTCTCCTACAGAAATGAATGCATCAAGGAGACCTCACAAGGGTGGCAAACATATATGAGAGGAGCCTACTTCACTTGCCGAGCTGCAGGCCCGCCCTCTTGCTATCACATGCTTCCAACACCAATCATGTTATCAGTTCTGTGAGATGGTTGCTAGAGTCTAGTACCATCATGAGTTGGCCAGATTGTTTGTGCTTCATCTACATAATTGCCAAGCCACTCTAGCTAGTGTGACATTCACCTTGACGTCAGAGTCTATTTCTCTAGCAACCGACATTCCTAATGTTGGAGAGCAGTGGAACGAAAGGCATCAAATTGACAGGGAACATTATGAACCATACATCAAACTTGGTTATTTGAGATAGCTCAGCAGATTTTTTCCCTTTCAGTACCTGAAAGACTCATATGCTCCCTTGATGAAACTCATAATTAAGTACTTCAGCTCTGAGGGATGGTTTTCTCGCCTATATGCCTATAATATCAGATTGTTGATGCACTTTACTAGGGTGAGAATGATGAATCTCCCCTACTTCATGTGACGAAATATTGAGAAGATGACCACCTTAGTGCAAAAGAAAACTCCTTAGCAACATTATAACATTATATATCATTTTGCACTCCTCAAAATTGTGGTCATGCATCAGCATGGTTTGCAGGACATTTCATGGGAGGATTTCATTTCTCATGAGTTCTTCATGGCTCCTCAGGTACCTCCAACAACTTTTCGTGAGACAAGTGGACCTTCACATCAGCAGGAGAGTCATGAGATACAGGCCACTAGTGTGCCAGTGTTTGTTACCTATCAAAAGGGCACTAGAGGGTTGTTTGCAGCAACAAAGCGAGTATTATCTCCACCTAGGGTGGAAGAAGTCTCACTTCCATCATCAGCACAATAGGTTCAGGACAAACAAAAGAGGCCATTATAGGACGAGGGGCCTTCACGAGAGTGGGAGACCGATTTTATTCTTATTCAGGATGATGACATCGATTTGGGCTTATGAAGCTCAAAGCTTAGAGAGATCATCCAAGAGCAGTAGGCAGACATCAATGCTTTGTCCCTCAACTTAGAAAGAGCCAAGTGGATCATCAAATATCTGGAGCAAAGAAACAAACAACTAGAGGATCAGCAAACCATAACAGAGCTAAGAAACATACGAGAAAACTGACAAGTTGCCAAAAGGAGGAAAGTCAAGTTCACAACACTTGAGCAAGAAATCAATGCTGATCATGAGTCTTGGTTGGAGAGGATGTTGGAGAAGGCCATAAACGAGAAAAATATGTTGAGAAACATGGCATATCACTATTTGTCAAGTAATATGGTGTGCCAAGCTAGAATCAAGAACTTGAAGGCCAAGTTGAAGAAGAGATCGAGGAGGAAAAAAGCGCAAGATAAACTTCAGATCTTGGTCGAGGCTTCCTTGGCCTAGCATAGAACCTAATGGAGGACACTCAGCCTAAATTTCAAAAAAATTGGGACACTTTTTGCATTTTTGGAATTTTTGGGCCAAAACACAGGTTTTTCTGTCCAATGCGCCGTGCCACCTGGCGCTCGCTTTTGATGGGGGACTCCTTTTGATGTAAACTCAGAATTTTTAGGTTTTTCATGAAAAAATATGCATGCTCACCAATGGCCAAGAAATTTTGATAGGTTTTGAGCCCCCAAAAAGGTCAAAACACCCTAAAAATGACCTTTCTACCCCTTTTTTGACACACAGGTAGCAGTCTCGAGAGAACTCAGTTTTGGAGGGGAAAATGGAGGCCAAATTCAAAAATTCTACTTGTGCTAGAAATTAGACAGGTGGACCTTTCCAACAAGCCAACTTGGAGCAAATTTGGACACCGGGAAGGCCTCCAAAAGCAGCTGCAAAAAGGCACTATGCATATGGAAATCAGCGCGGCACATTGGGGAAATTTTGCTTAGTTTGACCAAAATACTCTGTTTTTCGCCTAGTTTCTTGACACTTTGACTTTTATCCTTCTTAATGTCAAAATCATGATTTAATTTAATGTAATTTAATGGATCTTGATGTAATTATGTCGAATTTTTACTCATAGATGTAGATTCATCCATGGAAAAGTAGTTTGTAACTGAATGAATCAGTTCCCTAGTTTTTAGAGGCATGCTGTTCCACTGCCTACTTTTTAGTTCTCAGTTTAGAATTTGTTGGAACAGCTCCTAAAATTATGAGCTCGACCCCTAGAGGCTAGGATGAGTTATTTTTCGTCTATATCTTGTGATTTTTCAATCACTAACATGGTTGTACTTTTGAGAAATCTTGGAGCTTCATTGTATACTCATTTCAACAGTTTGGCTAAGGAATAGACCAGTGGTTTGCAGCAGTTTATGGGATTCATGTGGCATCTTGCTTTGGTATTGTGTTTCCTTCTGTAAATTGTAATTTTATATGTGTTTCATGTATGCCATTATCTCTCTTGCTTCTTCTTAACTAAAACAAACAAGGATAAATGTAGAATCCATTGAAATTGCATTACTCTACCTAGGGTTGCTTAGTTATTGATGTTTTCAACTGTTTGAAGAGGATCCCTGAGGTTTTCTTACCCTCTTCAACTCCTCACCTATCTAAATCTCTCCATTTCATTCAATTTGAAGTGCCGAATCAGTTTTCCTACCTTGCCCGATAGAGATCTCTGCAAAACTGAGCCTCATTCCCCATGACCCAAATTTGCCTTTCCTTTTGAGCCAGCAAAACATCATCAAATTCAATCAAACACCTCTGTACACATACCTAGCCTAAAATTAGTCAATACATTAGTCATCTCAAGCTTCATAGGCCATCTTTTCTGAGATTGACAAAGAGAGAGCCCTCTCTCGACCTGGTAGGGCTAGCTACCAGGTTAAGCGTGGTTTGATGTTATCCTAGATCCTGCCTTTCTTAGCCTGAGGTAGATTTAGGCACTAACAATCAGCTTATGCAATATTTGTAAACTGGAACATTTGACAGGGCAATGTTCGAAGCTTCCTATATTAAAGACAGTACTCCGAGAGTCAAGCGAGGAAGTGCACTCCTCTTATTTCATCGCACCAAGGAGGCCATGGAAACCACAACCTCTAGGTATGTCTCAAGACTTTTCCTCTTTCAATTCATGGAACAATGCATATAATACTTAGCAATATCCATGGGAATGTCCTACTCCTCCTCCAACATAGTTTCCTTCACCCTGGAACCAGTGGTCTACATCTCCTTCTATTCAATATCCTCAATCTCAACCATATCCTTGGAACTAGAATTGGAGAGGAAATGCCCAGAATTCAGCTTTGCCTAGACTACCCATGAAAAAATAGCTACAGTTACCTCTTTTCCAAACTCCTACTCCTCCACCACCTGTGTGACCCCAACTACCTATGCAACCTAACCCAAACCCAAAAAGGAAATCAGCTCAGGGCATAAAGGCTCTGACTACCTTCCAGACCTACCTTATTACCCCCGTGGGACTTAATGAAATAGAATTGTGATCGAGCAAGGTAATTAAACCAAGTCACTCCCTTATCATTACAAAGGAGGAATGTGAACCATCCAAAACAGATGTCAGAGGCTCTAAGGTGGCTGTTGTTCCTACAAGAACCGATATATAGGAAGTTGTTACATATGTAACAACCAACCCACAAAGAACTGTTACTACTGTAATAGCCAACTCGGGGAAGGCTGATACACCTATAATAGCTGATTCGATTGTCATAACACAGGTCCCTCCATATCCTCAGAGATTGGCCGAACCTAGGATGGCCTCACATCCCAAATCTAATTTTCTTAGGGAGTTTCAAAATTTGCATGTACGCATTCCTTTGCTACAAGCCTTTAAAGAAGTACCTATTTATGTTAAAAAATGAGAGATTTTTGCATCAAGAAACTTGGGAGGAAGCCTAAAGACCCTGCCACCATACATGTGATGGGGAAATTATCCGAATTAATATCTGCTCAGCCTCTCCTAACTAAGTATAATGATCCAGGAAATCCTAAGGTCACTGTCTACATTATCGATCAGCCCATAACCAACACATTGATCGATCTCGGGGCTACCATTAATGTAATGACAAAGGACCTCTTTGTCTCTCTTGGGATACAGGGACTTAGAAATACTCCTACTATACTTGAATTAGCAAACAGGTCCCATGTTAAACCTGAGGGGATGTTGGAGGATATAGTGATTACAATAGCTTCCTAGAGGTATATGACTGATTTTCTTATCTTGTAGCCCAAATCTAATTTGGGCTGACATCATTTGATCATAGGGAGACCTTAGCTTACCACTGTGGATGCATTTATAAGCTACAGATTGGGGTCTATGGTGATCTTGGATGGCCAGGAAACAAAGAACCTTAGTCTTTACCCCCCAAAACCAAATATGGATATATATAACCCTTGGTAGGATGAGTTTGAGCCTGAGTTAGATCTTTCCCTACCACTCCACACTCTTGGGAAAGCCCAGTATTTCAAGAATGAGATAGAAGATGATGTCATTAATGGTTTTATTAATAAATCACTTTATGTCGCTTCTGCTAAGAATGTGAATAAGGAAGAAGAGGTGGAAGATATAGACTTTGAACAAATGAGAACCACTCCGAATATTGACAGCAGTCCAATTGAGATAGAATCTGGAAAGTTTTTCAATATTAACCCCAACCTGACTGCTGAGAAGAACCAACTGCTATTACAGAAATACAAAAAGGCATTTGCATTGGACTATATGGATATGAAAGGGATCCAACCTAACCTATGCACTCACCATATTTATTTGAAGGATGGCTACAAACCAATCAGACAACCATAGTGCCACATGAACCCTGCACTAAAGGAGGTGGTGAAGGAAGAATTACAAAAACTCTTGAGCGTTAATTTTATTTACCCAATATCTGACAGGAAATGGGTGTCTCTGCTTTTCATCCTTCCTAAAACGAATGGCAAGTGGAGAGTCTATGTATATTATAGAGAACTCAATAAAGCCACTCAAAAGGATCACTTTCCCTTACCATTTATAGATCAGGTCCTTGATACCCTCTCTGTAAAGAAGTTATTTTCATTTTTGGACGGATTTAGTGGCTATAATCAGATACAGATTGCCTAAAAGATCAATATAAAACTACCTTTACTTGTCCTTGGGGAACCTACGCATAGAGAGTACTTCCTTTTGGACTTTGTAATGCGCCAGCAATATTTCCAAGGGAAATACTAGGGATTTTTTCTGACTTGTTGAATGATTGCTTGGAAATCTTCATGGACAATTTTACACCTTATAGAGATGCTTTTGAAATAACATTAGTCAATCTAGAAAAAGTGCTGGAACGATGTGTACAAACTAATGTTGCCTTAAGCACTGAAAAAGGTCACATGATGATGACTGAAGGGATCGTGCTTGGACACTACATGTATGCTGAAGGAATCAAGGTAGACACTACAAAAATAGAGGTAATCTTGAAAATTCCAGCCCCCAAAACACAAAAAGGCGTATGTAGTTTTTTGGGGCATGCAAGGTATTATAGGAGATTTATAGAAAATTTTCCAAAATTGCATCGCCATTATTTTCCTTGCTCATGAAGGATGTTGATTTTTTGTGGATAAGGAAGTGTGAGCAGGCCTTTTTAAAGTTGAAATGCTTTGTATTAGCATATCCAGTCTTGTGAGGACCTAATTGGGAACTATTGTTTCATATAGCTACAGATGCATTTGATATTGCTGTAGGTGTTATTTTGGGCCAACTAGAGGATAAGAAACCTTATTCTATTTACTACATAAGAAAAAATCTGAGCTCAACTACACAGTGATCGAGAAGGAGTTCTGAGCAGTCATGCATGCCATCAATAAATTCTGACATTATATCACTAGTTATCAAGTATTTGTGCACATTGACCATTCTGCCATTCGTTTTTTAATGAATAAGCCAATTACCAATGGTAGGATTACACACCGGTTATTGTTGTTACAAGAATATGATATCACTATTGTCGATAAACCTGGAAAGGATAATGTAGTAGCTGGATTTATTTCTAGGTTAACTATTGATGACAATTTCATTCCAACTGGGGATTCTTTCCCAGATGAATATCTTTTTGTTATTCTACTTACTCACCTTGGTATGCAGATATAGCCAATTATCTTGCTGCAGGGAAGTTTCCATAGTACTTTTCCTCCAAGGAGAAAAGAAAGATCATACGACAAAGTGATACATATACCTAGATAGATGGGATCCTCTATCACACTGGACCAAATTTTTAGATCAGACATTGTGTTAGAGAAGTTGAGGTCTTCGACATCCTTAAGGCATGTCATGAAGAACCTTGTGGAGGGAACTTCGCAGAAAAATGGATAGGATACAAAGTCCTTTCAACAGGTATTATTTGCCAAAAATATTTCAGGATGCCAAGAAGTTTGTGAAGGGATGTGATAGTTGTCAAAGGATGGGCCAACCCCCGCAATCAGATGAGATGCCGTTACAGCCCCAAATCGTCTTAGAACCTTTTGAGAAGTGGGATCTAGATTTTGTGTGACCAATTAATCCCCCATCTAGACAAAATCTTACATCTTGGTCTGCATTGACTATGTCACAAAATGGGTTGAGGCAAAGGCACTAACCAGAGACATGGAGCAGGTTGTCTCAGACTTTCTGTTTGAAGACATCTTTGTTCGGTTTGGCATACCCAGGGAGATAGTCACAGATAGAAGGCCCCAGTTCACATCTCATAAGATCCAGGAGTTGGTTGAAAAATATAAAATCCATCATAGAATCACAACACCTTATCATCCACAAGAAAATGGATAAGTGGAAATCACTAACAAAGTCATTGAGGGGATCCTTACTAATACTGTGGCCAGTCACCGAAGAAATTGGGCTGATAAACTTCCAGAAGTGTTGTGGGCATACAAGACTACATGGAGGAATACCACTGGATTCTCACCATATGAACTTGTGTATGGTAAAAACCTTTTATTCCCCATTGAATTTGAAATCAAGACACTAAGAACAACATTGTAAGTCAATTTGGATTTGGCTACAGCACAAAAGCAGAGATTGAACTAGCTCAATGAATTGGAGGAGAAATGGTTAGCTGCTATCCAACAAATAGTGATTATCCAACAGTAGAGAGCTAAGTGGCATGACAAATTCATCAAGAAGAACAAGTTCCAGAAAGGAGATTGGGTTCTCTTATATGACTCAAGATTTAAAGACTTCAAGGGTAAGATCTGCACCAGATGGCTAGGTCCCTATGAGGTAGATGCAGTCTTTTACAATGGGACTGTAAATTTGGTGACCATTGACAGTGCAAGGACACCATTGCTTGAAAATGGGAACCATCTTCGATTATATCACAAAACTGCTTCAAGGGATCCATTTGTCAACATTGTCACAAATTCGAATCTACAAATTACAGGAATAGAGGAAAGGCCCCCTGTGCTGCAAAATTTTTAATTTTTCCAATAAGTGCAACAACTGAAAATCAACTATGGTTGGTGGCTATTACACCTCCAAATAATAATAATAATAATCTGGCTGTGAAAACCTTTCCCAATTACAGACAGACATTTTTTTGTAGTAGTTGAAAACCACTTCATGGTAGCTGTTACACACTCTGTAACAACATCTATTATTTCAAAGCATACCTTACAATAAGTGCTGTTACATGATAATTTCTTCTTTATTTTCTGGTAGAAATCAGAATAATATATATATTATTCGTCTTGGCTGTTACACATGTAACAATCGACAACTGTTAAAAAAATAAATGAGATATTTTATTTGAAATAAATAACAGGCATCACCAGGGTCCTCGCCATCAGAATTAAATTTGTGCGTCTCACTATCAGAGCTTGGTTCGTGCATCGCGTCACCCATGCCTTCTCCCCATGTCACCCAAGTACGTCATCAAAAGGTAATATTGAATATGCTTTATTTGGTAATTATGGCAACTTAACATGATTTTTGACGGTCGAGGGCGGCTTTCACATTTAAGCCAGGGTTGGGGGGGAGGAACGGATCATATTGCGACATGACTGCCACATGATTTGTGGTTATTCAAAAAAATCCTACAATTAAGACATGATGGCTTGATAGTTATTGTTACTTAATGTCGATTATGCCAAAAAGGGAAAGTGTACCTTCGACGAGAACTCCCATGACTCACCATAAATAAGGCAAATTGACTGTGAAGTACGAATCATAAGTGAAAAATCCCAATTTGAAATCCTCACCTATGCCACCCTACGGCCCTACCATTTACCCTTGTTGGAAGCACTGAATCCCCATTCAGAGTGCTCGAAGAATTGGAAGATAACATTGTAGGCTGAAACAACTAAGTTGTGTGTTGATGACCCCGAAGCATCTAGAGGAAGGGAGAAGGAGGTGAAACAACACTGAATTTGCATAAAAATGGGTGGAGCAACAATACAGCATGAACCAAGGTCCATATAAGCCTTGGAGGATTTCCCTGAAGCTTGCCAGATTTTCAAGGATGCAGGCTGGTTCGAATTATTCTGGAGGTTGGAGGGATCAAATGACAGTGTTGCCATGGAATTTGGAGAGAAACTAGACAGAAGTTAGAGGGTTGAAGCTAGAGGTCATAGAAGAGGTGATTGCTAGAGTGACAAGATTACGAGTGGAAGGAAATAGGTGGTTCAATAGGAAGGTTAATGACCCCTCCCTGAGAGGGGATTTCCTCCAAGAAGAAGAGTCGCTAGTAAAGAAAGGAAGGGAAATTGATAGACTGTCACTCCCCCAACCATGGGCTGATATTTCCCTCTACCTCATCAAGTACATTACTTGTGAGGGAAGGGCAACAATGGTGTTTAATTATCACTTTTCATTGCTAAACCACCTCCAGCATCAGCAGCTAATCAATCTTCCTCACTTCTTGCTGAGAAACATTAAGAACATGGCCATGGCTGTGAAAACAACTATGCATCCATAAACGTGTGTCACCAACCATGGTATTATCAAACTCATTGTGATAGATGCCTTCAGCCGCCAAGGTAGGAATTGGGAAGAATTTATGAGGAAGAAGCTCAGGACCACCCACAGGAGGCAAATTGAGACAGTTGAGGAAGCTCCAATAGTGACAAAGGAGCAACCCCAACCCTTGACAGTAAGGGTTGGTAAGAGGTCAATTGATAAACCAATTGGTGG
Source organism: Pinus tabuliformis (assembly GCA_031772625.1). Classification (NCBI taxonomy): domain Eukaryota; kingdom Viridiplantae; phylum Streptophyta; class Pinopsida; order Pinales; family Pinaceae; genus Pinus; species Pinus tabuliformis. The sequence goes on from CM062817.1 coordinate 650,129,661, forward strand.
TGGGTGGCTGAAGTAGAGGATAAGGGTTAGTGGGCACCCAGAGTCCCTATCCATGTCAAGGAATAACAAAGAAGCAACAGAGCAGAAGGATGAGGAACAAGCTTAGCTAGAGAAACCTTCCTCAACTGGTAAGAGCAAAACCCAATCCTTGCTGTCAAGAATTGAAATTTTAGAAAAAGAAAATAGAGAACTAAGGGAACAACTAATAGAGGGAAAGGCAAAGCCAAGAGCCCTAGGGCAAGATGCTTTGGCTAAGGCCGTGGACAGGGCCAGAAAGGGAGATGTTTCAGGCACTGTGTGCACAACCTGTGATGAGAAGCTAGTGGCAACATGATTTATGGTCTGTGTAGCAGACACCACCTTGAGGGAGACCCAAACTGAAAGCTGGGAAGTTGATACACAATAAACCATTGAGGAAATTGCTATTACAAAAGAACCAGTAACCGAGATGACACAATCGACAGAAAGTGATCAGGTAATGGATATATAGGAGACCTTGCCTGACACTACTATTTCACCAGAACCAACAATGGAGGAGGAAGTAAACTAAGGGAAGGAAGGAGAAGCTAACATCCATGAGCTAACGGTCGACATTACTGTTACATAAGAACCAACAGTGGAGACAGAAGCCTACCCGGGGAAAAATGATACACAAGAGTTTATGGATAACACTACTGTTACACAAGAACTAGCAGTGGAAATGGAAGCTAACTAGGAAGATAAGGAAAAGTGACAAAATCCACTAACAAATATGCTATTACACAAGAACCAGTAGTTGAGGTGGAATAATTTCACCCTCAGGAGGCTATTACACCTTCAATTGATAGTGCATGTGGGAGAACACCAGGTCATGATGAAGGATGGTGTTCTGAGAAGATGTTATTGTTACCGAAGCTGCAAAAATGGAAGCAGTAGGCACTCTCTCTACAAGAGGGGGTGTTCTCACTTCAAGCTCACAAGAAGATGATGGATTCCCTTAGAGTGAAATGGCTAAAAGAAGAATGGGAAAGAGAATTGGAAGCACAAAGGCACAAGGAAACTATAAAGAAGAAGGATGAACCACTGTATCAGCTAAATCGATAGGTCTCGTACCTGATGAATGATAATATTAAACTCCGTGATCTTTCCCTAAACCAGCTAGCATGCAGGTGGCCATCCTTGTCATATCCAATGTTCCTCTAGGAACATTATTATTTATTTCAATTAAAAGCTATTTTTGAGAATAGGTACTACTTGGGTTCTTCAACCTGTACTTTTCTGGAGATTTTTCACTCCTGTGACTTTGATGACCAGAGCTTGCTGTGCGAGTTTTTTTTACATAATATCATGTGTGAATATGTCAACACGAAGATGGTAGCGAGTGTCTTCTCCTACATGGGAGATTTGCAGTTGTGGGCCTTCCTTTCATTTATGAGGAATCAGATTGAGTGGCATCTGGCCATGAAATCAATAGAAGCTAACAAGGAGAGAACAACATTGTGGGTTAGAGCCAAACAAGGGATGGTTTACGAACTCAAGCATGAGTTTAAGTTGTTCCTGAGCACTCCAGAAATCAGAGAACAATTGGCCACCTATAGAAAAAGGATCATGAGAATATGCCTCAACCTGTATGAAAATATGAAAATTCGAGTGCTAGAAGGATGTCTCAAGCGCACTAAGGCTTGTAGCATTGAGATACAAGAAGGGTATCCTTTTGAGTACATGAACTTTTTGGCTATTGTTACACGGGTGCCTCATTATGGTCGGTTTTTGCAGACATTGGGGGCGTTCTAGATTGGCCTCAGATTCAAATTTCCTTTGATTTGGTTGCTAGTAGAGGAGTATCAGCCGGACTACCACAACAGTTGATGGCCATTCAAGGGTTAAGAGCTTTGGGCAAAGACACTATTGGTGCCTACAATTTCATAGACTTGCATAGGGGCTATAGTAGGAGGAGCTGAGATTTTGCATGGGGACATGCAGTTGCTTCAGTCCGAGGGAGATGTTGGGTGTGTTTTTTTACCTATTTTCTGCACATTCTTTCCCCAATTTTGACTCTTCTGTCCTCCACGCCTATGAATTTACTTGACCATTTCCCCTATTTTCTCACCTTTATAACCTATTCTACTATTATGTTACTTTTCCATATTTTACTAAGTAATGCAGTGATTTATTCCTTTTTGTGGCTAACTGGGAGAGTATTGAAGAAGTATTTTTGGAAGTTCTTCTTCTTTTCAGGTGATGTCTCGTGAGAACAAAGAAGTGGGTAGGCAACACAGATTAAATACAGAGAATGGTAGAACAACTTGCTATTACACATTGGATGTTGTTACAGGATGTTATACATTGGATTTTGTTATAGGTTGTTGTTACATATTGGATGCTATTGCAGGATGCTATTACACTACACACTGATACAAGAATCCATTGTTATGCCAAAAGTGTTGTCACCAACGATGCCATGACATCCCGA